>OX243821.1:6721594-6796594 GCA_945859605.1 Lumbricus rubellus
AGAATCCCATTTCAGGTTGTCAACCGCAGCATGGCCATTGGCTTAAGATGAGAGGAATGGCTGAGAAGTTCTAGGAAGGGAGCGTAGCATCTACGAAAGGCCATTCCAGATCAAGGGGCCAGTGGTTCCGCTTAGTGGAGGTGAAAGCAACAGGAAAGCAGACCTTGTTCAGACTAAAAAAATATAAGCGCAAGTGAGTAGCACTAAGAGCTTGTTCTGGTAGGCAGGAGACTGCTCTAGTTTGGTGCTGCCTACTAGACCTAGTAGGCAGCACCAAACTGGAGCAGCATTCCTATATTCGATTACCTGCTTGAGGGGGAAGCAGTGGAGCCAGGAGAGCATCACTCATAAAGCTGGATATATGGGTGAATGCTACATGATTATATATGTTTGTTCATTGGAATTGAAGTAGTTAATAAATATTACGTCAGAAAAATTTTAATTCATGCTCCGCTCTGTGCTCGCTGCTTAATGAACTTGTCTTTTCTTCGTTAACTTTGATCTAATATTCTTCTTTTGATAACATTATTCTTACACCTCCTCTGAAGAATTGCATTTGCTATTCCATGTTCAATCTGTACAGCAATTATTAACTTCTTATTAGACGATGCATGTAATGTTGATTTGCTCTAATATTCTTGCCATTGCAGGAGCCGTGGTGACGTTCGAGCCATCATTCACATGGAGGAGGTCGTCCTAATCTGTTGCAGCAGAGCCGTACACACATTCGGAATACTTCGTCGTACAGTCTTCCTGGTGATGTCCTCTGCCGGGTTGCTAAGGCAACAGTTGTGTCTTCAGTGATAGATGCATCTCCGGCCTAGTGATGGTCTCTCAATGGCATGGGACCGTGAAAGACTCCAGAGACTTGTGTTAAAAATAAGTAACGCCGGATACTTTCCGCCTAACTTGCCGGGGGGGGGGGGGGGTCAGTTGGTGCGTTGTGCTTGATGCTAGCCTTCTGATAATTGTATTAATGAATGAGTTCTTTGTTCTGAACAATCAATGTTGCCTCGAAGACTTGTTCAACTTTATAATCTGCGACCCTGCGATTATGATGTCACCTTGCTCTCCAGGAGCGATAAAAATTTCATACCAAGGATGCTTTACGGTGTCCTTAATTGAACACTCATATATAAATTGCTACAGACCTAGGCCTTAACCCTAAAACACTCATCCACGACAATTTTTTTAGTCGTCCTGACTCGACTGCAGATTTTGTATCTTGTTGCATTTGTGTCAACTAGTGTACACGGTTTTTTTCCAGTCACTGTCAATGAAGTCCAACTTTATTGTGCTTCATCATTTTCAAAATCTCATGGCAGAAAACAAACATCCTGATAGACAGCATGTTTGGCAATGGCTAGTATAGTGATGTAACTTGGAGGAACCTGCCTCATAATAATTCCTATTATTGGGCACAGCATTGCTTACAAAAGTGAGCATATATTCTTTTTTTGATGGGTTTGTCAGACCTTTTGATTGTTGTTAATGACTCTTCCTTAAATTTCTGTTATAGAAGTGTAAAAATGTATCAAAATTACATTGGTATATCAGCATGTGTTTTATCAATTAAATGCTATTGAGTTGTATAAATGATGTTTATTGGTGAACATTAATTAGAATTGTCTGACTTACTTAGTTGATTGATTTTTACTTGGTGTAACCGTTTGCTGCATATTGTGTTCAGTCAACTTTGTATGCATACATCACAATTAAGCCTTTGAGTAGGCTTCTTTTATCCATTTCCTGACTGAATGAATATGAAGTTGTGATGATTTTCTTTCTTTCTACATGACTATATAAAACAAAGCTAGAAGGGGCGCTATAGAAATGTAGAAATAAGAAATAGATATTGACCGTGTTAATTGTTTATAAAATTATGTGAGCTGAGTCTGAAATGTGATATTAATGAGGGTTATTAGTACCCAAAGAACTGTTGTTTGCACAGTTAAGTTATAACCTTACTCTTTGCAGCATGTTGCATTATGGGTATGGAGGCAGAATCACTTTGGTTTTAAATCACAGTTTTATGCTGATGGTGCTCTGGAGTCGAGAAAAAAACCTAGGAGTGCCTCTCTTCAGTTCCTGCATGGTTCTGCTTCAACAGTCTGAACATGGGCGTGATCTTCATTCAACTTGAACTTTAATAACCTTATGAGACTAAGATTCAAACTAACCTGTTGAAACCCTTGCAATGAACGCCTCTATCCACCTTCAGGCAATGGTTTCTGCTTACTTATTTCCATCTTCAATAATGTGTTTTCTGGTTGAGCCTTGATACAGCACAGACGTGGGCTTTATGCATTCAATGTTGCTACTAATGGGTATGGAATTGACGACCGTTATTTATCTGTTGCTTGAATTTCTGTTATATTTCAAGAAGCGTCTGATAATTCTCATTTCTCGTTGACTGTCAGACAGCTGGATATCTAACTGCTGCAGCATCTAATTGAATTGTGTGTAGTAAAAAATGTTTGTAATAACAATTGTTCTTGTGGAAAATAAAAATGTTTTATCTATCATATAGTAGCAGTTGCTTTGTTCTAATGTTGCACAGTTGTTTCAGGTGGAATGCAGATGGATAAATCATCTACGATCTATCTAGCATGCATACATTGCATAGATGGTAAATCATATATAATCTATCTAGCATGCATACATTGCATAGATGGTAAATCATATATAATCTATCTAGCATGCATACATTGCATAGATGGGTAAATCATATATAATCTATCTAGCATGCATACATTGCATAGATGGGTAAATCATATATAATCTATCTAGCATGCATACATTGTATTGATGGGTAAATCATATATAATCTATCTAGCATGCATACATTGCACAGATGGGTAAATCATATATAATCTATCTAGCATGCATACATTGCATAGATGGGTAAATCATATAGAATCTATCTAGCATGCATACATTGCACAGATGGGTAAATCATATATAATCTATCTAGCATGCATACATTGCATAGATGGGTAAATCATATATAATCTATCTAGCATGCATACATTGCACAGATGGGTAAATCATATAGAATCTATCTAGCATGCATACATTGCACAGATGGGTAAATCATATATAATCTATCTAGCATGCATACATTGCATAGATGGGTAAATCATATAGAATCTATCTAGCATGCATACATTGCACAGATGGGTAAATCATATATAATCTATCTAGCATGCATACATTGCATAGATGGGTAAATCATATATAATCTATCTAGCATGCATACATTGCATAGATGGGTAAATCATATATAATCTATCTAGCATGCATACATTGTATTGATGGGTAAATCATATATAATCTATCTAGCATGCATACATTGCATAGATGGGCAAATCATATATAATCTATCTAGCAGACATATGGTTTAGATATCCTTTTGTAATATGTATGGCATATGAATTGTATATGAGGCCTTTATGGGTTTGTCATATAAAAAAGATATGGGCTGTCGGGTGCAAACCACATGAATTTAGAGATCTTTACCATATGACGTCCAATATGACGCACATATGGGCTCAATATGACAATGTTGTCAGGGTTACTACCCAAAATTGATGAACTTGCATTCAGTGGCGACTTTCCAGTGTTACCAAGTGACCTGAGTGGTCTGGCCGATACGATTTATTGCTGGAAGATTGAAACATACGAAAGTTATCCAGGTTTTGTACGGTTACGAGTTGTGGGGGAAATGCATTACATTTGGAAATGCAAAAAGTACGAATTTCACCATAACACCGAAATAAATGACTTCGCGAATTTCGATATGGAAGCTCTTGCAGTTGACTTATCCAATTCCACTTTCGATAGACTTGATAGGAGCATTAGTGGTCCAGCAATTAAGCACACTGTTCGTCAAGGTTACTCAGGTGACACGGATAGATGTGTGTGGTGCCCACAATGGCCTAAAGAAGCCCGTGGTTGGCTTGAAAGACATAGGAAAGGTGGATGGCCAACCAGTGAGACAATCTCGGAAGTTGTACAAAACGGTTGTCATTTGGTTTACGTTCAGCATTTTTCTTGCAGAGACGATAAAATGCAGTGGAGATTTTCATTCTCGTTGGCGGAAGTAATATTACTTCGGAGTTGGACTCAAATTCAACAGATTGTTTATCATTTGTTGAGATTCTTTGCAAAGAGAGAATTGATACAAAAGGATTGTCCAAAGGAAGATGAGGTTCTATGTACGTATCACCTAAAAACTCTAATGTTATGGGCTTGTGAAGAAGTGTCTCCTGAATGGTGGAATTCCTCTTCTGTTATAACAATCTGCTGTGAGTTGCTACTAAAGCTTTCAGATTGGCTGCGTAGGAGATGCTGTCCGAACTACTTTATTCCTGAAGCAAACTTATTTCGTGAGCAATGGAACTCCACGATACTTGACAATACTGCACGACTTGTAAGTGAATTCCACAACTCCGGAATTCTTTGTCGTTGGTTCATAAATAATCATATACAGCCAATCATTCTAGAACTCAAGGCAGTGAGCACAACGAACATAAAGCCACATTTTGCACATTGCATAATGCTTCTCTTTGAATTTTGGAAATGGAATGAATCAAGATCATTGGAATCATTGTTTGTTTACACATTAGAAAATTCTCACACGATAAGAGATAAGACATGTTCAGGAGTGCGCTTGAACTTAAAAAATGCAAATTATACAAGATGTATTGGTCCACGAATATTCAGCAAACACATACTGGTAGATCTTCCAACTATAGAGAAAGATTCATGTTTCACGTACTATGACAATCTTTTGCTAATTTTAAATATTGTATATGGTCTACAATTCTATGAGATTTCACTGGGTAGTAGTCTCTTTGTTGATTTTGTAAAAGCAATATCGATTCAGCCTAACACTGTGAGGTCTCAGCATCACAACTTTCCAACACCGTACAAGCTTACAGCACAAAGTGGTCTGTTTCAGTTACTGCGAGCTCAAGATCTCCTGCAAAATTTAACTGGATCAAACAGCCGTGCTGAATTTAAACTTCTGTATCTCGTATCAAAGGAATACCTAAGACAAGCTTTAGAATACGAAAAAGGTTCTACATCGAGCGGTATTGCTTCTGCAGCTTTGGCTTATCTGGCTGCTCTTCACTTTGCAACATCAGAATACCAACTTGCGATACGCTGTTGTTTCGCAATTTATGTTGATCAGAATTCTAACGAGGACAAAGAATCGCTGAATGCAGGATGCTTGCTGTTTATTGACGATATCACAAGAATCGTTGCATTGTGTGTACTTCCCAAGAAGATTATTGACAATGATCTATGTTACATTGACAGACGGCTTTATCTTGATCTGCGTCTTTCGCCAAAAGTGTTTGCACATTATTTAATTGCATTATCTGCCGAACAAATACCTAAACGTCCAGACTTGCATCATAAATTGCCAGATTCAGTTTTTCCTATGGACGAATATTTGAAGGCTTTGAGAAAGCCCAAGTGTATAATTGCAGTGATGAAGTCGTGTCATCATTTCAATACTGCCTGACAAAACGTATATTGTAGACCAGATACATTTGCAGAAAGCAAGTCTACAAAGTTACCCGTGTATTCAATTGTGAATTCTGTGAAACTTAAAGACAGAGTAATTGATGTTCTTATGGAATATTCTTTAGAAAATGTGACATCATTTTACAGTACAATTCAAAAAGACTTTGGCATCCAGTGTAACACCGCTGAGTGTTATCGTGCTTTGTATCTCTACAAGTGTCATCAATAGGCCTACAACGAAGTGAAACATTTGTGTGATCTAATTCTACTTGAGTCTGATCTGCAAAGCGATTTGAAAGAATCTTCCTTGGTTAATATTTTGCTAATACCGCCTCTTGACTCTTATTTTGATAAAGACGTACAGGCTTCGCTTGGATTTCACACACTTTTCTATTATCTATCGCCTCCAAGTAACACGTTGATAGAAGCTAAATTAAGCGTGGTTTCAACATTTGAGCAATGGTTTGCGTGGCGTATGACCTCTCATGGAAAGGCACTTCGAAATTGTCTTTATTTTCATTACCCCTGTAAAAGTCAATATTTTCTTGGAAGACATTTTCTTGCAAGATATTTAAAAGTCAGATGTTGCATCGACTCCAATTATCCGTGTAAAGATGCCGTAACTGAATTTCTAAATCAGAAAGATATTCTTCCGTTTGAACACATCATTCGCAGAATTATTTTGCGAAAACTTCGTATTACTGGCAGATAGTTTATAAGCTGCATCATATCAGCGAACAAATTCTGTTTTAGCACGACTTTTACATTTCATGATTTAAAGCAACTCCTTGTGTGCATCATGTGCTGACCAATCAACTGGATATATATATATATATATATATATATATATATATATATATTATGCATTTGTGGGACGCGGTGGTCTAGTGGTGGCGTCGTTGCCTTGGATCCGGAAGGTCCGAGGTTCGAATCCACCTCACCGCGTAAGGACCTTGGGCAAGTCCTTCACTTACAATTGCTCAGCGCTTCGGCGTGAAACTCCGATGCAGTGTCCGCTCTGCATCGGGAGCGCCTCTGAGTAGAGAGAGCTTGAAGGGGCGCTATGACAAGTGCACATACATACAAACGAACATATGCAACTCCTTAACACCGTCACTGTTGCACAGTGGCGTGGCCAGCATTATAATTTTGGCAGGTCAACTCAAGGTCGTTGCAGTTATTCAGTAGGTCGATAAAATTAAATGTAGGAAACTATTAATAATTCCAGAGAATTTTTGGCAGGTCACAAGGCAGGTCATGAGCAAAATAGGCATGCAATTCAAATAACTTATGGTTATGGCTATATTATATGCAACATCCTACGCTAACGATGAGAATAATTTGATATAATTAAACACCTTTCTAAAATAAATATATGTATTATAAGTATTATAAAAACTCTATGATTGCAATGCGCGCGCGCTGACCTGCAATTATCTTACGAAAAGTAACAAATTAAATCCTACTCCGTTCCTTAATCTTCATCTGTCAAAATCTTCCTCATAAATCCGAAATCTTTCCACATTTTAGTATCTCTCCTCTTGTAAGTATTTTCCATCGTAATTTTAAAATTATCCTATATTTTTCCCAGTTTAGTCATTTTCTACCATGAAGTAGTTCAAATAGTAAAGCAGAATATGACGTCTTGCATGTTAAAACTAAACTGACTAGAACACTATTATATTTATGCATGTGTTCTTCCTTTTACGAAAATTTATGTGTATTTGCTGTTTATAGGATAGGCTTAGGCAGTAAATGGACAAACCAGAGTGAAGTGCCTGAGATAATGCCACAAAGAAGGCTTGATCATTGCTTAGGTTGAGACCGGGAAAGCAGTGCCTCCTCTTCATTCAACTCCTCCCAACAAGCTCATGTCGTGGCGAGGGAGCTTTAGCCGACTATGACTTCTGCGGAGACGAGGGTCGGCGACCAAGTAAGCAAGGGCAACGTTACCTTCGCCACTGGGAGTCCAGGCTTTGCACATCAGCTGCTTAGTGCCTGCCAGTGCCAGTCGAAAGCCTGGAAGAAGGAGGAGGGCGTCGCTAACAGTCTTCGTTAAGAATACGAATACTTAAAATTCATCTTTCTCTTGAGGCGTAAAAGACGTTTCATCCAAGCGTATTTGCACATGAAATCTAACGAACGACAGATGTGATTAGACACCTTTGAAACATTCTCAAACGCATCGTAAATAAATGACTGCAGCTAAATTTACAATCTCTGTTTGGTACGATTTTCCATCGAATTGACGTCTTGTCGTCAAACATCAATAATTAAAATGGTGGTCAACATTTCCATGAAATCTAATAAAACTAAAGCGTGGCAGATTTGTGTAATGGCGACATAATTATTATCATAATGTCTTAAGGCCGATGATTGACAACGGGCTCGTCCTTTGTGCTTAATAATGCTACGGTCAGTGTAATGTTACGTTGTCAAGAGTTTAACTAAAAAGACGTTTTCGTTCGTACTTAACCTGTTACGACAACAAAAGCCGCAGTTGAAAGCATGACAGCTTGGTCAGTTCTGTTGGCGTTAAGAAGACCAAAATAGCATCTTGTGTTCGACTTGCATTTTTTTCGCTGCTTGAAGACCTTTCTCTTTTAATTTAAACGATTCTGCATAGTTCTGATGTGAGAACGCTATTCAAATATTCGTTTCATGATTATATTGTATTAGATTAGATCAGGTCAATTTGGATTAGATTGGACAATTACTGCAAATTTGGAGCATTGCAGCAGTTAATCGAATAAATATATATAGCCTATGATTTAAAATATTTAAAGGTGTCAAAACTGAGCCACCTGTAATCTCACGCCATCTACATAATTATAGTGCCAGTTTTATCGGGTATCCGAGCAAGTACTGAGTGCAGAAGGTAGCGCAAAAAATCGATATATTTATTTATTCGTTTTATCAGCTCAAATGGAAAGATAACACTTAAGTTCGCACATTATTTTATTATAGGCTGCTACTTATCGTCAATGCTGATCTTATTAATTTTGTCCGTGCTCTGGTTTATCTAAATTTATAGTTTACGAATTCCAACATTAAAAGGTGTATAAACGGTTCCTCGCAATTTCATTAATAACCAGTAGTAGAATTGATCACTGCAGTTCGGTACTCATGGGTCTGCCACTTGGACTAATTGGGCGCCTTGAACGAGTTCTTCGTTCGGCTGCTCGCCTCATTGGCCGCATTCCTAAATATGCCCCCGTCTCTGCTTATATGCGTGATGTTCTTCACTGGCTCCCTGTTTCACAGCGCATCTCCTACCGAGTTGCTGCACTTGTCTGGCGTTGCCTTACTGATTGTGCTCCATCATACCTGTCTATTCTTTGTCGACCTGTCTCTGACCTTGCAGCCCGTCGAGCTCTTCGCTCTACGACAACGAAGGAGCTTTTGGTTCCTCGAGCTCGCACTTCTACAAGACAGCGCCGAGCCTTTTCTTCTGTGGGTCCCGCTATCTGGAATGGCCTCCCACTAAACTTGCGACTTATGCCTAGACTAAATTCACCTGCTTTTTATAAGTTGCTCAAAACCTATTATTTTAGCTGTGGCTGGACTGGGAGCGCCTCTGAGTAGTTTCTTGAAGAAGCGCTATCACATTCCAGTGTTGCCATCTGACATGAGTGGCCTGGCCGAGACGATAACATGTTTCGAGATAATACCATACCATCAGTATCCAGGGTTTGTTCGATTACGACTTTCAGGTGTAATGGAATATAACTGGAATTACAAAAAGTTCGAATTTAACGAAACAGCTGATCCAGATCTCCACGGCTTTCTGAATATGGGCGAGCTTACAAGTACCTTTACGACTGACCATGGTTGTATGTCGAGTTCAAGCAATTTACCACACATTACTTGTGGTCCAGCAGTTAGATCTCAAACAGGTTCGACCCATTTATTGGGAATAGATGCTGTCAGAAGTGTATTATGCCCTGCGTGGCCTAAAGAAGCCCAGAATTGGCCCATTCGACCAAGGAAATTTGGATGGCCGACATCTGATGTGATCTCTGACATTATACAGAACGGTTGTCATGTTGTTTATGTCCAGCATCGTTCTTGCAGAGACGATCTAGCACAGTGGAGATTGTCATTCTCGATTGCAGAAGTGATTTTACTTCAGAGTTGGACTCAAACGCAGCAGATTGTCTATCATTTGCTGAGATTTTTTGCAAAGAGAGAATTGATAGTAGAGGATTGCTCAAAGGAAGATGAGATTCTCTGCGCCTATCCTCTAAAGACTCTGATGTTGTGGACTTGTGAAGAGATGAAGCCGGAATGGTGGAATTCCTCTACGGTCATTGCGATTTGTTGCGAGTTGTTACAAAAGCTTGCAGAATGGGTAAAGAGGAGATACTGTCCGAACTATTTTATTCCTGAAGCAAATTTATTTCACCAACCATTGAGTTTCACAATCCATGACAAGACTATGAAGCGACTTAAAGAATTCCACAATCCTGGCGCTATTGGTATTTTGGTTTGCCGAAACCTACATACAACCAATAGCTCAAACACAAATAAATTTTCAGAACAACGGGGCGTTAGTGCCAGATTTCTTGGATTACGTTCTACATCTAACTGAATTCCGGAAAGAGGTTGTATTAGAATCTTTGGATTTTGTGTTTTATTCCAGATTTTTGATATCTAACGTGTATTATCGTGATGGAATCACAGGTAGTAGCTGCTGTGGACTGCGCAGGCGTTTGAAATATGAGCTGTATGCTCCGAGTTTTAATTCAGAGATACATGGCTCATGGACATTACATCCAACATTAGAGAAGGTCTTGTGTTTAAAACATTACGACTGTCTACTGTTTAGCTTGCATGTTGTATATGGCTTATGTGTAGGGGAGATTTCATGTGATAGCAATCTTATCATTGAATGTGTCCAGGGATTATCTATGCAGCCTAACACTTTTAAGTCTATGTACCATAACTTCCCGAACACGTACGCAGAACAAGGTAGCCGGTTTCAATTCTTGCGTGCTCATAATTTCATGCAAAATTTAACTGGATTAAATAGCCATCCAGAAATTCAACTACTGTCTCTCATGTCAAAAGATTTTCTTAGAAGAGCATTAGAATGTAACGATTCACAAATCAGCGGTATTGTTCCTGCAGCTTTGACCTATCTGGCTGCTCTCCATTTTGCAACATTAGAATACCAACAAGCAATACGTTGCTGCTCGGAAGTACTCTCATCTCGTATGAGGTCTACTCTTCAAATATACACAGAAACATTGAATGCAGGTTGTCTACTGTTTATTGACGATGTCGCAAGAATCGTTGGATTGTGTTTGCTTTACAAGAAGATAACTGAAGACAATCTTCATTATATCAACCGACGACTTTATCTTGATCTGCGTCTTTCACCAGACGTGTTTGCTCATCACATAGCTGTGTTATCTGCCGACAAAATGTCCACAACTTTCGATATTTATCCTTATTTTTCTGATTTAGCTTTTCCTGTGGACGAATATCTTAGCTCTTTAAGAAAACCGAAAGTTATTGCATCATTGAACTCAGATAATAATTTCAACATCGCTAGACAAGACTTAGTTGTATATCGCAGAACAGATCCATCGGTAGAAACCGATGCTGTTTATAATATGAATACTTTGATTGATAAAGAAATGTTGAGTGATGTTCTTATGGAATATTGTTTGGAAAATATGTCATCATTCTACAGTGTACTGCGCAAAGACTTTGGAGTCCAGTGCAACACAATTGACTGTTTTCGTGCACTGTACCTATACAAGTGTCGCCGATACGATGAAGTGCTGTATTTATGTGAACGAATTCTCCATGAGAGTGATCTGCAGAGCGATTTAAAGAAGCGTTCCTATGCGAATGTTTTGATGATACCACCGCTTGATTCTTTTTTTGATGGAGACGTACAGTCTTTGCTTGGGTTTCACACTCTGTTTTATTATCTGTCATCTTGCAATTGTGATACTGGAAAAGTTGACATAACAGACGATTCAGTGTTTGAAGAGTGCTTTGCCCGAGTTGTGTACCATGACAAAAGAGGGCTAATTGTCTTTCTTTGCTGCCAATATCACATTAAATATCACTATTTTCTTGGAAGACATTTTCTTGCAAGATATTTGAAAGTCAGATGTTGTATCGATTGTAATCTTCAATACGCAGATCCGCTGACAAAATTTGCTGCAAAGAAAACTAATCTTCCGTTTGAACTCATCATTCGCAGATTTCTTCTTCGCAAGCTTCGTTTTATTAACAAATGATAAAAGATTTGTCGCTTAGACGATCAGGTTCTGTTTTCAACAACTTGCTTTATAAATTTATTGTAGCATTAGACCTATTGTGCACAAATAAAGACTGAAGCATTTTTCTATTTATTTAGTTCTGACGTCCTAATAATTATGTGTAGACTTTCATCTAGTTTTTAACTCACTAATTCCAAACTTGGTATTTATGTTCTTCCCGACTCAACCGTAAGCTAATTTCATCGACGCATTTCTAGTCTACTTGCACTCTCCTAAGAAGGAAAACTTTGAATAGGCTTGACTCGATGTTTCATATGTTTCTAAAGCGTCTGTGGTGCTAACTTGGGTTGTGAGTTTCCTGCTCCAAGAAAGAAATAAGGATTTATGTGCAGCGTCCTTAGATTGCTTAGAAGAAGCCTATTGAGAGATGCTCCTGGTTCAACCACGGTTGTACAATTAAGTGTCAAGAAGCCTATTTCAGACGTTGGTGAGTCATCCATAGGTAACTGCCGTATCTCCAACTGCTTAAAGTGCAGAGAAAGAAGTGCCTGTACTCTCCGTACCATTGCAAGTTATGCGAGCCAAATAAGTGGCAGGACGGAGTTCAAATTTTGAAATTAGGTACTGGACGCCGTCCATGACCGTCCAGTCACACTCGAAGCCCTGACAATTACCCGTCAGAGGTGCAGATTTTTTCAAATTATTATATTGATGCCGCTCACTAGGTTGATTTCTTTCTATTGACGGGCTTTTAACACTCGAGTGCCCACGGTATTTTTTGGTAGGCCTATACGAAGGCCCAAGAGGGGGGGGGTCCGCGCGGACCCCAGCGTTTTCATGCTAATTTCTAGAGAAGGGTATGTAATATCGTAACAGAATTTGATTCTATGTAGTCCCAAATGAATTTGCAATCGATTGGTGTATCTTATAGCACAATAGCACCACCTGGTGCAAAGTAATAGTGTAAAAATTTCGTGATACACATTTGATGCTTGCTTGCGTTATTTACCGAAGGAAGCCTATACGTCCGGTGCGGACCCCAGCGTGTTCAAGTTAATATCTTGAGAAGCGATTGGAATATCGTTGTAATACTTAGTTGTACGTAATCTCAACTAAATTTGCAATCGATTTATATATAATATTATATCACAATAGAAACACCTGGTATAAGATAATAGTTATTGATCACTAAAAATACGCATAATAGCCGTATATCTTGAGGTAGCCTACTCTTAGTATATGCTGTTATTGTGGGGTACAGGGTTGGACAATACTCACTCAAAATACACCATTCTATGCCCAATTAATGGTTGGTCTAGGAACACCTAAAAGCATTTTTGCACATCCATAGCCTTTAAAAAGTTATCCGGGAAAAGCAAGCCTGGGATCCGGTAGGACCCCCCCCCCCCCCTTGGGCACTCGAGGGTTAATGAAGTGGCCGGTGTTGCAATATTATTTATCAGTATATGAAGACGTGAGCTTGCATATAATGCAGAATTTAACTATTTATATGATTGTTTCATTAATTTTAAAGGTATATTTGTTTAATAAGCAAAACAGGATGGCAAACCGCAAGCTGGTACATTGACACTTACAAAAATTAAATTGAAATAATAATATTATAGGGAGTAATCAGTTATTGGGATTGAATTTAATCGATAGTTAGACTATGCTTTAGCAATAAGTTTGAAAAGAACTCTAGAGACATCTAACGATATCCGTAATTTCTTAGACCTTACTTACAAATGCGTTAACGTTGAGCTTTTTTTACTTTGCCACAGGGTTAGTACACTTTACATTCCCGAATCTGACCCTTATTTAAGGATTTCTATTAATAGTGCCCATGAAATATTAGAATCAATTGTTCGAAGATATCCACTGAGTTGAATCGTTGTCAAGGGTTTTGTGATCGCGTATTTATTGTACGATAATGGTCTTAGCTGTGAGCGGCGCTATAGAAATTTCTATTTACATTACATTACATTGTGATTTTATGCTATTGTTTCTATTTCCATGTAATGTTTCTTTAAATCGTTGTGCCGTTGGAAAAGGGTCAAGAAAACGACTCATTATTTTTTTTACGAACAGCTTCTTATTCATTAATCAGTGTAACAAATTTTAAAGGTGTTTAATAACCTACGTCATCTGTTAGACTTTACATCGAGTATCTCTTACGTTGCGTCATTCCGCTTCACCATTCCTAATCTAACACCTACATGTATGTAAGAATTTCTATAGCGCCAATGAATATAAAAACAACTTTTCGTTGATTGGCGATATAATTATTATTACGATGATGAAGATGAACATCGACTAATAGGCCTATTACTTTTTCCCTAGACATAATGCCTGGCATCACCCGACGATTTTACGTCAACGTCTGTTTTTCGCCGATGTTTCACTGCAAAGATGATTGGCGTAAGCTTACTGTATGTATTCATAGTAATTCTTTCTCTCTGGTGGCATTGGATCATACATGCATGTAATTGCCCGGATTAGATTTCATGTTCTAATTGTTCTATGTTATACAGTATCGAGTTGTAAATGTTGCCATTGACGCAATTGTCGCAGTTGTCGGCGTTTCACCGCCTACTGTCACAATTGTCCTACGAAGGTGGTGTCAGTACAAAGTCTGAGCAAAAGTGAGCGCGACATCAACAACCCTAACAGCTGTTTCAAGCACAAAACTATTTCATATGCTTCACAGAACATTGGCTGTAGAAGTTGACTTTATTCTATGGTGTCTGTCTTATTTCCACTTATCGCCTTAGTGTTTGCCTTCTTGCGTCGATTTATTCTGAGGTTTTTTTAAAGACTTTTCGTTCATTTTAATTTTCGGCTAATATCTTTGCATGTTGAATTTCACTATTCCCAACCTTTTCCAGGACCAGCGCTTTTCACCATGATTCATAACTCCGCCACTGGTTGCACTCTGACTGTGCAATCCCAAGCTTGGACAAATCGCTAATGGTCTTTGTTATCAAACAGTAACGTTTTATGGTTGCACTCTGCCTGCGCCAGTCGCATAGCAACGTTAAACTAAAAATACCACAATAATATTATTATTCATTTACTGGAATACCAGCTAAAGGAGGCACTAGTCGACGTTAGATGACGTTCTAGACACCTTTAAAACAGTTATTTTGCATGCTATATATAAAATCATCGAATAGGCTGCAATATAATTATTAGTGTTGACGTTGCCGAAACAAAGTTCCAGGATAAAATTATAGAGCGAATAAAGTACTGTAAATTAACTGTAAACTGATTACTGAAGCTTATTTATTTATTGAGCAAGCTCCTAAAGAAATTATTTCTAGGTTATTATAATCATGCTCAACGGAATCGTATGTTTAGTTTTAGTGTGACAAATGACGGAAGTCATAAAACACCTTTAAAATATTTTACTCGAATTAATAAATATTAAAATTTGCGCTTTAATGTAGGCCCTATATCCAAAAAATCTATTTGCTGGAAAAGCAAGCAGATCGAAATAAGTACATGGGAATCAACAACATAATTCTAAAAAATGTCCTAGTTCTAATTAAAACTGTTTATTGCGCATACATCTACATCAATAAAACTAATAATACGACTTAGTTTAATTGCGACAACAAACGATGACAACACAATAAAGTTTGCATTAGCGGTGAATAAATTCTTAAATTATATTATACTCGATGCTGTAGTGTTAAAATTTTAGACATTTGAATATAGAATTTGCTATGCAGTTAAATCGTTATTGTCTAAGAAGTGCATAAAAATTATTGTTATTCATTGGTATTATAGAGATAAATGCAACACATAATTATTTTAGTAATAAAAATTATGCATAATAAGTAATATTAGACTAATGCCGTTTGTACACCTGTTTTGCGCATGAAGCCATCTCAATATGTACCATCAGAAGACCTGTCAAGACGGTCTCTCTCCCAAGAGTACACATCTTTTGGATGACGACACTGATTACGGGTGGACTCTGGAGTGCCATCGGTTTCGATGGCGATGCCTATTATAGTAACTTATTGAACGGCTGGAGCATTGCAATAATCAAAATCTTCCAACGAACTGCATCGCTCCCTCCAGACTCGACAGAGCAAAAAATTTATCGATATCGACAACAACAACGAATTAATTTATATTATTGCCAACAAATCATTGTTTGACTCCAATTTTCGAAAGCAATGACTAAGTTTCGATCTGATTTTAGTGCCATCGGTTTCAATGGCGATCAAAAGGATGGAGGAGCTGTATCGCCCAATGTGCACTCAGCACGTGGATGGACTAAGGTCTAAGGTCTCATTTTAGTTGTTTACTTTTTATGAACGTCTAATTTATAAATGGAATGATCTCCCAATCGATTGCGTTGAAAGCACAAATTTTATATAATCCGTAAATAACCATTTTAAAGGTGTCTAAAATCAACGGCCATTTTTATAGCTATACCACCCGAAATGTGTAAAAACATCAAACCGAGAACTCATCAATCGCCAATTAGACAAAAACGCAGATTAATTACATCCAACGTAGTATGACCTTAACGAAACTGAAACACACGCAATAACATCGTCTAGTCTTCAATGCTATTCCTACTCTTACAGTTTATTTCTGCCACTGTAGGATCCTTGAATGTGGCAGTCACAATCATGTACACAAGGTTGTGCCGGTGTTGTGTAGTAATGCAATATGCTAACTATTGCGCATTTGTTATGTAGCATCAGCTTTACCATTACAGTCGCTTGAAGGCACTGTGATATGGAAGAAAATCGATGTCGCTATCTTTATGTCCTTCGCCTTGTGTATGGCACTGCCAATGTACGAACAGTAGCGGAATTATTAGTTAGTTATTTAATTATTTATATTATTATGTGCTGTAAAGACGACATTTCTAACGAAATTGGCAGAGAAAGAGCCATAACATAAATTGAAACCAAACTTTGTATATTTATATTATTATCTAATATGATTTGTGAGGCGCAAGAGTTTAAATACAAACGCGTTGGATTCAAGTCTATCCACTGTGCAAGAAAACCAACACGTTTGACAATCCTAATCAATCATTATCTTAACTGAGAACTTATGTGGCGGCTCAATTTAATGGTGACGTCATTTCTATGCTACATCCTTGGACTGGGAGCGCTCCTGAGTAGTGACCTTGAAGAGCGCTATGTCAAATTCTCAGTAAAAAAAAAATAAAAAAATAAATAAATAAATCCTAGTGGTACAATTGCTTTCTCAAATGCATCGCGAAGATTACTTGCATCATTCTCATTTATCTATCATCACGGATCTGGCACCACATGAAGATTTGCTTCACAATTAAATCAAACATTAATTCATTTTAAGATTTAAGAAGTTTCTATAAAATTATTGGACCGAGAGTAACGATTGTTTTGTAGTTCTAACCCTAAGACAAAGCACAAATTTTGTACTTATTGCCGCAGTGGAATGTTATTAAGGGTGTTTACTGACATCCATCATATCTTGCAAACCGATATTCGGGAAAAGCTATTTCGCCATTGCACAACATATTACCATATTATATTATGATTACGGTGTTGCCAGTCCAAAGCACGGAGAAAGAAGAGGTCGACGTTAATGATTAAATATGTAGTCCGTGTTTTATGTTTTGTATGTGTTTTATGTTTTGTATGTGTTTTATGTTTTGTATGTGTTTTATGTTTTGTATGTGTGGATGTACAGCTCGTATACGTAAGCATTGATTTTATTTTAGTGTGTATTGATGAATATTCATGTTCGTGTTTCGTTACCATGACGACGATGACGATTATGATGAGAGGGTGTACTATGTATGTATGTATGTATGTGTGTGTGTGTGTGTGTGTGTGTGTGTATGTATGTATGTATGTATGTATGTATGTATGTATGTATGTATGTATGTATGTATGTATGTATGTATGTATGTATGTATGTATGTATGTATGTATGTATGTATGTATGTATGTATGTATGTATGTATGTATGTTTGTATGTATGTATGTATGTATGTATGTATGTATGTATGTATGTATGTATGTATGTATGTATGTATGTATGTTTGTGTGTGTGTGTGTGTATGTATGTATGTATGTATGTATGTATGTATGTATGTATGTATGTATGTATGTATGTATGTATGTATGTATGTATGTGTGTGTGTGTGTGTGTGTATGTATGTATGTATGTATGTATGTATGTATGTATGTATGTATGTATGTATGTATGTATGTATGTATGTATGTATGTTTGTATGTATGTATGTATGTATGTATGTATGTATGTATGTATGTATGTATGTATGTATGTATGTATGTATGTATGTATGTATGTATGTATGTATGTTTGTTTGTATGCATGCATGTATGTGTGTATGTATGTATGTATGTATGTATGTATGTATGTATGTATGTATGTATTCATTTATGTATGCCTACATACATACACACATAAGTTACATATTAGTCTCCGTAATGAACTTCTTTGTCTTTCTTTGTCCCTTTTCCGCAAGCGTTTTAAAACCATTCTCTTTGATTGTGGTTTGGGGTCACGTCGGGAGCGCATCTGAGGAGTTCTCTTGAAGTGGCGCTATATAAATGTTCGATTACAATTACAATTACAATTATAATTACAATTACACATACATATGCCAGATGGCACATTCATACAATTTAAACTTGTTCTTGATGTAACACTTTGCTGTTGATCTGTTATGAATAATAAATGTGTATGTAGGATTGTTTAAGTTATGTTTTATTAATTGTAGGAATCTCTAAATTATAAATAGCTTTATTAAAGTAGCTTTATAATATTTGACGCTAAAGTTTGCGCTCGATAAAATTAAAGCACGTCATATACATGTAATATGCCTAGCTGGGCTGTGGCCTAATCTTTCAAAAACTTAAGTTGCATTTCCAAACGCCGTATACCTCGTTCGCCACACTGCTTAGGTTATTAGGCCCATTGATCTTTGGAATTAGAGGAGGAACTGAACTTACTAATGGAGGGATCCAATCATGGGCGCCCACAGATATTTATGCAGGAGGAGGCAGAGCACAATGGACAAGGCTAAAAAAAATTGCAAGAGCTTGCAAAAACTAAATCTGTAAAAAAAATGAAACCAAAACTAAACTGGAAAGTTGAAACAAAAAATATTTATTAAGACTTAAACTGGACCTGAACATGAATTACTGAAAATTTTAGGATATACGGTCTGATATGTAAACGATGCTAAGCAACTTGTCTCTGTATATTTCAACATCAGCGCAGGCTGTCTCCAGTGGTCTAAGGTTTTCAGAACTAACCCCGGCGGTAGAAGAACAAAGCGGGTGCTGGCCACGAACGCTTTGTTGTTGCGCGGTGCATTGTAGTCGTTGTTGTTGGTTCTGTTGATCATATTGTTCTCTGTTTCGTTCATGTTGCCGCGGTTGCATATGTAGTTTCTGCCGTTGCTGTTGTATCTGTGGTTGTCTCGGCGTCGTTTTCTGCTGTTGAACCCATTGCTCATTACGCTGTTGCCTCTTTTGACGCGTTCGCCTTTGCTGCTGCCAACCTTCTTCTTCATCAAGCTGCATTTGTTGCTCCTGTTGTCGCTGTTGCGGACAACGAAGTTCCACGAGTTTCCGGTAGAAGTTGTGCAGGAAGGTTCCGTTGAAGGACAGAACCGGAAGTGGATCGGGCGCCGGAAGTAGAAGAATCTGGTTGACGTAGAGTGCCATCTGAAGGCAGCATTGGAACTGAGCGAATGAGTGCACCACAGTAGGGCAGAAATCCTCTCGTAGCGAGATCTTGTCCGGTGTCTTGCGGAGTCGCCCAAAGAAGTCGTCAAGGGAGGCGTCGTTTTGGATGCGATCTCCAAGGATTCCCGCTCGATGGAAGCAGACGAGAAGACTTTCCAGGTGGAGCTGGTTAACGGAGGGAATGGAATTCTTCATCCAGTGGACGATTGTCGCAATCAGAAGGTGATTCTGTGGTCCGATTCCATCCAACTGGAGCGAGTTCACTCCGAGCACATCCAGTAGAAGGAACTTCCGGTCTGGTTCGGCCATCATCGTTCCATTGTCATCTTTGATCTCATCCAGCGATGGAATGCGAGGGCCGCTTTCTAGGTTCTTCAGAGCGTGAACGCGCTCGCTTACCAGCTTGAGTTTCTGGTCACGGTCGAACTCTTCGATGGAGGATCCTTCCAACTGTTGCAGATCGGGTTTGTCCCAGGTAAGCAGAACGCTGTACAGGAATTGACGAAGCTTGACCGAGCACTGATATGGACTCGGTTGACTTGTCACAGAGACCTGTGTCGGTAGAATGACTTTACGAATCACCAACGCGTCTAGAGCATGGACTGGTATCGTGCCACTTCTAATTCCCACCATGAACCAGTTTGGAATTGGTCTCCCCGCGAAAGACTCCAAAGATCTTCCACCAGTTAATTGGGGCGGGTCAGATAAATGACCTTCGACCTCACAGGTCAGGTCGGTATAAGCCGCCATTGATGTTCGAACGACTGTCTCAATATTTGATCTCTCCTCTGTTGGGTAGCGACTCAGCAGGGTCTTCAGGGTGTCCTCTACAGTCGGCCTTGACCTCAGCCATCCAAGAACCCCAAGCACCCTGTCCTGGACGCCATTCGATTGGATGCGACCGCAAGTCGACGGTAATTGGACCTTGCGGAAGAATCTTGAAAATAGTTCTCTGTTTACCCTGTCGTTACCTAGCAACGTCGCCCATAAGGCTGGAATACGCGGGTCACTGGAACGGACCTCATTAAGAACGGCACCAATGTAGTAAATTTTCACGATTGGATTTCGATTCTTCCCAGTAGGCCTATTGGCCTCGCTCACGAACTTCTTAACGTCCATAAAGTCCCAGAGGATGACGCCAGCGGGAAGGTTGTATATAAGGAAGTCGGTGTCCTTACTAAGGATGGGACAATTCCACAGGATCGCCAGTGCCGCTGCCTGGTGGTCGCATTCGAAGTCGCACGTCACGTGATGGATGCGCATGCTGACGACGACATCTCGGAAAGTCTCATACGACATCGCTGGCACGAACATCCCGTGTTGTCCACGTGATATTTTATCGGCCGTTTTTATACGGTCCTTCGCTCTACTCTTCATTGTTTCGAACTTCTGCAAGTCGTGGCCACCGTCGTATATGACGTAGGGAGTTACGTCACAGTGACGTAGGGCCGTGAAGAAGTCCCTGCACACCTGAGCGAAGCTGTCGTAGTCTCCGCCGAAGAAGAGGCAGTTTTTGTGTTGGAAAGCGTAGAAGAGTTCATGGCAGACGTTGTGACCGTCTATGATGAGACGGTTGGACCGCAGACTGTAGTCCCGTAAAATAAGACCGTCATGTTTCTTGATGAAATTGTTGAGCCGAGAAACACCCATCGTACAATTGTAAGGTCAACGCGTTTTCTGCTATTATATAGATCAGTATTAAATAGGCTCGATTCCGAACAGTTTAAATCAATAGATCGATCAAGCAATCAATGGTTCGATCTGACCAACTTGAGTATAATAGTTTACTGATCACTGAAAGCCACTCCTAGCTACGATGTATACTGAATTCGTGCAGTTATAGACATTGACATGCTTTTATATACCTACCTACCTACCAACATGGTACACTAAAGGAAGACTTGACACACACTCAAGGAAGTCACTTAGGCCTACGCAAAGTAGGCGTATGAGATACGAGATCCATATCACACGTTTGACCCGTACGCGTTTCTCTTCAAAGGCACGCATCAAAGAGGCCAGGAAGGCGGGCGTTGTGCAAAGGTCCGCTTTCAACATTGCTTTCATAAAATTTATGAATGAGTAAGCCTATTTAATAGGCTTACTCATCGGGAAATTCAGGCGTAGAATTAGAGTCTCGGTTTTTCCAAATTGCCCATAAACACATACATGTACCTAGTCAAAATGTAAGCCGACGCCTTATATTAATTGTCGTTGCTTTTATAAATACACGACGGGAAAACACATTAGCGTAAACTAAGGACGAGGTTTCGATTTTCAAGAAGACTAAGTGCTGGCAATTCGCCAAATCTCATCCGAGATTCATTCAGGTGACCACTTCAAGTTCTTCAATTGACCAGAATGCGATAATCCATTCTAAATTTAGAACTGATCGTCATTCGTTACGACTCAGTCACAGTTTTTAACGTATGAGATCATTACCACCGGAATAAGACTGAATTAAGGATGAAGTCGACGCTAATTATAATATTCAGTACAATAATCACCACAGTCGTCGTCGTCGTCGTCGTCGTCGTAGTCGTCGTCGTCGTCGTCGTCGTCGTCATCATCATCATCATCATCATCATCATCATCATCATCATCATCATCATCCTCGTCATCGTCATCGTCGTCGTCGTCGTCATCATTATCATCACAGTTGAACTCCTACTAAGTTGCATCGTTGTCTCGTTGTAGACGTGTTGTCCATATTCTTCATCCTCTACCGCAGACTATTTCCCCCCTATTCTCTTGGTCTAACCAGCTGCTCGTCACCCACCCTCCCATCTCATCCGCTGCCATTGGTGATTCATTCTTCGATAACGGTCTGCTCAAAACTCACGAACGCTGGTGACATCATGTGACTATTAGTATGATCTTTTATTACTATAATTGTTCTTGCGATTTGAAAGCATCACTATAATACAAATTTTTTAACACCTCTTTTAGCAATCTCATAGTTCTATAAAATAAGCTGGCGCTATTTTTTATTGTTTCCTGCCTTTATCCATCTTCTTACCCACCGATGCAACTTGATTAAGAATCGATGAAAAAATAAATAGAAATGATACAACTAACTGAATTTATTTACTTGACTCATGGCTTTGACGATGCTTTCGCACGTGACAGCCGCCCAGCTATGGAAAATCTCCACCCATCTCGCTTGTGGGATATGTGTGTAGCCTCCTGTATGGACCAACCCAAAGTAGCGCAACCGTTTGCTCTGTATTTTGTGTATTATAATTATCATGCTGGATATTCAGTCTGTTGTATATCTCTGTATTGCTATATAAGCTAAATTTTTAATAATTGCGCATTCGGACAGGGCTCTTCACCATTGGATTTTCGCCCTTTGTGTCAGAATGTTTTATAATTAACGTATATCACCTTTCCTAAAGCTTTTTGTTTGGTATACTCTCCTGTAAAACACTTGCTTCTGTGAATATTTAATATACACCAATTACGTGAAGTATTCAACGTAGCTCCGCCACTGACATTGACAGTCCCAAGACTGATTGCACTCTGTCAGTGACAGGCTCAAGCCTGGATAACGGAGAGGACGTCGTCCAGTGGCGGAGTTATTGTGTTCGGTTAAAGTGGGAAGTACAACGCGTGAACGTGAGAAAGTGTGGAGTAACAGTAAACTGACTGCAAAAATTGTTACATTTACATATTTAAAAAGCGTTTGATCACGTTTTAAAGGTGTCTCTTGACATCCGATAAGCGTTACACTTCCACTATAATTATTATTATAATACAATTAGCATTGAGCCTCTTTGAACCTCTTCGCTACCGTAATGTAACGGATGACAAGTATGTAATATCGTCACGTGGTCTCCCGCTCTCTCTCTCTCTCTCTCACGATGCGGTCGTCATCCTTGTCCACGCCTTTGCTACAAGTCGAATCGACAACTGTTGTTCCTTACATGCTGGTCTTCCCCTTGGGGTTCTGCGGCGACTTGATCGTGTCCTACGCTCGGCTGCTCGCCTTGTTGGGCGGCTTCCTAAATATGCTCCTGTCTCTTCTTATATGCGTGATGTGCTGCGCTGGTTGCCTGTGTCCCAGCGGATCTCATACCGCATTGCTGCTGTGGTCTCTCGCTGTGTCCTTGGCTGTGCTCCGTCATACTTGCGTCATCTGTGCTGTCCAGTCTCTGACGTTGCAGCGCGTCGTGTACTTCGCTCTTCGGCTAGGGGGAGCTTCTGGTCCCGCGGGTTCGCTTGGCTATTAAGCAGCGCCGTGCTTTCTCGGTCGTGGGGCCCACTGTCTGGAACGACCTCCCGGTTACGCTTCGCTCACTACTTGTGGTCCATCCGACTGGGTTCTACAAGTCTCTCAAGTCTTATTTCTTTGTTCGTGTTTAGGCTGGGAGCGCCTCTGAGTAGTTTCTTGAAGAGGCGCTATATAAATGCTCTGAATGAATGAATGAATGAATGCATATTAAAGAATATTCTTATCTTATCTTATCTTATCTTATCTTAATTGGATCACATGACAGCAGTCCCTAAATGCGATGCTCTGATCGATAATTTGGACACCTTTAAAAGTGATAATATAGACGATATTAATATGCAACTTTGGCCTGATAGAATTAATACGTTTCCAACACCACGAAAATAGATTTTTACATTTTGCGCGCATGTCATGAAATTCAACATTTTCTCTTTTTATCAGCCTGTGAATCAAGATAATGACAGATAATCCTGAACGACAGATGGAGAAACGCTAGAAAACGTTAAAGTGTTTGTATACCTAGGAGGCACGTTTACATGTGATCTAAACTGCAAAAGGGACCTTCATAGACGAAAAATAATTAGTTACGCATAATCACCACGCGACCTTACTGTACTGAATCCCATTTATGTGGATCACAGGTGGCCTCAGCTCTTGTATACATTTGTGAATCTTATATAAAAAGGTGTTTAAGCAACAATTATACACAGAGAAGTTAATGGTTAGTTATGTCTGAAGAGGTGTGACTGTTTTTCACATTCTAACATAAGGAGAAAAGCCTTCAAAGAGACAAGGTTTTAATTCCAGTTCAACGACACAATGCAATAACAAAGATCATTGTTTTGCGTCTATTATTTATCCGTGCATGCTTTGGACTGGCATTGGCAATGATCGAGCAGTGACGGTGCTTTGCAACGGGTGTGCTTCTGTTGCTTTTAACACCGCTGTGATATATCAATGGTGATTAGTTTCAATCAACTTCCTTATTATACGTCATTATTGCTCAGCATGCTTCGTCCAAGTGTGAGATAGAGTGCAGTAAGAACAAAGAAGTCATGGAGTTGGTGGATCGCAAATAATAATTAAAATATGTGATTGCTTCTTGATGTTTGTGAATTGATGATTGCTATATTAAAGACATACCAATCAAAAATGAATGCGTCCGTATCAATTTATATTGCACGCAATAAACTTACAAAGAGGTGTTTTGTCTTCATAAAAAAATCGAGAAAAGAGGTATTATAGCAGAGACAATGTAAGTAAATGATCATAAAACACCTTTAAAGCAGTTTCAACTACGCTTTATATTCGACACAAACGACAGTGATTTGAATCAAATGTACTAAATAATAAAAACTAAAAGTCATGACTTACTTGACTTACTTGACTTATGGCTTTGACGATGCTTTCGCACGTGACAGCCGCCCAGCTATGGAAAATCTCCACTTCTTTCTCTCTTGAGCTTTGTGTGTAGCCTCCTGTATGGACCAACCCATCTCCCGACAGTCTTCACGTATCATGTCGACCCATCTCTTCTTTGGTCTTCCTTTTTTCCTTTTTCCATGCACATATCCGTTGACAGCTATTTTCGGGTATCTCTCATCCCGCATTCTGGATACGTGGCCAAAGTAGCGTAACCGTTTGCTCTGTATTTTGTGTATTATATCATGCTGAATATTCAGTCTATTGTATATCTCTGTATTCCTAATCCTATCCCTTCTCGTGACACCTTCTATCTTTCGTAAGCACGCCATTTCAAACACCCTCAGCCTCTGCTTCTGTGCTTCCCTCAGCGTCCAATTCTCAAAATTGTATAGCAATGCACTCAGCACCAATGTCTCATACATCTGAACTTTTTGTGGCTTTGCCTATTTCCTTTGAGCTCCAGACCTTACCCAGCACCTGCAGTATTCCTCTGGCCAGTCCGATTGTAATCTATATAAGCATTGAATAAACTCAATGAATAAAATAAACAGAAATTGAATATCATCGGACACCTTTAAAATAAGTTAATATGTCATTATAAATATCGATTTTGTTGCATATTATTACAGATAAAAAATGCAAGCTAGAAAAAATTAAAACAAATTTTAAAAAACACTTTATATTAGACACCATTAAGACTAATCTTTTGAACATTATGAATTGCTCGGACGGCACTAAAAACTCAACATGTCACACCATTCGCTGCATAATTATAGTACCTCAACACGTCGATGAAAATTTAATTAGTTACTTATCATAGCATACTTACATGCTTGCGGCAATTGCGGCATCCATCCACACGCACGTTCTTAGATTCACAGTATGCTCCTCGTACACACAAAGAGAGGAGGGCAAGGCATGTGAAGATTGGAATAGTTAGAAACTGCAGTTCACATAGATGGAACGAGATAGAAAGAGAGTGGGATTAACTATTTAACCCTCGGGCTACCAAGGGGGGGGGGGCGTGGTATCCACCCCCTAGGTTTTTCGATTTCAAACTTGTTCCGTATGGAATAAAAATTTGACCTTTTAGGTAGCTGAAGGGGGCTCATTGGCACACATTTTGAGGTGAAATGTGAGATGATACCTCACACCGTTCAAACGTTATACCCATTCTACCCGAGGCACGTGGGGCGTGGATACAACGAGCTGTTAGGTAGCTTCAGAGTATCTGCAACTTATTTTGACGCTTTATATCTGTCGTTAGTTGATGAATTATTTCTTGCTTGGCTTTGAATTCCTGCAGAACCCGACAAAGCAGAAATCTATTCCCGACATAAGTGTATGTTAAATGAATTCTTATCTTAATGTGATTGCTAATCGGAAAATATTTGGGAGTATAATATTTATTATGTCGAAGAGTGTGTATATTTAGTTCACAATAGCTCTATTGTTTAATAATGACATTATTCGAGCACGGATAGAGAGTCGGACATCCTAGTTGAAGAGGTGGAACAAGCCATCAAGAAACTGAGAAACAACAAAACATAACATAACATAACATAACATGGGTTTTAAGTGGTTCAGAAGACACTAGGCCTGTGTTAGAACCACTGCAAAATTGACCTGGAACTTTTAATACCCCAATTTTCCTAGGTTCCTTTTAAATGCTGTGACCGTGTCCACCGACACAGTGCTGTCCCCCAATCCGTTCCACATGTCCACAACTCTAGCACTGAAAAATTTCTGCCCTAATGATCCTTTCGGCTTCTTAAATAATTTGTACCTATGACCCCGAGTTGCTTTGTTTGGTGCTAATACAAAGAACTTCTCCCAACATAGTGCTTCCTTTCCAGTAATGATCTTGTATGCTTCAATTAGGTCTCCTCTGCTCCTCCGTCTCTCCAGTGTTGTTAGCCCACACCTTTCCAACCTCTCCTCATAGCTCATATCTTTGTAACCCCAAATCATCTTCGTAGCTCTTCTCTGAACTTTCTCCAGTTTTTCAATATCCTGCTTTAAGTATGGATTCCATGCCTGAATGCAGTATTCCAGCTGTGGCCTAACCAGTGATTTATATAGCCTCAGTATTGTATCCTTATCTCTAGTAACTATTGTCCTTTTTATCATGCCTAATGTTGAATTTGCCTTTTTTGATGCTTCAGCACATTGCCTTGAAGGCTTTGCACTTTTGTGCATGATCACTCCTAAGTCCCTTTCTTCATCACTCACCCTCAGTGCCTTACCCCCCATTTCATATGCAAACTCCTGGTTCCTCTTTCCCATATGCATCACTGAGCACTTTTCCAAATTAAAAAGCATTTGCCAGTCCTGTGACCATCTAAACATTTTTCCTAGATCTTCCTGTAGTATATCTGCTTCTTCTTTATTACCCACTGCTCTACATAATTTTGTGTCATCCGCAAACTTAGAAATCTTTGATAGAATCCCATCATCTATATCATTAATAAAAAGTACAAACAACAGTGGCCCCAACACTGATCCTTGTGGCACTCCGCTTAGCACTGCTGTCCACCTAGAGTGTTTATCTCCTATTCCCACTTTTTGTCTTCTATCTGAAAGCCAGCTTTCAATCCACTTGAGTACCTGCCCACTAATCCCGCAAGCTTGCAACTTTTTAACTAGTCTTTTATGGGGTACTTTATCAAATGCCTTTGCAAAGTCTAGGTAAATCACATCCACTGGCTTTCCCTCATCTAACTTCTCAAAGA
Organism: Lumbricus rubellus; assembly: GCA_945859605.1. Taxonomy (NCBI): domain Eukaryota; kingdom Metazoa; phylum Annelida; class Clitellata; order Crassiclitellata; family Lumbricidae; genus Lumbricus; species Lumbricus rubellus. The sequence goes on from OX243821.1 coordinate 6,749,496, forward strand.
CCACTTCAAAGAATTCCAACAGATTTGTCAAACACGAGCGTCCCTTAGTGAATCCATGCTGACTACCTTTTATAATATCATGTACATTCAAGTGCTCAACTATGTTATCCTTAACAATTCTCTCCATGACCTTACACACCACACTGGTTAGACTGACTGGTCTGTAGTTACCTGGCTCACTTCGGTTTCCTTTTTTAAACAATGGCACTATAAGAGCATCCCTCCATTCTTGTGGAACATCTCCGCTCTGTATCGATTTATTGAAGATCTGTGCCAATGTCTCCCCGATTTCTTCCCTCACTTCATGTAAGAACTTAGGATGTAACTCATCGTTTCCTGGACTCTTATCCACTTTTAATCTTTCCAGTTGTTCCACCACCTTTTCCCTAGTAAACATTATTTGCGTCAATCCTTTACCACCACTGTCCAGAAATGCTTGGCTAGGCTCAGGAATGTTTCCTAAATCCTCCAAAGTAAACACTGAGCTGAAAAATTTATTCAGCACTTCAGTAGCTTCCGAGTCGTCCACAACAACTTCTCTACCCCCCTCTTCCTTTTTTAGTGGCCCTACCCTGTCTTTCCTTTTTTGCTTGCTTCTAACATAATTGTAGAAACTCTTGCTGTCTTCTTTAACATTTCTCGACAACTTCTGCTCAAAGATTTTTATTGCTTCCTTATTTGTTTTATTGCAGACGTTTCTTTTATTCACATAGTTCACCCTCAATTCCTCGAGTCTTGCTACACTCTCACCCTCGAGTTCATTCTTTGTTTCCTTCTTCAACTTATGATAATTCTTCCAAGCTTTATTCTTCGCCCTTCTCTTTTTTTGAACCTCGCGTGTTACCCATGGCCTCCTCTTGTTGGTTCTCTTGCGTTTGGGTATATTTTCGTCAATAATCTCTCTCATGACTTCATTAAACTTCTTCCAAGCTTCGTTCACTCCCATTCCACTTACTGCACTTTCTAATTCCTTTTCCTTCAACCTCATCCTCACTAATTCATAGTCTGCCTTAAAGAAATTGGGTTTGCTCATATAGGCTTTCACTTCCTGAGTCTGTTGCACAAATAGTTCCCATCTTACAACCTGATGGTCACTAATGTTAAAATGCTCCCCCACACTCACATTCTCTACCATATTTTCATCAGTCGTTATCACTAAGTCCAAAATCTTGTCTCCTCTTGTTGGCTCCATAACATGCTGTTGCATAAAGTGAGCATCAACAAAATCCAAGAATATCCTATCTTTTCCTCTTTCCCCTTCCGATGTTTTCCAATCAATATGATAGTTGAAATCTCCCATTATCAATGATGTTTCCTTATTAGCCATTTCCAGTAGCTTGCACATACCTTGATCCTCTTCTTCTGTGGCATCCGGTACCCTATAGCATACTCCCACAAGCATCTTAGACCTGCTCATTTGAATTTCACACCAAATACTCTCCTTGAATGTCTCGTTGCTCATATCCTGTCTCTCTACTGCAATAATATGGCTCCTAACATATAGCAAAACCCCTCCAGCTCCGTGTCCAACTGATTTCTGATTAGCTCGATCCTTTCTAAATAATCTGTATCCATCTAAAGCTAGCTCGCTATCTGTGATTTCCGGTTTTGTCCATGACTCTGCTATTCCAATTATATCAGGTTTCTCATTGTCTGCATACAATTCTAATTCTGCTCTCTTTGTCCTACTAACAATACTCCTAACATTTGCAAACATGCACTTTAAACTTTTACTACACCCAATTTCTTTAGGTTTCCTGTCCTCCCTGCTGCAGCTTTCACGACAACATCACAGCCGAAATTATAAAACAAGGTGGAAAACCATTAAAAATCGGAAAATATTTGGGAGTATAATATTTATTATGTCGAAGAGTGTGTATATTTAGTTCACAATAGCTCTATTGTTTAATAATGACATTATCCGAGCACGGATAGAGAGTCGGACATCCTAGTTGAAGAGGTGGAACAAGCCATCAAGAAACTGAGAAACAACAAAAGCCCAGGACACGACAACATCACAGCCGAAATTATAAAACAAGGTGGAGAACCATTAAAAATCGGAAAATATTTGGGAGTATAATATTTATTATGTCGAAGAGTGTGTATATTTAGTTCACAATAGCTCTATTGTTTAATAATGACATGGTTATTCACATTAATCAATGCCTGTTGAGTGTGGAAGGAACCAAGTTGTCCACCCATTGAATGGCTCGCCTCCTTTCTGGATGAGCATGCAGTGATGACACGTCTATCAACTCTGTTGACTTTCTTTGTGGACATATTCCATCTGGAATACCTAAACGAAAGTACCGTAACATCCTTCGCCAGAGGGTCGATTCGTCTGTAAAAAGAGCATTTGTAACAGACCTTGGATGGCGATCGTGATCAAAGGAAAGGGTGATAATGAGTTATAATCGACGGTGTGTAGCGTCCTAACCACTAATGGACAAATTATCAATCAGTTTAGGTTTGAAACAACAAGAATCCTTCTGATAGTTTTAATGCGAATTTTATTTTAGGTAATCAGCTAAACGTTTTGGCAACTGAAATGTTCAATTGGAGTGTACATGTATAATCGTGTGTTTGAGATTAGTGCTACAATCTCGAACCCAACTATTCTTAGTGTCATCATCAGCAACAGATGAGACGACAGCTATTATAGAGTAGCTGCGTAGGCTACCGTGCGTCTGGACTCATCTGCAGTGAGATCGACGAATAACGATGTGTGTAGATGATTTGGGATAAAGACAACAACAACAATCTGTACTTATTTATTATCGACAGAAAATAAGCTTAATGAATTTATGTCTAATTGACTAGCAAACTCTTAACTTGAGTCATTACTTTTTGCATTGCGATACAAAGTAACAGCTATTTTACTCGATTAGATGTTGTGGAAATGTGGCTATATTGAACCGTAACTAAAAAATGACTTCGAGTTTTCAGTCTTGCGTTTCTGTTTTATATAATTTTGGTGTGAGATATTTTGACTTAGGCCTACAGAACTGCACATCTGCTTTAACCCTTTAATGCCGAGAAGGTAGTATATGGTATGGGAAATCCTATACCCTCCGGCATTAAAGGGTTAAAAAATGTTTCTGATGTCTTTTAGTTTCTAGCTTTTATCTAAAACTTAGGCCTCTATTTTTATGTTCAGCCACAAAACACCCGCTGATTTTGGACTCAGAGCCGATGGTGTCATAAAATGACCATAAACTGTTTGAATCCAACATTTAAATATCTTGCGGATGTGATGAGGTGAACTCCAACGACTATTATATAATTGACGTTGAAATATACCGGATCAAAATGATAATTTTACACACCTCAGAAACAAATGCATACATAGTTATTAATATGACACAGGACAACGAAAAAACTGAAATCAAAACTGGTCTAGCACCTTGCTCAGAAGTGCTGTAATATGCCGAGCAAATTTCTGTCCAGGGTAACGGCCTCTGTTGTCATAGACCCTGGTCAAATCGGATCAATCCATCCTGGAATCAATGATTATTAAATTTTGATACGACCACAATTTAAAAGCAATCGTGAGATAAAATGGCTATCGTTCTTGGCCGCCGTTGGCCGGGTATGTAAATCAAGAGAAGGGGTCGCAGATTACAATGTGGAATGACTTTATGGGGGGGAGAGGAATAGAGCGCATAGAACATAGTGTTCGTTCCTTAGCACAACAGTATGTTGGTATCAGCATCAGTAGATGTAAAATTAATTCTTTGGGAATTTTTTCATTGAAGAAACAATTAGCTAATAAATGAGTTTAAATGGTGCTAAAGGATTAGCTGGGGGTTTTTTTCATTGAAGAAAAAAGCCAGTTAAAATAGGGTTTAAACCAGTTAAATTCTTAGTCTTTTTAATTTTCTGAGGGTCTTTTATTATTTCCTGAGGGGGGTGCTCGGTAGTACAGTGGTTAGCGCGCTGAACTGTCAACCAAGAGGTCGGGGGTTCAATTCCCCGCCGGGGCAGAAATTTGTTACGAGATTTCTGTTCCACAAGCCGACTCAGCTATGATGAGTACACGGTCAGTGGATGATGAGACGGCGAGGGAGAGGACCGCCCGAGGCCTTGAAAATGAAGTCGCTAACACTTCATCCCCATTGGCGCATCATACTCAGCGTGCCCTGTTTACACATCCGCCTTAAGCCAGCTGCTGCAGCAGCTCGAGAGAGAGAGAGCGCGAGCCAAAGCAGATGGTGTGATTCATGACCATCTGGCTCGCTCAGTCACGACAGCGTTGACCTAGGCTACATCCGCCTTAAGCCAGCAGCTGCAGCAGCTCGAGAGAGAGAGAGCGCGAGCCAAAGCAGATGGTGTGATTCATGACCATCTGGCTCGCTCAGTCACGACAGCGTTAACCTAGGCTACATACGTAGCCATTGTAAACGCGACTGTAAACAGGTACATTTGGAGCATTGCACGGTCTGTTATATTATATCTCATCTCTCATCATTTCAACTCTAATCATCACCCACCTCTAGCTCATTTTAGTTATTTAACGAGATAGATAGATAGAGAGATAGATAGAGAGATAGAGAGATAGATAGGTAGATAGATAGATAGATAGAGAGATAGATAGATAGATAGATAGAGAGATAGATAGATAGAGAGATAGATAGGTAGATAGATAGAGAGATAGAGAGATAGACAGATAGATAGATAGATAGATAGATAGAGAGATAGATAGATAGATAGATAGATAGATAGATAGATAGATAGATAGATAGATAGATAGATAGATAGATAGATAGATAGATAGATAGATAGATAGATAGATAGATAGATAGATAGAGAGATAGAGAGATAGAGAGATAGAGAGATAGAGAGATAGAGAGATAGAGAGATAGATAGGAAGATAGATAGATAGGAAGATAGATAGATAGAGAGATAGGTAGATAGAGAGAGAGATAGATAGATAGATAGATAGATAGATAGATAGATAGAGAGACAGATAGATAGATAGATAGATAGATAGAGAGATAGAGAGATAGAGAGATGAAATCAATAATTATAAATCAATATTTTTTTTCAGCAGGTGTCTTTGTTCGCTCGCCGTACACGTCATGCAACAGCTGTTGTTCGCATCATGTAGCTGTCTGACTAACGTCGTCTAGATGTGGCGTGTTCGCTTCAGTCTACTTTAACAACGCTGTTAGCTACAAGTACTTGCGCTATAAGCTTATTATACATGTAGAATGGCCGATCTCAGTGATCTGTTTATAAAAATCGGGACAAACTCTAAAGAAGTAATAGATAGAGGACTTATTAAGAGATCTTTAACAGTCGCTAAAAGAACGAAATTAATGGAAGAATTAAAGAAACTAGCAACCTGTATCGATGAACTAAAGAAAGGAAAACGTCATATTAAAACACCTCGTGGCATCGTTCATCCACCGATTCCATCTGCTGACAACCAACCACCGATTCCGTGTGCTGACAACCAACCGATTCCACCTGCTGACAACCAACCGATTCCGTGTTGTAGTAAGACTCTATCTAACATACAGCCCGTTGAGTCTCCAACTCCACCCGGACGTAAGTCATACAACTACAGCTTAAAAAATTTCGAAGAAAATATAGTTCCCCAGATACGGGAACGGATCGCGGAATACGGAAGCCTTCATAAAGCCTTGGAGTGGAATTTGGATCTGAATTTTCTAGACGAAATTAATAATTTAACACCGACGGATCTAGCCTCTATTAAACTGAGACATAAAGAACTTGTCGACAGGGATGAAACGGCATTGAATCTGCATCTCCTCATTGCCTACCACAGAGGAATGTGTTACTTATCTGCATGTAAGTACATTCCAGCTGGCATCACTCGTGCAGAATTTTTCCCTCAAGAATTCGGCTTCCCATATATAACAATTCACCGCTACTACAAATTTACAACACTTATCCAAAGCTATCCCGGGTTAATCTTTTGTGGCCTATCTTTCACGCAACTCACAAATCACCGCAAAAGAATCCAAATCCTTCTCAACACAGACGTCGACCTTAGGATGAAGCTAAAATCTCGGGTCGATGGCTGCGCTCAAAACAAGTCATTTACCATCGTACCTGCAGAAACGCAAGAGATTCTGAACGTTGATCCTCATCACAAAGAACGTTTATACAGTTCTGCGAGTTCTTCAATGGAAGTCGACGAAGAAGATAGGCTGCTGCAGGATGATCCTTAATCTAATTGGATACTGTACATAGCCTAACGTATTAAAATTAGTATAAATGGTTGTTGTTTAGAACAGAACCATGGTAGGTCTAATTGCAAATTTGTAGGACTTGTAGCGATGGATGAGGCGAAAATCGATTGCAATGACGCAGTTCAGCAGACGCATTCATATAGCACCGCGCGCATGCGCCGGACTTGACCTAGATAAACTATCATCCATGATAGATTGTAAACTATAGACCTACCATTGGAACACCGCGCGCATGCGTCAGACTTGACCTGATTAATCTATCATCCATGATAGATTATCTAGGTCACAAGCAGATCACGCAGGAGCATCCATATAGCACCGCACGCATGCGCGTTCATTTGACCTAGATAAACTATCATCCATGATAGATTGTAAACTATAGACCTACCATTGGAACACCGCGCGCATGCGTCAGACTTGACCTGATTAATCTATCATCCATGATAGATTATCTAGGTCACAAGCAGATCACGCAGACGCATTCATATAGCACCGCGCGCATGCGTATGACAGTAGAACTTATTATCTTGCGAATGTTATTAAAACGTGCTTCATAATCTGTTAATGTTATTACAGCATAGGCGGAAACCTGGTCGAACAGTTTGGGAGACGAAGGACGAAGGAGTGGTCGGAGGGAAGAAAAATTTTGACCGCCCCCAAAAAGTTGATGACCAAAAAGTCTCCGTGAAAAAAGTTGATGACTTTTTTTTTTTTTTTAAACTTTTTTAAATTTTTTTTTTTTTTTTTTTTTTTTTTTTTTTTTTTTAACTTTTTTTTTTCAGCAAGAAGACTTCTTATAATTTTGGTATAATACTTATCAAGTCTTTATTATCAATCCATGAATTGAATGAATCATCATAGCCTAACCATTTAACCAAAGACCGATTACCACTTTTCCTAATAATCTTCTCTATTTTAAATGTATCTTGCGTTGTCAGTTGTAACTCAGCTTCATAAAATGTCCCTTGTATTTGTTCTCCATGATAGTCAGATATTTTATAGGTTATAGGATCCGTGTATTGTATTTGTGTAATAGTAAAAACCTCTTGAGTCCAATTCTGCATGTAGCCTTTCTCGAATGTCTTTTTCTTCTTAGAAATCCTTACTCTATCTCCTACTGAAAATTTAGGTTTAACAGTTTCAGGTACAGCGTCGCCGTATAGATTTAACCAAACAGCTTTTTCGTTTGCTTTGATACTCGCTTTAACAGGAGTCATTTTAATGGAAGAATGTCTTGTGTTGTTGTATAAACTAACCATATTATCTAAAACATCGATATATCTCTGAGTTGAATTTGCTGTAAAATATTTGAACATTTTCTCTTTCACTGTTCTATTAAATCTTTCTACGATACAAGATTTCTCTTCATTCTCAGTTGAGTACAACTGCATACCTAATGATTTTACCTGTTTATTATAGAATTCAGATCCCTTATCAACCCAAAGTTTTTCACCCCTTCTTTTACTCGTATTAAATATTTTAACGAAAGCATCTGCCACAGATTCTCCTCGCTTATCTTTTAACGGCTGAATAAATGCATATTTGGAAAATATATCGATGACGCTTAACAAATATTTCACACCAGAATTAAATTTAGCATAAGCCTGCATGTCAATCAAGTCTGCTGCCCAAACTTTGTCCACTCCCTGCACATAAACAACTCGCTTCCTAAACTTCCTGACTATAGGTTTATGCAATTCGTCAGCAAGTTCGTCTGTCCATCTCAGAGCTTTTTTTTCAACCCCATTCCAAAATGGGTTTTTGTTGATAATATCGGTTTAACTATAGATCTTTCAATTCGTTCGCGGAACGAAGGATTAGGTATATTATTTAATTCATCTATCATAGCTCTGTCAGCGACGTTTCTCCCTGCCGTATCAGTATGTTTAGCATAAGCTAGGTCGTGACGATAGGCTGCTGCATCAACTCTATCTACTGGCTTACTCCAATCTTTTGGTGTTCCATCAGGATTTAAACGCAAATCCAGTCGAGTTCCTGGACCCGTGAAAGAATGTCCTGGAAGATGCATTTCGCCCGGATATTTTGCCCATGGAAGTTTAATTTTGGAAGTAGCAGAATTGAGAGCTGAGACTAAATCACCACCTGTAGCGGTGGACATTTTAGTAAACTGAGTTTTTCTAGCGCCACACTCAACGCACACACCCCTAAGCATAGGTCTACCATTCTTACTGACGACTCGTTGAACATCTTTAGATTCAGTTTGTCGCTTACATTTTACGCAATACGAGTTGTGCTCCATTTTAATATAATATAATTAAAATGGAAGTCCAAGACCTATCGTGGAATGAAGAATCAAGTAAACGCTTTAACAGTCCTCTCCTACCAAGACGCATCAGAGGTTTGATCGTCGGTAAGTCTCAATGCGGCAAAACAATATTACTACTTAATTTATTACTGAGACCTGGTTGGTTAGACTACGATAACCTGCAGATCTTTGGCAAAAGTTTATTTCAATCAGAATACAAGATACTTAAGAAAGCATTCGAAGAGAAATTACCAAAGGAAGCAATTATAAGACTTTTTGATAATCGCGATGAGATAATGAAATTAAATGTATCACCGACCGCCGTAGTCGAAGAGATGTCTAAAAACATGGCAAAAAAATCGGATATAGAATGCAAGTTCTTTGAAACCTCTGAAGATGTTCCAGATCCACGAGACTTAAGTCGAGATAAGAAGAATCTCATGATTTTTGATGATTTACAGTTAGAGCGACAAAATAAATGCGAATCGTATTATATAAGAGGTAGGCATAGTAATGTAGACTGCTTTTACCTAGCACAAAATTATTTCAAACTGCCTAGACAAACTATAAGAGAGAATGCTAACTTTATATGTCTATTCCCTCAAGACCTCAAAAATATTAATCATATATACAGCGATCATATAGGTGTAGATGATATGACTATAGAAGAATTTCGAAAACTATGCAAAACTGCGTGGGATGAAACGCATGGTTTTGTGGTTATAGACCTTACTAGTAAAACAAATAAGGGCAGGTACAGATCTGGATTAGATACATTTTACATTAAATAAAAGCAATAATAAAATGATAACAAAATTTAAGATTTTATATTCTAGGTTTAAAAATAGCTATCTAAAATGGAAACCCTTCTTGACGAAATTTTATCTAATACTCAAACGATTGCACGCAACACAGAAGCTAAAGAATCCTTTTGCATTTTGTTGAGCGAAAGGAACACACGAATTCGAACGAAATTTAATCCACTAATCGAACTGGACAAAAGTAAAACGTATGAAATGGCTCTTGTCAATCTTGAAACTTACTACAGTTTTCCTAATATAGATGAAACAAATAATAAATTCGTATATTCGTCAGATAACGGTGTAACGTGGGAAGATTTAGACATTCCAACCGGTTGCTACGAAATCGAAGACTTGAACGATTACATACAGAGAATTTTAAAGGAAGAAGGTCATGGTCAATGTATAAAGTTGCGACCAAATAACAACACGTTAAAGGCGGTTTTGGAAATTGATGAGAACTATAAAGTTGATTTTACAGTAGAAAATTCAATTAGCACCGTTCTAGGATTTCAGCGTCGTGTATACTCCGAAGGATATAACGAATCCGAGCACATAGTCGATATAAACAGCGTGAATAGTTTACGAGTTACGAGTGATGTAATAGGATCATCGTATGCCAACGGAACTACGGAGAACATAATTTATTCTTTCTTTCCATCGGTCGGGCCTGGTTACAAGATAATCGAATCTCCTCACAATCTCGTATATCTTCCAATAACGCTATACTCTATTTCATCGATGGAAACAAAACTAATAGACCAAAATGGAAAACTAATTAATTTAAGAGGTGAGGAATTGTCGATACGATTTCACATAAGAGAGGTTTAATTTAAAGTTTATATTTAATATAAGATGAGCGCTTACGCTAAGGTCAAAGTTAATATTTCTGAAGGGCAAAAAGAGAAGATTAAGCGAGCTGCTCAAGTAGGGACTGGAGTGAGTATAAGACTTTCTCATGAAGATATAACTGGTGAGCATGTATTAGCTCTAAACCAGAGGCAAATTAACAAGTTAACTAAAGCGTATCAGAATGGAACTGGTGTGACAATTAAAATGGGTAAAAAGCAATTAGAAGACAATGCGAGAGTCGAAGGCGGATTTATTGGCGCTATTCTACCGTTCTTAGCAACAGCCGGAAAGTTTCTACTGTCTAGTGTTCTTCCGAGTTTAGCCACAGGAGCCTTAACAGGATTGGGTTCTGCAGCTGGTTCCAAAATTGTCGATAAAATAAGTGGATCTTCGATCTCACACCCGATAAGTGGATCTTCGATCTCACAAAGTGGATCTGGCGTGCTGTACGTTAAGAAAGGAGGAATATGCTGTAAGATAGTGCCTGCTGGGGAAGGTCTTTTTCTATCTCCGTGGAAAAAGAGTAGTTCGATATCGGGTTCTGGTTTGTTTATGAAAAGAGGAACAGGATATATCAGCGGTGAAGGTCTTATACTTGGTCCCAATTCACCATTTAAAAATATTCCTATTCTTGGAATGTTACTTTAAACAATCTCTTATATAAATGTCTGGATACGGTCACCCAATACACAAATTTATCACCAAACGGAAGCCTCGTGTGAGTCCGATAATTTGGATGCCTAAAGTGGTCACTCACGCTCCTGCAAGACAACGAGCAGGCGACAGATATGAGATTTTTGCTCAGCAAGCGATAACGATTGAACCAAAGACAAATATTACAGTAGAAGTAGGCCTTGGAGTCCGAATGACCAGTGGAATGTGTCTAGTCTCTCTTAGACAGAAGTTGAAACAACTCAGACTGAGTCTTCAAGATGGTACTGTCCTAGAGGACGCAGAGGATATAATAATTACAATACAAAACAACTCAGATTCACCAGTTACTATAAATGAAAAAGACTCCATATGTTATGTTAATTACTACGATGCATAAATTGTACGTTTTACGTTTACGTTTTACGTTTACGTTTTACGTTACGTTTTAAACATTATAATAAAAAATGTCGCTACTGAAAATTAGCGATCCTGCAAAAAGAGATTTTATTATCGAAGAGTTTTTAAAAACGAAAAAAAATATTAAACAAAACTTTCTCTCAGAGAGAATAGACGATCTTGGACTTCAACGAGAATTAACGAAAATCTACAAACCAATAGTCGACTCTCAATCAGCAATTTCAAAAGAACAAAACGCTTTGCTGTCGACAATAAAGGATAATTCTGCAGCAACATCACTTGCTCTAAAAGCACTTCCAGATTCGTTGAAAACTATTCAATTTCCCCAGTATCCGTCTATAGAGGCGTACGATGACGCTGACCCATTAGAAGACATTAGAAGGTTAGAATTAGGAAATATTGCAGTTGAATACCTTAAAAAATATGCTTCTGATAAAAGACTTGTGGATACAACATTCGGATTAAGATCAAGAGATGGAAAATTCTACATCGGTGACAGCGAAGCCTCAATACAAGGAAATGATATTACAGTTGGAACCACAACTTATCAAGGAACTCCAGGACTTTGGGAATTGTTAACGTTGGCTAGTCCAAACAGTTCAATTTATGATAATTGTGATCTCGAAGAATACGCCGAGATTCTAACTAAAACGAATGCCATGAGTCAGCCAAATAAACCAAACAAACCTAAATCGTCTAGAAGTGTAAAATATAAACAGATAATAAAACCCATATGGGACGATTACATGAAGTTAAGAGGTAAAACAGGAAGCGGAATAATTACCATTCCTTCAGATCCTAACGAATTAGTAAAACAATTAGAGTTGCGAATATATAGCTACAAAGCGGGAAATACAGGAGTAAGAAATGAAATTGTAGGTATGACTGACGAGTTACTAAGACAAGGAGTGATATCCAAAGATGAATATAAAAAATTGATGATCTAATTTAAAAATTGATGATCTAATTAAAAATTGATGATCTAATTAAAAATTGATGATCTAATTTAAAAATTGATGATCTAATTAAAAATTGATGATCTAATTTAAAAATTGATGATATAGAAATGCTGGTCGTTGCGAGAAGAAGTTATAAAAAAGTACACGTTGTCGGTGGAGCAGGAATATTCGATTCCATTGCAGGATTTCTCAAGAGGCTACTGACATCGAATGCAGCCAAACAAATTGCGAGCACAGCCGTCAACGAGATTGGGAGTGTTGCTAAGGATAAGGCGATCGACGTTGGAAAACGATTACTCAATAAGATACTCCCACCAACCACCGTTCAGCAGCCTATAACTCAGGAAACTAAAGTCATTCTAGCTAGATTACTAGGATCGAATCCGCAAATGACGGGAGGAGCTATTAGAATTCAAGATCTCGTAAAACGCTTAAACGGAGGTGGTTTGAAAATGGCTTAAACATATTTTCTTATTTAAAAATATATGTATAATAAAATGCAATCCGATATTCTAAGATTCACAGAGCAACCATTGATCGATGAAGGTATCGAGCGATACGAATGGCATGAGTACGAACCTGTAGCGAGAACTAACCTTAACAGTTCTGGTGAAATAAGAATAAATATTGAATTACAAGACTTATACAGTCACCCAGCAGAATCATATCTGCAATTCGAAGGAAGACTAATTAAAGCCGATGACACCGCATACGTTAATGCCGATTTAGTTGCTCTCACGAATAATGGGCTTATGTATCTATTCAGTCAAATATCCTATCAGTTATCTAATCAAGAAATCGAAACGCTATTTCATCCGGGTCAAGCTACAACGATGCTCGGTTTACTTACGTATCCAAACGATTTTCAGCTGACTCAAGGCTTAAATCAGCTGTGGTATAAAGACACTGGAGCGACTGCTGTTATTGCGGACAACCCCGGATTTGCCACTAGGCAAAGCTTTCTCATTCAGAAACCAAACACTAAAGGAATGTTCAGCTTTATTGTTCCGTTGAAGCATATTTTCGGGTTTTGCGATGATTACGACAAGATTATTTACGGCTTTAAACAGACGCTGACTTTAGTTCGTAAAGCGGGCGATGATGCAATATTCCGAGATAACGCTGCAGCTGCTGGAAAAGTTGCGATAAACAGAATTTCATGGTTTATTCCACACGTTATTCCTTCCGATATGGAACGAATGCAGTTGTATAAGACGATTGAATCAAAATTAACGTTGCCAGTTGCGTATAGAGCTCGTCAATGCGACACAATAACGGTTCCTCAGTCGACAAGTTTCAGTTGGCGTCTTAGCGTAAAAACATCACCGGAGAAACCTAGATATATCATCGTAGGATTTCAGACGGACCGTAGCGGTAATCAGGAAAGTAATCCGTCGCTATTTAATCACTGCGATCTCAAGAACATATATGTGATGATGAATCAAGAAAGATATCCAGCTGTCGACCATAACCTGTCGTTTCCTAATCAACAATTCTCCAGAGCGTACAGAGACGCGTCCTCCTTTAGTCAAAAATTCTATGGTATGGATAAGTTGATTACCCAAAGCAATATAACACCTGTAGATTATAAAGAATTATACCCGTTGTTCGTGTTCGATGTAAGCAAACAATCCGAGCGTTTGAAATCGTCAGTCGTTGATATTCAGATTAAGGCTCTTTTCAATGCAGCAGTGCCAGCCGACACAGAAGCGTATGCTGTCGTAATTTCAGATAGGTTGCTGCAGTTCCAATCGGATGGGCAGAAAATGAGTGTTGTGTATGGAAAATTGATTTAAAGAATACTTATATATTATGAAGCTACCAGAGCTTAGAATGTTAGCCAAGCATCACGATGTTACAGGCACTTCGCATCTCAACAAACCTCAAATGATAGCTGTATTGATTGAAAAGAATATTCTTCCGACGGACTACAAGTCTGTGTCATATCGACATGACACGTTGGGTAGTATCAGGAAACAACCGAGAAGAGTAGATATTATAGATCGAGAGACTGGCGTTGTTAGCTCGTATCCATCGATGTATAAAGCTGCTAAGGCGTATGGTCAAAGTGCTGGTATAATAGCTTATCATAACGGAAATGTCTGGAGAGATAGATATGAAATTAAAGTGTATGAGAGATAAAATGACATGAAATTAGTGGATCTTCGATCTCACAGATAAGTGGATCTTCGATCTCTCATGTTTTAATATTTTTGCGTGGTAAGATAAAATGGATTTAAAGAAAAGTAGTTTAAGAAACATGAACCATGTTGAACACTTGCTCGACTCGCCGGTTCCTGACATTAAGATTCCTACGCTTACACCCACACCTGGTAAATACAAACCAGTAGCGCCTAAGAGAAAATACAAAAATAGGGTTAGAGCTAAATTAAATGATTTTGCGGATTGGTTACTTAGTTATGTACCTGAACGAGATAATAAAGCAGTTAATGAAAAACTGGAATCATTGAAGTTAACTGTTTCCAGGATATTTGATAAACATAAAATTCGAGAAACAGCGTCAGCTATTAAAGGATTCACCAAGCAATATAGAATAGATGGAATTAATGGAATGGATGCCTCGTCGTTTCTTGATTTCGTCAGACCGCAGGTAGTTAATCTGTTGTCGAGTAATCGCCAGACAAAGACTAATTTAGTTCTTACTTGTACTATGGAACGAGTAGATATGAAATCTGGAATAGTTACTTCTGAGGATATACCATTCGTTTCCAGGGCAGAAGTTATTTTAGAAGCTACCGACTTGAATGAAATATACAGCAGAAAAAAAGATAAAATCATGGAGTCTATTGCTAGTTTTCAGATGCAAGGAAGTAATTGGAGATTTAAAGCTGTTGTAAAATTAGATATCAATACGGTAAAATATAAACCCTTGAGAGGTAGTTCTTACATTCCACTTCCCGACTTTTTAGCTCATAAAAAGGCTATTATCAATATGAAAAACCACGACGAAGAATGCTTCAAATGGTGTATCACTAGAGCGTTGAATCCGGTGGATGACCATCCGGAAAAAATAACGAAAGCTTTGACAGAACAATCGAAAAAACTTAATTGGAGTGGCATTGAGTTTCCAGTTGCTGTTGATGCTAATGTGATAGGTAAATTCGAGAGAAATAACAATATTAATGTTAATGTATTCGGTTATGAAAAAGAAGTATACCCGCTTTATCTGTCTAAGTGTGAAAGCGATATTTGTGTAGATCTATTGCTTATTTCCAACGGAGAACGGAAACATTATTGCTGGATCAAGAATTTTAACAGATTGATGAGATTTCGGACTAATTCGATGTATTATTGTAAAAGGTGTATGAATGGTTTCACAACGCCAGGAGCGCTTAACAACCATAATGAGTACTGCTCTCAACATAACGCACAAAAAATAGAAATGCCAGAACCAGGAACTATGTTAAGTTTTAAAAATTATAACAATTCTATGAGGGTTCCGTTTGTTGTCTACGCAGATTTCGAGTCTTTTGTAAAACCGATCGATACATGCCAACCAAATCCAGAGTTGTCGTACACTAATAAATATCAAAAGCATATTCCTAGCTCCTTTTGTTACCACATAAAATGTTTCGACGATAGTGTATATTCTCAAGATCCTGTGACGTTTACGGCTGAAAGCGAAGATGATGATGTTGGTCAAATATTTGTAGATAAACTAGAAGAGAATATAAATCAAATATATAATCAATTTAAATTCCCTAAGAAGATGATATTTACAGAAGAGGACAAGAAGTGTTTTGATGGAGCTACTATATGCCATATCTGTGAAAAACCGTTGGGCGAAGACCGAGTGAGAGATCACTGTCATCTTAGCGGTAAATTTAGAGGGGCTGCTCATAACATTTGTAATGTAAACTATAAAGTCCCCAAGTTTTTCCCTGTAGTGTTTCATAATCTTTCCGGGTACGATTGTCATCTGTTCATTAAGAAACTGAGAGGTAATAATGGAGAGAAAATTAATTGCATACCTAATAACGAGGAAAAGTATATATCTTTTAGCAGAGAGGTCGTTGTTGATAAGTTTGTAAATAAAGTGGGAAAAGAGATTACCGTCAAGCGACAACTGCGTTTTATCGACAGTTTTAAATTTATGGCTTCTAGTCTTGATGCTTTATCGAGGAACCTAAGCAAAGACCAGTGTAAAAATATTGGGAAACGATATACTGGAAAGAAGCTCGATCTTTTGCTGAGAAAAGGCATATATCCTTATGACTACGTCGATTCATTTACTACCTTTAATGAAACCGAACTACCACCAAAATCCGCATTCTATTCTAAGCTAAATGATTCGAATATTAGCGATGAAGACTACGAGCATGCAAAAACGGTATGGAAGGAATTTGGATGCAAAACATTCAGAGAATATCACGATTTATACAACGTTTCGGATGTTCTGTTACTTGCCGATGTTTTCGAAAACTTTAGAGATGTGTGTATGAAGAACTATACGCTTGACCCTGCATGGTATTTTACATCTCCTGGTTTAGCCTGGGATGCCGCTTTAAAATTGACAGGCGTGAAATTGGAGTTATTGAATGATTACGATATGATTCTGATGCTTAGGCAAGGGATGAGAGGAGGAGTGAGCACAATATCAAATCGTTACGGGAAAGCGAATAATAAATATATGAGCGATTTCAATAGTAACGAAAATTCTACATTTATTACTTACCTGGATGCGAATAATCTATATGGATGGGCTATGATCAAAAATTTACCTACTCACGGGTTCAAATGGATGAACGAAGATGAATTAAATAATTGGAGAAGTATTCCATGCATATTGGAAGTTGATTTGGAATATCCTAAAGAGTTACACGACCTGCATAACGATTTTCCGTTAGCCCCCGAAAGCATTGAGATTAACAAAGTCAAAAAGTTAATTCCAAACTTAAACCATAAAAAGAAGTATGTGCTGCATTACGATAATCTGAAGCTGTATGAGAGCTTGGGTTTGAAAATAACAAAAGTGCATAGAGGTGTACTATTCGAAGAAAGTGATTGGTTGAAAAAGTATATCGATTTAAATACAGCTCTTAGAACGAAAGCTACTAATGACTTTGAGAAAGACTTTTTCAAGTTAATGAATAACAGTGTCTTTGGAAAAACTTGTGAGAACATTGAAAATCGTGTTGATGTAGAGTTAGTGTGTCAAGAGGAGAGGGCTATTGAACTAGCCGCTAAACCTAATTATGAGAGATGTACTATTTTCGATGAAAATCTAATAGCCGTTCACATGAAAAAAACTAAATTGTACTATAATAAACCTATATATCTTGGCATGTGTATATTAGACTTGAGCAAAACGCTGATGTATGAATTTCATTACAATTACATCAAGGATAAATACGGAAATAGAGCTAAATTATTATTTACCGATACAGATTCTTTGACATACGAAATTAAAACTGAAGACTTTTACTCAGATATCGCAGGCGATATTAAGACTCGATTCGACACGAGTGAATACCCGAGAGATCATCCATCTGGTATTGAGGTTGGAGTAAATAAAAAAGTTATTGGAATGTTCAAGGATGAAGCTAGTGGGAAACAGATAAAAGAATTTATTGGACTCAGAGCAAAGTTGTATTCTTATAAGATGGCTGCTGGAGATGAGCACAAGAAATGTAAAGGTATTAAGAAGAATGTTGTCCAGAAAACTATTACTCACGAAGATTATAAAGACTGTTTATTTACTAAAAAAGAACAACAACGAACGATGAATGTTATTAGATCTTATCATCACGATATTTATACAGAAGAAATTAATAAAGTTGCATTATCTGCAGATGACGATAAACGGGTAATAATGGAGGATGGAATTCATACTTTGGCATATGGTCACTACTCGTTGAAAATTTTTAATTAATGTTTATATTAAATAAATGAGCGTCAAACAAATCGATGTTTGTGGAGTAGTGCTACCGAATCATCCGTTAACGAATTTTGAATTATTGGATGCCGCGAAGAAGCTGAATATTCCGAATTTTAGAGGCGTTTTCGTGCGAGACGAGCTGCCGAATAAACCTAGACGGATTGAATGTGGGATATTGAATCTAGACGATTCTAAAGGAACCGGTCAGCATTGGTGCTCTTTCTTAAAGAACGGTAATGAGAAAATATATTTCGATAGTTACGGCCTTCCTCCCCCTCTAGAACTGATAAAGTATTTACGCCGTCCAGTGTTATATAACAGCGAGCGAATACAACCCGATAACGAAGTATTTTGTGGTCATTTGTGTTTGTATGTATTGAAGATGGTGGGTGATGGAATGAATTTCCAAGAAGTTATAAATGGCTTGCATTAAAAATTATTATATATAAATAATATATATAAAATGCCTATCGATAAATTTGGTCACACCGCTGCTGGAGGAACATCACGAAGAGTAATCGCTGGAGGTGTTACTCTTAGCCAAGTAAATGCTAATTTTCTTCGATTGGATGGGACAAATCTGCCGACTGGAAATTTAAAAATGAATGGACATGTGATAAAAGGTCTCCCAGTAACGAATATTTCGACTGCCGGAATGGATGAAGCTTTAAGTAGGGGGCAAGCCATTGATTTGATAACGAATCACAACGATTCTCCATCCAACGATAATCATTTGACGAATAAGAAATACGTTGATGAACAAGTTACAAAGTACGTCGATAAATCTCTGAAAAAGTGCCATGTTGGATATATTCCTCCCTTGGAAGCTGATGTAAGTGTGACAGGATTCGTTGCTAGTGCCAGTGAGTGTTTATCCGGAAGCAAAGCCTACCATGCTTTCACTAATCTCAAGGACGATGTTAACACAGCTTGGAATTCAGGTCAAGATATGGCTTGGTTACAAATTAAATGTCCTGAGCCAGTTAAAATTTGGAGAATTGCGATGAAAACCGTATCTGTATCTTATTTCGAATTTGACGCTAGCAATGATGGAGTAGTGTTTGAAAAATTACCCATATTCCCTTCTTCAACGAATTCACCGGCTGTTCCGAGATTTTGTAATATTACTAGACCTATGGGTGCGTATCAATATTACAGAGTTACATCAACGCAAGTGGATGATTTTTCTCCACGAGGGATTCAGGTAATGCAATTATATGTATACGATGACTAATCTGCATTAAAAATTATTATTATATATAAAATGCCTGTCGATAAATTCGGTCACACCGATGTTGGTTCATCACAAAGAGTAATCGCTGGAGGTGTCACTCTTAGTCAAGTAAATGCTAGTTTTCTTCGATTGGATGGAGCAAACATCGCGACTGGAAATTTAAAAATGGGTGGTCACAAAATTAAAGGACTGCCCACAACGAAGCCTTTGACAGCAGGAATGGATGAGGCCTTAAGTTGGGGTCAAGCCATTGATTTGATAACGAATCACGACGATTCTCCGTCCAACGATAATCATTTGACGAATAAGAAATACGTTAATGAACAAGTTGCATTGAAGGTGTCTAAAACTGGTGATACCATGACTGGTGATCTAATCTTAAACGTTGGCTCCGATCGTCTGCGTTCAATGGGTTGTAAGGACTTGAGAGGAGAAAATAAAGAATTCACTATTTTCTTAGGTAGTATACGAAATAAACTACAATGTTCGTTAAACAATCCTATTACATTACAATCGATGGATGGATTTCGTTTTAGAATAAACAATGAAATCATGTTAGAGATGGTTAAGTCGACGCAATACAATATTAATTTTCATCTCAAATAAATGTGCATACAACCATCTTTATGCATGATGGTTACATTACAGGTCTACACAATCCCAACAGCGCCAGCGATGCAGCTACGAAGCAGTATGTAGATTCTATCACAATCGGTCCCGCGCTTAGCATTCATTCTTTAACTTGGCAATTCTTAATCGCTAAAACTCACACAAGAGTTACTTTCGATAGTGTAAGATTCAAAACCGATGGTGTTATAAGTGCGGGAATGACCCGTTTCACTCCCGGTAAAGCCGGATACTATTTCGTTTCGACGTACATAGAATTTGGTAACAGTAGTACCGCTCCTGGTAACGTCTACCTGTATAGAAATGGGGCGAATTACATGCAAATTGCGGGCGGAGGGGGAACGGGAGCTGCGTTTAACAATTCAACCGGTAGTTGCATAATTTTCGTAACCAATACCGATTTTCTCGAGATATTCGCTTATTCGCACATCGCACTAAATATATTAGCTAGAGACTTTTCGGCAGTATTCTTACGACCTTAATTTCCTTGCTGATCGAAATAATAAAAGACTTCCAAAGGGCGGTGACCAATCCTCTCCCTCGCCGTCTCATCATCCACTGACCGTGTACTCATCATAGCTGAGTCGGCTAGAGGAACAGAAATCTCGTAACAAATTTCTGCCCCGGCGGGGAATTGAACCCCCGACCTCTTGGTCGACAGTCTAGCGCGCTAACCACTGTACTACCGAGCACCCCCCTCAGGAAATAATAAAAGACCCTCAGAAAATTAAAAAGACTAAGAATTTAACTGGTTTAAACCCTATTTTAACTGGCTTTTTTCTTCAATGAAAAAAACCCCCAGCTAATCCTTTAGCACCATTTAAACTCATTTATTAGCTAATTGTTTCTTCAATGAAAAAATTCCCAAAGAATTAATTTTACATCTACTAGCATCACCCACCAGCTGATCCAACCCACCCCCCGGTGAGTCAGGTGGAAGAGATCGAGCTGCAAAGATTCAAAAAAATTAAAGTTGCATAAAACACCATCCGTGGATAGAAGTCATTTGCATTCGGTGCTTAGATGAATAATATGCCTCTTGAGAGAGTGTTCTGCTGTTAGTATCTAATTCTAAGCCATGACGGATGACATTGCACACCCTAAAAACAAAAACTTGTGCAGATATAAATAAATAAATTTGCGCTACGGTCTAATAATTGCCTCCGCAAGATCCTAAATATCAATTATTTTCAAATAATGTAAAACGTGCACGTCATTGTTGGCAGATATTTGTTGCCTTTATAATCTTTGTCAATGTATTGCTATGGCCAACCAAGGATAAAAAACGGTAATTTTTTGTAAATTAAACATTATATAGTTTTAGTAGCAATTTTTCTAAAGGTGTCTGAACGTCGACGTAATAAGTTTAAAAGGTTTTTCTCAGTAAGTTGTCTGGCATTGTACAATTCGGTCAAGTGATCTTTTACGTATTAAGCATAAGGAAGTGTTCTTATATGATGGAGAAGAGGGCTCAGAACATAATAAGTAAAAAGGCAGACAGGAGCCTCTTCACCGCTGCCTTGACGGACTAGGGGTAATATTATTACTCCTAGTCCGTCAAGGCAGCGGTGAAAAGGCTCCTGTCTGCCTTTTTCACACAGTCGTTGGAATGTTGCGTTATCCCATGGAATGTAGCGATGTCTAACAAGACGGATCATTACGGATTGTAGTCCATTGCGCTCATGCTGTCCCGAAAACCCCACCATGCCGGACATGCGTACTTGCGTAGGTCTACGTGCATGTGTGTGCGTGTGCGCGCGATTGTGTGCGTGTGTGTGTGTATGTGTGTGCGTGCGTGTGTCCGCGATTATGTGCGTGCGTGTGTATGTGCGCGCGTGCGTGTGCATGTGTGTATGTGTTTCTCTCTTTCTGAACTTTCTCCGTGCGTGTGCGTGTCTTGCCTATCCCGCATGGTGTTCTTTGATCTCATAAGACGTCATTTTTTATTAGCATAATGTTTGAATCGTAATATCGCGTAGAAGTGAAGAGGTCGAGGCAATCTTCTAACAATTTTCAGTGTTAAATGTGACTAAGTAACACGTTTCCCGTCGTTTGTCGGGATCTAGACAGAGAGATAGAAGGCAAAACAGGCGAGATGGGTAAAAGTATGGAAAATTGTTTTATGGTGTATTATTTTTTTAATATGTCTACTTTCAAGATCTACAATTAAAAATGTTGAACTCAAATGATTAGTGGAGAAAAATGACTTTTGGCGCATCTGGTGTAAGAATTTGCTTTGAATCTTGATCCCAAAATTTAATAGTCTATTTTCAAAGTTTAACTTTGCCATAAACGACCGAGTTTTCATAAGCTGACCTGACTATTTCTTGTAGCCATGTTTACCGCATGATAGACTACTCGAAATATGATATGTCATCGTATCGCAAATTTATTTATTTATTAGCTAATGTGATATGTTTTTAAGGTGTTTAATCACATCCTCCATTTTCTCAGAGTTTGACCATAAAACGTTAGTGTTTTCTTCATTTTACGTCGCAGAATGGTGAACTCACAACACCTTTTATAAGATAGTAAAATTTGACATAACCATTCATTAAACGCAAGTTAATCAATGGACTCATCAAACCAGAAGTTTCTATTCAGTTGATTAGTATCAACATCATAACGCATCAGCTGATACACCTCAGGCAAATTAATATATATATATATATATATATATATATATATATATATATATATATATATATATATATATGAAAGAGATCCATCTCGTCTTCATTCTCTGCAAATGCTGATCATGTCTTTTCCGGTCACCGCCATTGCACCGAAGTATCTCAGTGATCTCATTCGTTCTCCTCTTTC
The DNA here is from genome assembly GCA_945859605.1 of Lumbricus rubellus. Lineage (NCBI taxonomy): Eukaryota > Metazoa > Annelida > Clitellata > Crassiclitellata > Lumbricidae > Lumbricus > Lumbricus rubellus. Next base: position 6,772,245 of record OX243821.1, read on the forward strand.
TGCATCTTCTCATCGAACTCTCCGTTTTCTGTACAGGGCTGACTTGTTTGTTCCATGAGCTAGGACCACTATTGCTCAAACTCGATCATTTACCATCATTGGACCCTCCTTGTGGAATTCTCTTTCCTCCACTCTGCGTGGGACTCTACATTCTGGATCCTTATCTACATCTCTCTCTCTCTTCTTCAAACCTATTTTTATCTAGAGGTTATCGCATTGTGAGCGCTACTGTGTGCGGCGCTATAGAAATTACTAAATACGTAACATTTTTGTGTAAAATCATTTCTAGATTTACTGGATATTTCAAAAAAGAAAAGCGGCGATTGCTCCGGAACGCGACTTTTCATATCTATAGCCCCAAAGAATTATTTTTAGGGGTGTGCAATTGCATCGGTCATTTTAATTTGTCATTTCGCGAGTTTATAAAGCGCCTCTTCAAAAGACCATTGATTTGCCAAGCTTTTCAGTACAGAATCTTTTGCTAATTGCTCTTTGCAAGTGAGTCAATTGCAGTGATGTAGTCGAGTCCACCTGAGCCGAGTTCAAGACCGAGTCCGTGTCCAGCTAAGCCGAGTCCGAGTCAAGTCCGAGTCCAAAGGGGTTCGAGTCCGAGTCCGAGTCCGAGTCTGAGTCCAGTAACACCAAGATCCACTGAAACACTCAACAGGCCTATTATGGCATAGAAAAATATCGATATCGATATGACAAAAAAAAATAATTAAATTTTTTATCCAGATTGAACTTTAAAAAGGCTGTGACTAGCGGACCGCCAGGCGGCCCTTGAATTTCAAATACTAGCGGACCGCTATAGACTACAGCGCCGTCCAATAGCAAGCGCCGGTTAGAGAAATACAATGTGGAAGAGGCGAAGACCATGGGCGGGAGAAGGTAGTTGATGTTAGCAGTTATAATTATTGGTCAAGCTGTATACTATTAGCTTGACCAACCACTGCTAAAGAACCAACGCAAAATCTCAAGATTCTAATGACGACACTAACCCTAACACTAACCCTAACCGACCCTCACGACGCGAAACCTTACCCTATTATACGCGAACGACACCTAGGTCTTCTATGCCATAGCCATGCTTAAATTTAACGATAAAGCGCGCTAAAGTTAGACATAAGTACCTGTGTAAAATGTTCCTCCATACGTATTGTCATTTGTAATTGTTTTTACGTTTTACATTGCAATTCGTCTAAAACCGTGAGAGCCTGCCGACACGCACGTGTTGTTGACAGTAGGCCTATACAAAGGGATGGTCAGAAATTGTACTCGAAACCTTCTTCTTCTACAGTCTTCGCCTCTTCCACATTGTATTCCCCTAACCGGGTATGGAATCGGAATTCGCATATGGTAGTAATACACTAAGAACTGATTGATTACTTCTTCTATCTTTTTGTCTCAATGTTCCATGTTGCAGGCTGTAAACCTGTTGTTGGCACATTAAATGAATGATACTCCGGTACGGCTACAGACTTCCAGACTTCGTTTTCACAGTCTTGATGTAGAGAGGGGTGCTGGTGGCCAGCAAATCACAGTCTATGTATTTTGTTCTCTTGTTCCCCCACAAATACCATTCTTTTTACCCTTGGGAGTCCTTATTGATACATGGTCAAGTCGGTGGATTCTTGGGGGGCCTAGCCCCCCTTAGCCCCTGATAAACTCCGCCCATATATAGCCTACCAAGAAACAATAGCCATTTTGGTAAGAACCGAACATCGATTCATGTCTAAGCGATTGTGCGGACGCCTGACCCGTCTTTAATTTGGTATTCACGGGAGCCCGTAACAATTCCGTACCCAATTCCTAACAAGACAGTTTGCAAAGAAAACAGAAGCTTTAATTTTTGATAACGATTCAATAAGTCGACACTATTATTATTATTATGTAAGCACAATTTCGAGGTTGTGGACTCGATGTTTGATTTAATTCAAATTCCCGATCTACATGTATTGTCGTTTGAACGTCTGAAAAGAAAACAAAGTCAATTGGTAAGAAAGTTTCAAAGAGTCGATTACTATGCACAAAACAGTCCACGGATCGAACCCACGGTCTGTTTTGAATTTGCAATAATTTATGAAGCCTACGAAACTGCGGAACTCCGTTATCTTAATAGAATAAGACCGGTTTCAAAGAAAACAACGCCGTAATCATGGTAAGGTCACGACATCGTCTAAACGACTCGATTATTCCTACACCGTGGTTCAAAAAAAAGTAAGCCAACCTGTTTTCCAAATACATGTACGTCCAATGCCTGATAAGATATCACACTAAAGGTTTCCAATTATTTTGAGAATTGGACCAAGAATATGATTCCAAAATTTTAAGAGATAAAGTTGAACGAAAAAAAAGATATGAATCTTTCAACTTCATATGCTGAAATTTCAGTTTAGATTCAATGAAATGCAAGACAAACTGTTTTTCATCCAATGTCTCTAATGTCTGATGATTAATCATACTAAAAATGTTCCCAATATTTAACGAATTGAACCAAGAATAAGATTCCAAAATATCATGTCATAAATTTGAACTAATAGAAAGATGTGGTTATTTAAACTTCACCTTCCGAAATATCAGTTTTCAGCAAGTCTGTTATGGTGTTCGTTGCGGTTTTGGCGCTTTGTCGTTCCCATTTTAGTATTCATTGATCATGCAGAGTAAAAATTAATGGAACCTATAATTGCGTGCAAGCAGGAGTAGGACATTTTGATCATCTTAATTAATTAAATAATCAAAGCATACTGTTGGAATCATATTGTTAGTTCAATTCTCTACATGTCTGAAAACTTTTAGAATAATTCGTTATCAGGCATTAGAGATAATCTTATGAGAAAACAATTTGACTTACATTTTATAGAATCTAACAGAAGATTGCTTGTAAACTGAAATTTCAGCATATGAAGTTGAAAGATTCACATATTTTTATCCGTTCAACTTTATCTCGTGAAATTTTGGAATCATATTTTTGGTCCAATTATCTAAATATTTGGAAAATGTTAGCTTGATATGTCATCAGCTAATAAAGATGTATGCAAAACAATTTGGCTTACTTTTTTTCAACCACGGTGTATAGTTCAGATTGGCGAACACGCGATGTAAATATTATTCATGATTGTCTATTGAATTCTCAATAAGCAAGAAGCAACATTTAAGTTCAGAATGATCCTTCACCTGTTTTCAATGAAAAACAATCGTTCTCCCGAATGCTTAGGCCTATAATAAGCCTAAACAAAGAACGAGCTCCATGTGTGCAGAGTCTTCCTTCCTGCGAGAGAGACAACGACGACGACGACGTGAAAGATCAGAAGATGCTACGAATCACCTTCGCGATGTGTGGTCTGGTGTTGCTGATGCAAGCTGCCATCGGTAAGTCCATTTCTGATAATCAGGGATTTTTTATAAATCAAAATAATTACATACCGTAGGCCTACATGGGAATTTTTTCCCATGGTAAGCTTATAAAATTATGAAATCTCTCAGCAGTCTAAAAAATATGTTGCTGGATGACTAGAAATTCAGGCCTCGGCTTCAGCAACATCAAGCAAAAAGTGCCACGAAATGCGATGGCGTAGTCGTTGCTGAATGTTGATAGGCGTTGAGACAGTAAGGTAACCTTCCGCGGTTCTAGAGAAATGAACGATAGACGTTGGCTAACCTCACGAATCAAGTTAACCAAGGCAGAGTTGAAGAGGAACCAGTGTTACCAGAGCAATGGTCAGAAAGAGGTGCGGCAATGATAAACCCCGCGTACTTCTCAAACTTGCGTACGGAAGCTTGTTCTGTGGCGGCTCCCGCTGCTTTGGCTGTGTGGACGATGTTGGAAGCCACAGAGATGAGCCACAGTGACATCCCAGGCCAAATGTTTGCCCGCTGCCCAGGGGATCAGTGTGGCCCATCAGGTATATAATTGTCGTCTATACGATCCCAACCAGTTCCTTGTTATTCTTTTTATTATTATAAAACACATTTAGCCTATGTCATAAAATTTATGAAGCACTCATACACAGACTAGTGAAAATGATCGTTTTCGACATTAGGTTCAAGGCCTCTCGGTGGGATGGGGCAGGGGCGTGGCTGCGATGAGGCCGGAGTGAAAACAGAACGACACATTATTTTTCTATGAACATCGTATGTTGAAAATGTCCGTTCTAATGGTATTTTACGTGCTATCCAATCAAACATGGCGACCAATTCGTGTTGCGGATTCATTTTACCAAATCTGGTAGCCTTTCATTTTCAACCCGACCCTAAAGCCGCACTACATACCACAACCAGGGCTTAAATTGTGTCAGGACGGTCATGGACGGCGTACTGGCACTTATTTTCAAATCCCTATGCCGTCCTGCCACTTATTTGGCCAGCACTCCTGAAAATGTAAGGGGTGTCCTGTCACTTTTTTGGAAAAGGTAAGGGGCGTCTTTTTTACACCTCCTTTAGCACTGACCAAAACCGTACCCACCTCATCCCGCCTTCACCCACACAAACTCCGGCCCCACCCCAAAAAATCCATATCCTCTACCGCGCCCCAACCCACCCCAAACATTTTCAACATTCGAAGTTCATGGAAAAAATAATATTTCACTTTGTTTTCATCCCCGTTCCTTTGCACCCCCCCACTACGGCTCTATCCCACCAAACCAATCTCATACCCCCCCCGCTCCACTCCACCCAACCCCCACATATTTTCACCTCGAATTATATTTTGGCTTCTCGCCATATCCTCCCTCCCACATCGCGTCCACCCGGCCTTATCCTCAACCCCAGCTGCTCCACAGGTCCTAACTCGCACGAACCCATATCTCACACACATGACCACCAACCCGGAAATGGATTTTCTAATCCATTGCCAAAATAATGTGTCGCTTGGTTTTCACCCGACTCCATGACAACCCACTCCTGCCCCACCTCATACCCCACTCCTTATCGACCCTGTCCCCATCCCCCACCACACCCTGCATTCGACCCGTACCTACCCAGAGCTAAGTTCCTGGGGTGACTACTAAGTGTTGTCTGAGTCAAGTTTTGATGCTAAGCCGACTTATGCTTGGTTCTCCGTAGGCATATTGTGTGGTACGAGTTATCTCGTAGGCCTTACTCGGCGCCAGAGGACGCAAAATAATGTACGAGTTATATCGTACTTGGAGGTCTACGTGTTTCCATTAATGATACTTAATTTATAATTATAAAATATTATTGTCAGTGAGAAAATGCTTAAGTCCACGTACATTATTAATTATGGATAACCAGTCATAAAATTCTTTCTTAATTTAAAATATTGATTTCCGTTGGAGATAAGAGTAGGCCTATCGATTATTTACATTTTCCCACGTAGACCTACTTACTAAGCGTCATAATAACCTGTGTAAGCTTATACAAGATTCTTTCAATTTCTGTGTTTCTGACCTTGTATTAAAACAGATGCAGGGCAACTGGCGAAGAATCGAGGACAAAAGACTTCAACTAGCAAAGGTATGTTTCTCACTTCGTTATTTTCCTTGCAATCTTTTCGGTCACTCTCCGTAACACACGGTATTAAAGCGCACAGTCACTTTAGCACCAATATTAGCTATAATACAGAGAACATCGGCCTAGCGTCTTTAGGCCTATTGAGACGCACTCATAACTCAAGTCGCTATGCATGTTTGACTGCCGCTATTTGACAAAATTTTGTCATTTCAGAGATAATTAGTGTCACCCTCCTCATTTATCCATACCTGGGACTGGTATTGCCAAATCACGCGCACGCGGGCGATACAGGCCTTTCGTTATGCATACCCTTCATGCGAAAGTTGGCGCGTTTGTCTACCAATCTAAGCGTCGGTTAAGAATAATTGTTGTTGGTGCTCAACAATCTGCTTGCGCAAGGCAGCAAAAGCACGTGCCAAACAGTACCTTGTCCTTAGTGTTTAATCATCTCCTGTAGGGAGAAACTCCTTCAAAAATGGCATTTTCATAGAAAAATAAGAGACGAAACATTTTACAGCTAGAGTTTACATCATTGTTTGTTTGTATGTGCACTTGTTATAGCGCCCATTCAAGCTCTCTCTACTCAGAGGCGCTCCCGAATGCAGAGCGGACACTGCATCGGAGTTTCACGCCGAAGCGCTGAGCAATTGTGAGCGAAGGACTTGTCCAAGGTCCTTACGCGGCGAGGTGGATTCGAAACTCGAACCTTCCGGTTTCAAGGCAACGGCGCCACCACTACACCACCGCCCCCCCCCCACAAAAGTGGGGCGAGGTGGTGTAGTTATTACATTGCGCCAACGGTTACAAATGACTGTATAATTGGGCATACTATTATGAGGTACATTCTATACTGCCACTTCATAATTGGACACATAGGCCTACTAAAAAAGTTGGTCAGATATTTTAGTGATTTAACAAACGAAAATCAATGTATTGGTTTTGGGAAAGACAAAAAAAGGCTGAGAGAAAGGTTTGATTGGCAAGAGAAAGCTGGCCTCTCGGCTGAAAGCTGTCCGCCCCGCCCCTCCCAAGAAACCTGAAATTAGGTATTATTAGAACGACTAGATTAGACACTATCGTATGCTGAAGTTCGGTACATTATTACTATAATTGTTGTTGTAATTTAGTGTATTTTCTATTTTCTTTATTCGAGGTATACCTCAGGGACTTAATCATTAATTACTGTTTCGAATTAGAATGGTTGGCTATGGTAAAATGCCTAAGGTTTTGGAACAAAATGATGAAAAATGTCTCCATACTGAGGACAGCCGTGTGTAGGACTTAGAGAGACGCCCATTCAATTTGTGTATAATGATTATGTGTGTGCTTATGTATAACTATTATCGCACAGCCCGTCTAAACTCTAAACTGCGTTTGTATTCAAATTCTGGACTGATAATGATAGCAATTGATTGAGTTTTGCGTTGGTGATGAGTCAATGGACCAGAAATGGTAGTGTTTAAAATGTTGAATTGAAGTTTGCTCCGACGATGAGCCATTTGGGCCAGAAATGGTCGTGCTTAAAAATGCTGAATTGATCTTTGAGTTGTCGATGAGCCATTGACCTTTGACCTGGGTCAGGACCGGCAAGACGTCACTTTCGGGGAACCAGTCAACGGGCTGTATGTATAGCAGGGAACCTGCGTATACCACGTGATTGATGTAGAAGATAAGTTCATACAACTAACTCACGTTCCTCGTCCATGAGCTAATCGACGATCTCCTTCCATTTCTTACCGTGCTCTGCAACCGGTTGATACAGGCAGTTCATCTACGTTACTGCCTTCATGGTAGTGGCTAGACCAGGAAATAGTAAATCTCCAAAACATAGCGACAGTCCCTATTGCTCTTCTCACAAACTTTCTAATACCTAACCTGTGAGAGATGAAATCTGCTTTGAGACTTCAGTTCAGTTCTGCTTCTTTCCCTTTGAATGCGGAGTTGAAAGATTGCACCATATTTTCTAAGGCGTTCTTTATCTTGTACAGAGGTTCCAGCCGAAGACCGTGATATCAACTTGTATCGCGCTTCTGGTGTCATGGGACAAATTCGCCTTCCGCTGCCGCCGCCGTCTAATGGTTGGGTGGTCATAATGCAACGCTTTGACTTCAGCGTCGACTTCAACCGAAACTGGACCGAATATAAGAATGGATTTGGAGAGTTGCAAAAGGAGTTCTGGCTCGGAAACGACGCAATACACTTCCTGACCTTCGGAGTCCCCCACAAACTTCGCGTAGAGGTAGGCCTACAGGCTACAGCCTACTCTTGTTTCAATTTATGAAATATTTAGTCATGGCAATTTCTTTAACATATGAACAAGGTAATTGGTTGTTCTTTTTTCTTGATTTGCTGATTATATGGTAACTGGTCAACTTTGGACAACCCCTATGTCACGAGGTAGCGCTTGACTTGCATAAGCTTGCATGGTTCAGAGTGCCGTCACACTAGTCTTCATTTCATACCTTTTATCTCTCAACCCGTCCTCTCTTATCTCTCTTCTTTCATCCCCTCTCCATCCTCTCCCACCTTGAACATAAACTACCACCGGCTAAGAATAAATGCCCTAACATTAATTTTGTCCGCTTAACCTTGCGGAAAGGTTGCAACAAATTGCATAAACAGCAACTGGCATGCACTCCATTATGAAACATGCTTGTATTTAATTGGCTGTGACAGACTACCGAATTCTGTGCTGCATGCATAGTGCTACACTCAAGACTTAAAGTGGGTGGGAACGCGTGGGAACGGCGTTCCCACTGTTCTCGAATTTCTTGGCTTGTATTCCCACTGCTCACCATGCATGGAACCTTTGAAACATGGGCGTAACCAACGAAACTTCATAAGCGTTCCCACTGCTCACAGTTAGCATTCCCTCTCTTCACCCAAACCACTGTCAGTTATTTTACTAAGTTCGACAATTTCGAAGAACTTTTCTTTCATATAACGTGCGTTGACCACTTAGTTATAGGCCAGTAACCTTGCGCATGTATGACAATGTTGCGGTACTCTTGGAATATGATGTGATTATCGTTTGCAGGGTTGGAGAATATTCACGCAAAATATATCATACAATGCCCATATAGTTGTTTTAGGATGTCCTGAAATCATTTTTACAAATCCATAAGTTCATAACCTTCCCGAAGTTATCCATTGAAAATTGGGTTTGAAGTCCGGTCGGGCCTCTGCCCTTGGGCACTCGAGGGCTAAAGACTGAAATCCCCGCTCTCACCACTTTGCCGATGACCATTTTTTATCTCAATTATTTTTACCAGTATTGAGAGAGGCTGCTCGACTTGGTCTCAGATTGTGGTAGGCCTACATACCATTGTGTAAGAAGGGATGTTGTGCCATACAGCGTCTTTGGCTAGACTTATTTTAGTTCAGCAGGTGGCGCTGCTGTCCCCTTTTGCTCGTAGGCAGCACAGGGAAAATACAGCAAGAAGTAGGGAACATTCGAAACATGGAACATAGGGACATGGTGAGTGTAGGAACATAGCAGAGAGCTTCACTTTGAACATATAAGTGGCGATGAGGATCAGGTAACATTGCAGGGAACATGGAACATCACACGGAACACCAGGGAACATAGGCCTAAGGACTAAACTAATATACAAGAAAGAACGTGGAACGTGAAGAACACGAAGCATCACACAGAACATTGTTCAGAGAATATGGGAATATAGGAAGAGGAACACGGAACATGCATGCACTCCGGAACACGCAACAGTGACTGTAGAACGTAAGAAACATGGAGTATCAGAGAAAACATCAGAAACATTAAGGAACATGGAACATGGGAAGTGCAACAAGAAATTGGAACACAAGGAACATGGACCATCAGGTGACATAAGGAACATGGAACATCAAGGAAAAATCAGAATAAGTGAAGAACAAGGAATGTGGATCACAAAGAACAGAGAACATCAGTGAACATAAGGTACATGAAACATCACATGGAACACCAGAGACATCAGAAAACAATTGACGCGGAACAAGCAACAAGGGCCGTGAAACATAAGGAATATGCAACAAGGACCATGGAACATAAGGAACCTAGAACATCACAAGAAACATCATGGAAGAAAGAACACAAGGAACACGGAATATCAATTGACAGGGAACAGATGGCACAACACAGAGAACAATGAAGCACGGAACATCGATGGGACATCAGGGTCAGAGGACATATAGAACAAGGGAAAACAGGGAACGCATAACATCACATAGGACAGAGCAGACGGAACACAGGAGAAAAGGAACAGAACATAGCAAATATAATTTGCGTCACCCTCCTCTTCCATTCATACGTGAGACTGGCACTAAGGAACGGACGTGCAGTAAAGGAGTATAAGTAAAAAAAAATTTTTCTTGGAACATATCAAACACAACCTGAACATAGAGCAACTTAACTAGACAACAATACTGCCGTGCTAAGCAAAAAGACAGTAACTCAAAGAAGACGATTTTGCGTAAAACGATAAAGAAGAAATCGGTTTAATTCAACCAGAAATAAAGCTAGAATCTTTCTGAATTTTTGCAAGCAGTTATATATAAACTACTGAATTTTGAAACTAAACTAGTTTTTTGTGAAATTTGTGTAAAAATTGTATAAAAATGAGATACTGCTTTTTTGCTTAGTATCGAAGAATTGAACATCGGTTTGATGCTAAGCAAGAAAGCAGTAACTCATCGTATGGTAGAGCGGGCTGGTTAAAAATAATTGTTCTCTTTGTGATACAAACATGAAATTTGGTATATACCAGGAACATGTCCTAAGAAAAATATTTGGCTTTAGGGTCATTGCAGATTTGCCCTCTGGTCCCAATGGCAGCCATTTTCCAAAATGGCCTACAGATATACATACTTTTAAATATCTCGGCTTCTATTTCACTTAGAAATGTCATCTTAGTGTCTAATCATACATATTTAGGGACGATGATTCCAATAGTGCCATTTAGAACCAACTCTGGCTATAAAGGCGGCAATTTTTCAAAATGGCCGACCAAAATCGTGATTTGTTAATATCTCAGCATTAAATCCACTTAGAATCGTCATCTTGGTGCCTAAATATACATATTTAGGGAAAAGGATTCCAATGGGGCCACCCAAAACTTCATCTGACCTCAATGGCGGTCATTTTCAAAATGGCCGTCCAAAATGTGAATTTTGCAAATCTCTCTTTTTGGGTCGGCCATTTTGAAAAATGGTGGTCATTAAGGTCACTGGGAACTATGTGATGGCCCTAGTGAGATCCCTGACTGAAATGTGCATGTTTTGACACCAAGATGACAATTCCAAGTGAACTGAAAGCCGAGATATTAACAAATCCATCTTTTTGGGTCCGCCATTTTAGAAAATGGCCGCCATTGAGGCCATGGGGAACTTTGTGATGGCCCTATTGGGATCCTTGACCTGAGATGTGTATGTTTTGACACCAAGATGACGATTCTAAGTTAATTGAAAGCCGTGATATTGACAAATCCTTCTTGTTGGGTCGGCCATTTTAAAAAATGGCCGCCATTGAGGCCATTGGGGAAATTTGGATGACTTCACTGGAATCCGTGACCCTAAATGTGTATGTTTTGACACCAAGATGACGATTCTAAGTGAATTGTAAGCTGAGAAATTGAAAAATCCATATTTTGAACGCCATTTTGGAAAATGGCCGCCATTCAGACCCATGGGGAAACTTTTAGATGACCCTATTGGACTCCTTGACCTTGAATGTGTATGTTTTGACACCAAGATGACGATTCTATGTGATTTGAAAGCCGATATATTGAAATATCTGTAAATCGGTCGGCCTTGAATATACATGGAATACTAAGCAAGAAGACAGTAACTTAAGTTACTGCGTATTTGATTAGCACGACGACCCAATTTTGAGATACTGTTAATTTCGTTTCCGTTTTTTTCCATGTTCCCGGACCGATACCGTTTCCTTGCTTCCAGATATGATAGAACATGTTGTCAGGATGTGAAAACAAGTGCTAACTCAAAAACGGAAAAACTTGAGTTACTGTCTTTTTGCTTAGCACGGCAGAATAGTGTTCATACTGTCTGACAAACATACTAATATAACACATTTGAAATGAAAATTTTCAGAAGCACATTTCATTGTATCAACCAGGAAAGGGGAAGACTAAGAAGGGGCACTAGCCCCGCTGGGGAAGGCCCACCCTATAGCTCAGTTTAATGTTGGTTGTACAGAAACAGAACATAGTAACTATGCTGTTAATACTGAAGATGATGATAACTCGACATTTAATAGAACAACATGCAATCCTATGAGATACCGACAATAGAGAAAACAAACAAGTTAGATGCATTCAATCACGTTCTCTTAGATTAAGATGGTCTCTCCAGCGCTTCTTGAATTGTGAGTATGTAGGTAAAGACTGGATACTTATGGGTATTGCATTCCAAATTTTTGGTCCACTGCAATATATTGAGAATCTACAGTAATTTGTACGTGCATAAGACACACTCAGACCCTTGCTCACTCTTGTGTTGTGGTCATGCCTATCAACAATTCTGGTAAAAGAGTTTGAGAAAACTTCGGGGAGCATACCCTTTACAAACTTATGCATAAAATTGCCCACCAGATAGTAATTCTTGCTTTCAAATTTCATAATATTATACTTTTCAAATCTATCGGCTGTGTGTGCACATCTATGATCACCAGCTATAACTCTAAAATCGCTCTTTTTTGTAAGAGCACAAGGCATTTTAACCTCGTCGAATAGTTGGCAGCCCAGACAATATTACCATAACCAAAATATGGATTAATTAACGTATATATGCCATACAATATCATGAAATTCCATTAGGCTTATGGGTGAGGTCCGTCAATTGAGAACGCCATCGCCAGCCACAAATTTCAGCCAAGTGCGCACACCATCCCTTCTTACACCATGGTACATACCAAAAAAACCACCAGGTGAAGCCCGTAGGATATTTCATGTATGGGATATAATAATTTATGTGGCGTCACCATGAAATTTAAATAACCCTACGGGATACTAGTAGTGTAAGATCCGTAGTTATGGAAATGAGTAAATTTCAAGATTCGAACCACCCAAATCTGTTCAACGATTTCCAAAGTTCTGAGTGAGTTGAAAATGTGTAATGGCGGTGAAGAAAATGACGGATCAATGATAATAGTTTCAGGTCCTCAGAAAGTAACTTGCATTTTACTTTGTTGCAGTTTCTAAAAGACGGAACTTTGTTCTATGCCGATTATGATTCATTTTCCATTGATTCGGAGGACAAGAAATACCAACTTCGCATCTCGGGATACAGCGGAAATGCCGGCGATTCGTTGACGAATAAAACAATAATTATTGGTCACACGGTGTACCTTGATGGAGCGAACTTCTCAACTTTGGATGCACACAACGACAATCGAGCGACCAGCTGCGCCGCTGAGTACAAAGGAGGATGGTGGCACAACAACTGCTGGTACGGCTGTCTTACCTGCCGACTAGAGATTACAAATACACTATGGCAAACCTTGCCGCCGTCGCTCAATCTTACAAGCTTGCGGATGAGGATCATGCGCAAATGAAGAAAACCCACTGATGCATTGCAAATACATGTAGCTCTCATGTAGCCTACATTTCATATTTCATTCTGGCAGTTTCTTCTGCTAACGTAAAGGTGCACGAATCGATTGTTGCATGCAAGCAGGCATACTTTATTATAAACTTGTCTTTATTTTCTTTCTCATTCTTATAATATTAAGTGAAGCAGAAATGGCACAGGTTTCGATTTGTTTATTTGAGTCAGAAAATCTGGTTTTATTTACCACCTTAACTGTAACTAAGATGCTTATAATTATTAAGCGAAACTGATAATAACATTTTAGTCAGAAAACATAACAATGTAATTTTTATGTATGAATGACGCTGAAGCTGTTGTTGTAGAAAATTTCCACCAATGAACAAAAACGTTAAAAAATTATAAGACTCTTCATAAAAGATTGAATGGCGCAATTATGCATTTTGTATTGTACATGATTCCTTTGTTAGTGCTACTGCGAACATTGGTTCTGCTGTAATCTAATAGTTCATAACTTCATGCTTGCATGCAATGTGACGTTTTGTGAAACTGAATTGCCAGCCTACCAATAAACTTTTCAGCATTTACTCGAACGTTGTGCTTTTTCTGTAAGACGACTGAAGACATCGTCTACATCAGGGGTTTTCAAACTTTATTTATATTGTTACAGTACTCGCTAGTAAAAATCTAATGAGGGCGTATCCACAGCAAAGTCAGATCAGAAACAAAATGCCATTGCTAAAGTCCATTTAAACAATTCCTTTTATAATGGTAAAAATAGGCTACTCTGCAGCCGCACTGCCCAACTCATATCTATTTCACGGTAGTATGGCATCTTAGACTCTTGGTTAAAATCAACAGTGTTGGCTAGTTACTTTTTAAAAGTAATCAGTTACAGCAACTAGTTACTGGACTGCAAAAAGTAACTAGTTACTGTAACTGATTACTTTGACAAAAAAGTAATTAGTTACTGATTACAGTTACTTTTCAAAGTAACTATGGTTACTTTTAGTTACCACTGATACAATTTCAATGATTGGGTCTTTCAGCATGTAATCAACAGAGTAATAGTATGGATCGCAAAAGTAAGTAACTACATGTGCTAAGCCTCGTGTCTAAGCCTCTAGTGTGTCATGCAGAACCCGTTGAAGACTCAGTCGAAGGCCTCGAATACTCCAATCCAACGTGTCCCTTAACTACTGCGATCTTGTTGCAACATTGCCGCAGTGAGGTCAACATCAACAATAGGGTCCTGCGCACTGTTACCCACCTCATAGGCCGCATTCACTAGTTAGGCCAAGTCTCCGAGTAGCCTACATGCGGGATGCATGGGCGGAGACATAGGGAAGGACAGGGGGGGACGGTCCCCCCCAAAGATTGTGGTGGGGGACGGTCCATGTATTTGTCCCCCCCAAACGTTAAGTGTCAGAACATGGACATTTGATGAACACACTGCAGGCGACTGACGACTTTACAATGTTAGGAGATTTTCGAACAAATTATTAAAACACAAATTATAAAAGTTCTGAAAACACCTTTTTTAGTCGTGAAAATTTTTATACATCTTGTTTATTCGTCCAAAGTACTGAAACACCTTTTTTAGTCGTGAAAATTCCTATACATCTTGTTTTATTCGTCCAAAGTTCTGAAAACACCTTTTTTAGTCGTGAAAATTCCTATACATCTTGTTTATTCGTCCAAAGCTTTGAAAACACCTTTTTTAGTCGTGAAAATTCCTATACATCTTGTTTTATTCGTCCAAAGTTCTGAAAACACCATTTTTAGTCCTCAAAATTTCTATACACCTTGTTTTAGTCGTCAAAGTTTCTGAACATTTCTTTAAGTATTAAGCATTTCTAAAGACACCTTTTTAGTCATCAATATTTTTGAATAAACCTTTTTTTTGTCTGTCAAAATCACTGAAAACAATTTTTTTTGGTCACAACTTCTGGATACACCTTTTCACCTTTTCTCAGACGTCCACATTTCTATACACCTTGTTTTATTCGTCCAAATAATTTTCTCAAGACACCTTTTTTAGTCGTCAAAATTTCTATTCACGTTGTTTTAGTCGTCAAAATTTCTGGACTTTTTTCACTATCAACATTTCTAAAGACACCCTTTTAGTCATAAAAAGTCCTGAATAAACCTTTCTTAGCTTTGTTAAAATTTCTGAAGACACCTTTTTTAGTCATAAAAATTTCTTTTTTTAGTTGACACTATGTTTTCGGCCGCTCGTCCGTCCCCCCAAAGTTCGGACCAGGTCTCCGCCTATGCAGATAAATATATGTTTTACACAATATAATGTGGAAAGTTTTATACTGGCGGATAGGTTATTCAAATGAAAATGTTTATATAAAAAAATTAGATCACTATCTCACTTAATAAAATTGTAGCACCAATTTCCGTGACGTCATCAAATTCGTGCCAAATAAACGTCAAATTAAGCCGCAAACATTATTGTACGACCATCATTGTTAATACACACATAATTAATTAATACAAATTATCAGTTAGTATTTAATAATGTTTCCTTTACTCTTTATTACAGCCTCAAGTCGACTAGTCATCGAGCAAATAGCTTTTTCAGAGTTGTCAGAGGCGTCCATGCCTTACAAAGCCGACGCTTTAATGTCGTTTGGGGTTCGGTGTCGGCATAAACAGTTGCCGCCATAATACTCCAAACATTTTTCATTGGTGACAATCCGGCGAATAAGGCGGCCAGTCCCTCGGTGAGATGTAGGCTATCCATTGATATTCTTGTTCAACCATTCGACTGAGGCTTTTGCTGTGTGTGCACGTGCACCGTTTTGTTGAAATAATCCTTCGCCGTTATTACGAAACATTTTTGTGGCTGTGAACTGAGCGCATATACAGGGTGGGCCATAAAAAAGTAACCCCTAAGGTTTTTTGCCCATATCTTGGCCAAAAGTACAAATTTCGAAATGAAATTGTACAAACTTAAAGACAATTCATATTTACACATGATGGCCAGATTTCATCAAAATATTTCAAACGGAACAAAAGTTATGCCACTTTTAGGGAGGCCACCCACCGTTTTTTGACGATTCAAAAACGAAACGCAACAAAAGCTAGGTTTTTTGCCAATATCTTGGTCAGAAGTAAGAGTATCTAAATGAAATTTTACAAGCTTAAAGGCAATTCATATATACACCTGATGGCCGGATTTCATCAAAATATTTCAAGTACAACAAAAGTTATACCACTTTTAGTCAGGCCACCCACCGATTTTTGACGATTCAAAAACGTAACGCAACAAAAAAAGTAACAAAAACGTGATTTTATTCTTTTATTAAGTCTCATCTCAAATAACTGTTGTAAAATGAACTTGGTAGTGCTTCACAACTTGTGTTCAATGTGCCTACCACCAGTGCCAACACTTCTTTTGAGTCTCTTTGCAAAGTTCTTGATGGACCTGTTGATTAATCTGACAGATTCCTTATTTACCAATTTAATTGTCATCTCTCTAAGTGACTTCTCAGGGATGTGCAGCTACGCTGGTGCCCTTTTCCCTTTTTTAAATAGTAATAATAATGATCATCTGGCAATATCAAGGCTATTTGATAACAACTATTTGAGATTAGACTTAATAAAATTGTGTTTTTGCTACTTTTTGTTGCGTTACCCTTCTGAATCGTCAAAACAACGGTGGGGGTCTCACTGAATGTGGTATAACTTTTGTTCTGTTTGAAATATGTTTATAAGATTTGGTCATCATGTGTAGATATGAATTGTCTTTAAGCCTGTAAAATTTCATTTCGATATTCTAACTTCCGACCAGGATATTAGCCAGAATAATTAAATCGATTTTTTGCAACTTTTTGTTGCGTCACGTTTTTGAATCGTCAAAAAACGGTGGGTGGCCTCACTAAAAGTGATGTAACTTTTGTTCTCTGTGAAATATTTTGATGAAATCTGGTCATCATGTGTAAATATGAATTGTCTTTAAGCCTGTAAAATTTCATTTCAAAATTCTTACTTCTGACCAAGATTTGGACAAAACACCGTAGGGGGTTACTTTTTTATGGCCCACCCTGTATAGGCTACTCCACTTCGCTGGAATTCGGGTTTGACCTCTTTCTTCTGTATCTCATCAACTGATGTAATATATCGAAGTGACTGAAGTTTTGTTTGGAATGATATGAGGTTTGTTAATCCAAATGTTTATGCCAGACCCGAACCCCAGACACTGAACACCTTGAAACGTCGGCTACGTAAGGCATGGACATCTGCCTACCTCAGACTGTCTGACAACTCTGAAAAAACTATTTGGCTCGATGACTAATCGACTTGATGCTGTAATAAAGAGTAAAGGAAACATTATTAAATACTAAATGATAATTTGTATTAATTCATTATGCGTGGATTAACAATGATGGTCGTACAATAATGTTTGCGGCTTAATTTGACGTTTATTTGGCACGAATTTGATGACGTCACGGAAATTGGTGCTACAATTTTATTAAGTGAGATAGTGATCTAATTTTTTTTATATAAACATTTTCATTTGAATAACCTATCCGCCAGTATAAAACTTTCCACATTATATTGTGTATAACATATATTTATCTGCATTCAAAATCGTTCACGACCTATCGAGACACCCTATATTATTGAAGCGGCTGCACATCCAAACTTCGTGTCTGGTGAGGCCATCATTAGATCGTACCCAGCGATGGATTATAAATATCAGCCTGCTGTTAGGTCAGGTACGTGGGTTTCCTAAAGACATTATTATTACGTTATTAGACACCTTGAAAAAGATCTACAGTTTGTTATAAATATTTAGCAATTTGTTCGGTTGCAATTATGTTTCCTAATCAGAGGTGAGGTTAGAAAAGGAAAGGCCTGGAAACCAGTAAGCTTATCGTCGGTCGAGAATTATAAGGGTCTATGTCCAAAAAGTACTATTCCGAGATATTCCAATTTGAAAGTTCAACAATCAGGCACACAAACAAGAATGAAAATATGACAAATGTAACTGGGGTCTTTTGTTCATTTGTCAATGAAGTAACAGTGTACATTAAAAAAATTAGTGAATAAAACGTTAAAATATTTTAATTAAATTTTTTAAAGAATACCCCACGCCAAAAAATGGACATAGAGCCTTATAATACTCAATGTTTACAGAATGCGAGGGCTGAACATAATTATTCCGATTTGTGAGTTCAGCATTCAAGTACACGCACAATTATGCAAATATTACAATGTAACTGGGGTCTTTTTGTTCATTTGTCAATGAAGTAACATTGTACATCGCCAAAAATTGTGAATAAAACGTGAAAGTATTTTTTTCTGATTTTTTTCAAATAACGCCCGACGCCGAAAGCATGGACATAGAGCCTTCTAACACTCAAATGTACGCAATGCGTGGGCTGAGGGAGCATATTAATTAAAAATTATGTACCACTCAGCTGGTGAAAACGAATTAATATATGATTTATCCATTGTGTTTGAGACTAAAAGCATCTTGTGAACCCATATTTAGCAGACATTCAGATAAAAAAATATAAGTAATTGACTTAATTTTGGGTTTTTTTCAGCTGCAACTTTCTTTTGGATAGACAGCCAAAATTCTGAATGTCGTGAAAATTGATGCAGCATTGTTCATTTCTTATAAAGCTTCATTGATATAGACTTTTTATGTGGTTAATGCATTAATAATAATATTATTATTATTGTGATGCTTATAATAGCAGCAAATATTATAGCATTACATTCAAAATATTATTGGTTTGGAGCATTGACAATAAATTATTGTTATTTCAACGTTGTTCTTTCGCACTGTAGCCACAGTGACTGTTACTGTTTTGTCGTTGTTGCCACTAAGTCTTAGTGTAGTCCAGTCTTTATAATTCGCACCAGTAAATTGCAGCGGTTAAACTTTTTTTTTAATATCAGACATGTCCAAATGATCTATAATAATTCTCTTTGTTTTTAAAAGCAACACTGTTAATTTGCAATAGTGTGATATTGGTCCAATTTTTTTATGATTAATTTACTGTGGTGTTTATAACAGAAACTCTTAGTAACATTAATCCAAATAATGGTTTGAAGCATTGACCATAAATTATTATGTCAGTAACAGTACTTTTGTTCTTTCACTGTAGCCACTGTTACTGTTACTGCTTTTTTCTCATTCTTATTCCTTATTTAATTTTTATTTTTTCCCCTTTGGTGATACCGGATGCCTTCCTTTTCTGCCAATAATTACTTTCAGGTCTTTTGGTTTGACTGACAGTGTTTCATTTCCACTCGTGCTTGTGTTTCCCTGCTTTTCTTTTGATGATACCGGATGCCTTCCTTTTCTGCCAATAATTACTTTCAGGTCTTTTGGTTTGACTGACAGTGTTTCATTTCCACTCGTGCTTGTGTTTCCCTGCTTTTCTTTTGATGATACCGGATGCCTTCCTTTTCTGCCAATAATTACTTTCAGGTCTTTTGGTTTGACTGACAGTGTTTCATTTCCACTCGTGCTTGTGTTTCCCTGCTTTTCTTTTGATGATACCGGATGCCTTCCTTTTCTGCCAATAATTACTTTCAGGTCTTTTGGTTTGACTGACAGTGTTTCATTTGCACTCGTGCTTGTGTTTCCCTGCTTTTCTTTTGATGATACCTGATGCCTTCCTTTTCTGCCAATAATTACTTTCAGGTCTTTTGGTTTGACTGACAGTGTTTCATTTCCACTCGTGCTTGTGTTTCCCTGCTTTTCTTTTGATGATACCGGATGCCTTCCTTTTCTGCCAATAATTACTTTCAGGTCTTTTGGTTTGACTGACAGTGTTTCATTTGCACTCGTGCTTGTGTTTCCCTGCTTTTCTTTTGATGATACCGGATGCCTTCCTTTTCTGCCAATTTTCAGGTTTTCAACAATAATTGTTGCTTCTGTGGAATGTTTTCTTTTCTTACTTAGTCTACTTACTGTTTGAGTGTCATCAGATTTTGCCTCTACTGGGAGCCTGTCTCCTTCGGCATTGCGTGTCTTCTGACAAATTATTTCCATATAGAGTCTATCAGGTTGAGGCATAAAATCTAGCATGGATTGTATATCCTTGATTTTTTCTGATGTCAAAACTTCTGTTTTTGACGCACGCTGAGGCATAGTGAAAATATGGCATACGGAATGACCATCCGATTCTCGACTTCTACCTGATATGTTTAGTTTCAATTGTTCTTGTACCCATAACTCATCTGAGAATCGAAGCTTGTATTCTACAGACATGGGACTTTGTGATGAGTATCTGAGAGTTTTCACTTTGGTGTAAGGAATGATGTCATATTTAAACCTGTTAGCCTCCTTGTGATAATCTTTGATGTCCTCCAGTTTCAGCTGCATGAGTTTCAATGGTTTATTCCTTGGCGTCCTGCTCAACACTCTGACTAATCCGACTGGGCTATAGACTTCACTGACTTTCATCACCTTCTCTAACTGACTGTGGAGGTTGTCCACTTCTTGCACTTCACTGTGACCAGGTTCACAGAACTTTTGGGTTATAGATGTCAGAGATGGATGGTTTCGAAGGAACAGTGCAATGGCAGTGGACATCACTTTGTTTTTATTCTGTGGCACGCACGAATCACTCCACAGAGTCATTTCAGTGATATCAGAATGGTCCTCAGTAAGTCGCTCTAAAATTCTCACAAGAGCACTTGCAATATCATTGCCAGTACGACCACTTAAGCTTTCTGGCCACAGCACACCATAACCCTGCTTATCAATAGAACACTGTGCAGTCAAATGGTATACATTCAACTTACGCTTGTAGAAAAAACTGGATACATTTGCCTGTGGTAATGCAAATACATTTTGCATATCGAAGCACACTACACACTGCCTTTCAGTCGACCTATCCTGCTGCCTTTCATTGTGAGTTTCAGCTTTACTTTCTAGGTGGGTGGCGTATCTTTCTTCGGTTTTATTGTTGAAACGTACAGCTTCACAAATGTCGCATCTATCTTTTTTTAATTTCTGAAATTCTATGTTAAATTCATGGTTGAAGATGTCTCGATACAAGCTTATTTTCCCTGGAATAACCTCTTTTCCCAGACAGTATTCTTGATACTTTTCGTACAGAATTTGCAAGTTCAGGTTACTTGACAAGTATTGCTTATTCGTTTCCTTCCTACAGTAGTGACTCTCAACTTTAGGAAGAGATTCAATGTGTTCTCTAATCATAGCTTTGTCTGCACGGCAGTCTTTTTTTACATGTTTACCCCGACGGTATGGCAAAGGTGTTCCAGTTGCATCACTTTTTGCTTGGTGTGTATTAACAATTCGTTTACTGTTGATGTTCAGTGTATTCAGATAAAAATCTTTGCAGACACGTCGTATTGTGCCATTAACACTGTTAAAGAAGTACTTGTAACTCTTTTTTTTCCTGTTTTCATGCATATTGTCTGTTCTTCGAGTTCTTGCTTTGCAAATGACAGCTGATGTCTTGGTGTAAAAGAACCGTTTTTCAATATCGGACATAGCCCAATGAGCCTGGCTAATCAACTCTCTTTCTTCATCTTCAATATTAACCGAACATTTAAAACGACAACTTGTATGATCCCTTTTGCAGTCTCTTATAATTGCCTTTGATGGTGCCAGTTTCCCTTGAGATGTTATGTAGCTTTTACCACTTTGACGAAGCCTTTTCCTTTTTTCCTGAATCCAATCCGATTGGTTCTTTTTGCGTTTCCGTGTCAGAGGTTGTCCTGTTCGGGCATGATGTCTGGTGGTTTCATGCTCATGGTTTTCAGCACACGAGCACCAATTAAATTGACCACATGTGTCACACAGCATTGGATCTGTAGTAGGACCTGCATTAATCATTGGTGCAAGTGTAAGTGAAATCGGATATCCATCAGTCACTTCCAACTGGCTGTCATAATTGGCAGGTTCAAGATTAACAGACGACAATGGAGCTACTTCCACAAAAGTTCCAGATGCACACGAGCACCCATTGAATTTACCACATGTGTCACACTGCATTGGATCTGTAGTAGGACCTGCATTAATCATTGGTGCAAGTGTAAGTGAAATCGGATATCCATCAGTCACTTCCAACTGGCTGTCATAATTGGCAGGTTCAAGATTAACAGACGACAATGGAGCTACTTCCACAAAAGTTCCAGATGCACACGAGCACCCATTGAATTTACCACATGTGTCACACTGCATTGGATCTGTAGTAGGACCTGCATTAATCATTGGTGCAAGTGTAAGTGAAATCGGATATCCATCAGTCACTTCCAACTGGCTGTCATAATTGGCAGGTTCAAGATTAACAGACGACAATGGAGCTACTTCCACAAAAGTTCCAGATGCACACGAGCACCCATTGAATTTACCACATGTGTCACACTGCATTGGATCTGTAGTAGGACCTGCATTAATCATTGGTGCAAGTGTAAGTGAAATCGGATATCCATCAGTCACTTCCAACTGGCTGTCATAATTGGCAGGTTCAAGATTAACAGACGACAATGGAGCTACTTCCACAAAAGTTCCAGATGCACACGAGCACCCATTGAATTTACCACATGTGTCACACTGCATTGGATCTGTAGTAGGACCTGCATTAATCATTGGTGCAAGTGTAAGTGAAATCGGATATCCATCAGTCACTTCCAACTGGCTGTCATAATTGTCTTCATCACTGCTGTAATCCCACCTAAAACAATGAACTAGGAGTAGATTCAGTTATTTAAATTGTAATAGATCGGAAGGGTAAATAGCTCAGATGGCCGTCATTATTCTCAATTATAATTTCATTGCCAGCCATATTTCATCAATATTACTTGGAGACCAGTATTATTAAGGTTAATAACTTTTGATTGCTTATAGCTGGATAATATATCTGCTGGCTGACTTATTTCATTTTTAAAATTAAATTTCCGCATTGCATTACTGTGTAAGCCATGCGCACATGTAACTTTACTATCATAATTTTTATTATGTGATCATAATATCGTGTATGATGATGGATCATTACAAACTTCAAGAAACTTGAAAGAAATGCCCTGCCTTTTACGGGGATTAATTTATAAAATAGGCATCGGCAGTAATAATTATTATTGTCCAGTTAACTGCTACTGCAGGTCAGGACCCAGCTCACACTGTCTTTAGTCAAACCTTGCTTTGCAGTCGTCTTGTATGTAAGGCACCAATATTATTAGGCAATATCAGAAACATATCAGAAACATATTAAGCACAGTAGACATTATCTCAAATTAACAGTTACACACAAAATTGTTATCTTACTCTTCATCATCCTGTAATAGACCCAGCAATTGACTGCTAGTTAATTTCTTCCGCGATATGCGATGCAAACTATCCGCCATTATTTTTGTTGCGTACTGTTAGAGCCCAAAAGACTCACGTCACGTGACTTGAATGCAGCGTTCGTATTTGCTATTGGACATAGAGCCGTATAATTCTCAAAAAGATGAAGACATGGGACATAGAGCCTCGTCACGTGACTTGAATGCAGCGTTCGTATTTGCTATTGGACATAGAGCCTTATAATTCGCAAATAGATGAAAACATGGGACATAGATCCTTTTAATATTGCAAATATCTCTTTTAATATTGAAGATGAAGCTTAGATTCTCACAGGACGTTATAGCCCTGAACAAGATCTACGTCATGGTACCAAAAAGTGAAAAATTTCAAAAAGTGGACATAGACCCTTATAATTCTCGACCGACGTTATTAAACTGAGTAAGATGATTACTTTTGTTGACGGTGTTATAGTGATATTTGACAAGAAGAATACTGTATCTTAAACTCGTTATATGTTAAATAGACATCAACAGCTACATGAAATGGAGTGAGCTGAAATTTAGATGTTTCAATGGATCGGCGATATAATATATAATTCTCATAACGATGATGATAAACTATGAGTTCCTCCTGTGTCCACATAGATATGTTTAGCGACACTTTGCCATTACAGCGATGATTGACTATTATTCATTGCCTTCCACTCCGCTCCGATGGTTAGTGGCGGAGTTTTTTGATTACGTAATTTTCATGTAATTGTTGTGCAGTGATGTAATTTTGCGAAGTTATGTTATCGTTTTTCTTTTCCGTGTTATTGTTTCTTTCTGTCGTCGGGCATAATGAATTATAAGTCAGTAATGCGACTCATTACCAAAAAATCAAGTTGTCGTATATAAAAATTATATTATTTCATGATTTATAGGCTATTGCAAACAATGTTTAAAGGTGTGTAATTACACCGTCATTTCCTATACTTTTATGTAAAAATACGGTGACGTTGAGCTTTTTTAACGTTGCAAGGCTGATATCG
>OX243821.1:6799094-6838392 GCA_945859605.1 Lumbricus rubellus
CCTGACGTTAATACGGTGAGTTAATATTTCGTTTGTCTTTGCTTTGTTGCATAAAGATATAATTTCTGATGCGGGTCTAATTATGACACCTGGGAACCACGCCGTCCAAATTCCCTGTATTCTACTTGGGACTAATATCATATTAGTCCCAAGATTCTATTAAAAGCTAGCTTTGGGAAATCGGATGCTTGTGTATATTTTAACGTTTTGGGGGTTCTGGTTTCGAGATTCAGGTTGACCCCAAAATGCCAAACCTTGCCAATTGATAAGAAATAACGCGTGAACGTTTTCGCGCGAACGTTTTCAATCTTAATGTTCATGCGCCGACGGTTGCACAGAGGCAAAAGATTTCGGTAATCTTCTTGTTTAGCGTCCGAAATTATTTCAATGGTTTCAATGGTAGCATCCGATAATATATACTCTGGGTTTAAATGATCGTTTCACCTCAAATTGATGTCAATCGCGTCATTCAATAAATGCTATCCAACTTCTATTTAGATAACAATTATTTTTCGTCAATCCAGCTCCAGTTAGGCAAGAACATTTTCATCAATCCAGCTTCAATTTCAAGAGAATGACTGCACTAACCCTAAAACTAACCCTAAACGACCATCACGACGCCTAACCTGAGCCCTAACCGACCCTCACGCGCTAAATCCCGCTTCTATTTCGTCAGGAAATATTTTTCATCGAATTTATAAATTTTAAACGGCTAGACGCGTGGCAAAACGCGTAAAAGACGGAGCTGAAAAGACGGAGTATGTATTATAGGATGCTACATTGAAATAATTTCGGACGCTAAACAAGAAGATTACCAAGATTTCACCACGGAATTGTGTTGTATATATTGGCCTACTCTTGTGTTGATTCCAATTATAGGTTGGCCTAATATAGGGTTTTAGAGGTCTGAATATGTGCTCAGTGCAGCCTTAGTATTTTTTTTCGGTCAACGTGTATTTTAGTATGGTAAATTATTCGCCATTGCATGGGCTTCAGCATTAGTCGAGTACCAGTCGGATTGACGAAAGGAGTTCTTTCTAAATAGAAGTCGGATTGATGAAATTAATTTTTCCTAAAATCGGAAGTGGGATTTATGAAAACGATCTCGCTGAAATCGAAGCTGGATTGACGAGCAATAATTTTAAATTAAATAAAAGTTATATTGATGAAAAATGTTTGCTCACAAAATAGAAGCGGGATTTATCTAACTAATTCTTGCCTAAACGGAAGCTGGATCGATGAAAAGTATTCTCACCAAACAAGAAGTTGGATTGATTAAAAATAACAATACTGCAGCGAGCGAAGATGAGCGAATAATTTACCATACTAAAATACACGTTTACCTTTTTTTCATCAGTTTGACTGGTAAACACGCACACTGCGTGCCCGTACTCCAAACAATATGGCTGCCAACGAATGCATAAAATTAGAGGGTAAAATCCCAGACTGGCTGCCCGTACTCCAAACAATATGGCTGCCAACGAATGCAATAAAATTAGAGCGCGACCATCGACGACATTGTTCATCAATTCAGCTTCAATTTCAGCAGAATGACTGCACTAACCCTAAAACTAACCCTAACCGACCCTCACGGCGCCTAACCTGAGCCCTAACCGACCCTCACGCTTTGCATGTTGTCCCTAGGTCGCGCTCTAATTTTATTGCATTCGTTGACAGCCATTTTTTGGCAGTACGGGCACGCAGTGTGCATGTTTACCGTTTGACTTGTAGCCTACTTTTCGCCAATTCATCTTCCATTTTGGCAAGAATTCGTTTCATCAATGCAATTCCATTTAAACAATAAATTTTCTGCAATCTAACTAATGTCAGCAAGAATCTTTTCATTCAGAGTGTAAGCATTTATGTTGGCGTCATAATTCATTCGTCATTGTATGGGTCAGCGATGGTCGGATTGATGCCAAGAATATTTAAGAATTCTTGCTAAGTAGAAGTCGGATTGGTGAAAATAATTTTTATTCAAATAGAAATGGCTTAAATTATGAAAATAATCTAGCTGAAATCAAAGCTGGATGGGTGAACAATAATTTTTTATGAAACATTGGGAAGATTGAATTGTTGAAAAAATTGCTGCCTAAATGGAAGCAGGATTTCAAGATAAACGAGTTCTTGCCCAAACTGAGGCTGATGGGAAACGAGAAGGTTCTGTGTAAATTAGGATTGATTAAAAATAAAAATGCTTGCTAGAATTCTGCAACTAGCAAATAATTTACAACGCTAAAATATACGTCTACTATTTAAGCAAAGCTTATTTTTATCAATTGTATTTTTTGTATAGGTTTATATAGCACCTCTTGCAGAATGACTATTCAAAGGCATTCTCAGCTCAAAAACTGTGGGGTTTTATCAATTATAGACTTACAATTCTGATAACGGTGAATGATATTTGGATGACTAAGTGTTTGTTTTCTGTTTTGCATTTTGATGATCATTGATAGGACGGTCATCACTAGGCCGCCTACAGTGGATAGCTGTCAATGAAAGGTGTACTTTGCCATGTTTCTGCTTGACAGGTGGCCTGCATACACGTTCCAACCGTGCCAGAAGACCTTGACCTACCACTGGACAGTACGAGAGTTGTTTTCCACATGACTGCCCGACTCGTTCAAGTGAAGCTGACCTAAAGAAAAAATCTGGTAAATTGTTATTTATTCAAATCAATATAATTAACCTTAGATAAAAACGGGCTGGTAACCTAAGATCGGTGTCACGACAACTCGTCTACAGACAACTCGTATAACGACAAGTTGTCTCCAGACAATTCGTCTACGACAACTGGTCTACGACAACTCATCTACAAACTACTCCAGCTTCTATTTCACCCATATAAAACCATCATCCAGCTTCCATTTCAAATATAAAGATATCTTCATCCAGCTTCCATTTCTCAAACGTTTTATCATTAATCCAGCTTCTATTTAACCTATATAAACCTTCATCCAGCTTCCACTTCTTTATCGCTCTTTTCATAAATCCAGCTTCTATTTCAGATCTATAAATTCCTTCATCCAGCCTCCATTTCTTTAGCGTTTTTCGGCTATCCAGCTCCTATTTCAGATCTATAAATACCTTGATACAGCTTCTATTTCTTAAGCATTTTTTCTCGTCAATCCTGTTTCTTTTTCACCTACATAGATACGAAATGGAAGCTGGATGAAGGTATCTTTATATTTGAAATGGAAGCTGGATGGAAGTTTTATATTGGTGAAAATAATAGAAGCTGGAGTAGTTTGTAGACGGGTTGTCATAGACGAGTTGTCGTAGACCAGTTGTCGTAGACCAGTTGTCGTAGACCAGTTGTCGTAGACGAATTGTCTGGAGACCACTTGTCGTTAGACGAGTTGTCTGTAGACCAGTTGTCGTGGAACCTCGAAGATCAAATAGGAAGTCTTGGTGCATGGCCAATATGATTGTTTTTTATGGTTAATTTCTTGTAGATTATTTCAACTTGAGGCACGGGTGCCTGTAGATATTAAGAACTGCCTCTTGCTCAATACTAAAAAAATTAAACTGATCTGGCTTTGATAACCATTGTCACCTCGAAAAGATAGACTTGCAGCTGCTCTTTTCAAATGCCTTTTCTTCTCTGATGTACAACTTCTGTGTTAGGTGTGACTCTTAGCTTGTTTGGGCACTAAGTACTGTTTCTGCTCATTGTGTTAAAACCTTTTTCGAGGGGTCCTTTGCACTGAGAGCACCTCGGATTAGTTTGTACTGTAAGAGGTTCTTTGTAAATGCATGAATGTAATAGAATTGCACATTCCCAGGTACTAATCTTTTGTGAGCATGTGAAAACAGTTGGTTGAGCATGTTTTATCATATTCGCAAGATGCATTCTGAATGTCGGTCACTCATTGCATGGCAAAGCTGGTTCTACCTTCATGCATTCTATCATGTGCACTGTGGTGGACTATGGTAATTTATTTTGACCTTGCTCCCAGGTTGATCAACTTCAATCTATTTTAAACTCTGCAGCTTAGTAGGATACTTGGTGAGTGGGATTCTAAAGACTGATTATATATCTGATACAGGGTAAGCTGCGGTGCATCGAGCGTGGCTTCACAGTTTCTTTGAGAACTCTGTTGTTCCACCTTGTTTGTTCAGCGTCAATCCATCTTTCAATTGGTGAACCAATCTGAGCTTCTGGTTCCCTGCTCAGAGACTGCTCTATCCGACCGCGTCGTTCATTTTCTGTCGTTTTTCTACAACATGGAATGACCTCCCTGTTACACTGCACTTAGTTCCCAGGGGTCACTCCTTAAGAACCTCAAAACTTTCTTATTAGCCATGGTTGCGCTGTAGCGCCTTTGAGAAACCTACCTTGAGGAGATGCTACATACAATTTCTGAAATAAATATTTAGTTATTGATGTGCAGTATTACACAGAAAAAGATGCAGTGATGGTAAATAAAAATTAAGGCAGGGAAAGGTGTGCTCTAAGGGGTGGAGTCGGCCCCCCAAAAGTGTTTTTAAACCTTAATATTAATAAGAAAGTGATTAAAACACTCTCTTGAAATGTTAGAAATTGCCTATAGAAAACTTAAGTCATATTTCTGTGGCCACACTGTATATTTATTTAGTATCAGTGTATATTTGGGTGGCACATTGGATAGCACATTGGTGTGAAGATCAGCGGTGCTGAGTTTGAATATCGAAGCCTTCCCATAGGATAGATGTGCTTTGTAGGCTGCTATTCCTGTCATTGCAGGCTGTCTGTTCTTTATTTAAGATTGACATTAATTAGGATTGTTTCATGTAAACATACTGCGTTTTCCAGTATGAATCCAATAAAGAAAATATTATTAAATTTTTGGCCACCCTGATTGTGTATGTATGCATCTAACAGCTTCCTATGACACATTTGAGTACCTCACGAAAGTGTTGTGATGGTTAGGCCAGTATAGGTACTATAGGAGGTATAGTCCTGAGCACTTTTTGTGGAATAACAAAATTTTGCATTGATCATTTTCACCCAAAGAAAGACTAATTGTTTAAAATTACTTGCTTTTGTCATTACCGCTGTAGATGCTGTTCACATGAATGAACCCACTGCCTCTGCAGATTACATGACAGCTGAAGAAAAGATCAAATCATGGTTTCGAAGGACAATACATAGAGCGGCTGGAAGAAAAAGACGCTATGAACTGTCGGTGTTACGGCGGTCATTGGTTGGTGATGGTTCACACTTCCGATAAGCATGGCAGTGATCTTGAAGAGGAACAGCAAAGCGCATTGAGAAACGAGGATCTCTACTCCCGAGGAGCATCGAGATGCAGGAGAGGAGCGTCGAATTCCTTTCATCCACATGGAGTGGCATTATCTTCCAACCTCGGACCAAACCCACTCACTATATCCTCCATTCCCAACCCCTTCACAGCATAAACGACTTATGCGCAAGGCAGTTATTGCTATAATGCTCTTTTGCCTAGTTATTTAAAGAAAATATTAAAGTGTGGGTATGCTACAGCATGGAACGCTACTCTCTGTTTACTAGAGAAATAATTATATCTAGCTACATTTCAATATTGTATTGTATATTATGGACTCATATAATCTTTTTTTATTTTAGTTTTCAAATATTTTAATTGTGTATATATGTATTTTGTTTGTTTGTATGTGCACTTGTTATAACGCCCCTTCAAGCTCTCTTCATTCAGAGGCGCTTTGTGAGTGAATTAGACTTGCCCAAGGTCCTTACGCGGCCAGGTGGTTTCGAACCTTCCAGCTCCAAGGCAACGACGCCACCACTACACCACCATGTCCCGCCACGGTCATTTATGTATGTGTGATTGTGTGTGTAATTGTATATATATATATTTACACATGATGGCCAGATTTCATCAAAATATTTAAAACTGAGCAAAAGTTATATCACTTATAGTGAGGCCACCACCGTTTTTGACTATTCAAAAGCGTAACACAACAAAAAGTTAAAAAAAACACTATTTTATTAAGTCTAGTCTCAAATAACTGTTGTGAAATGAACTTGGTAGTGCTTCAGAACTTGTCTTAAATTTGCCCAACACCAATGCCAAAACTTTTTTGAGTCTCTTTGCAAAGTTCTTGATGACCTGTTGTTGCTTTCCAAAGGCAAATCTTCCCGTATAAAATCCAATACGCCCATCAATTCTCTTACCACTCTTGGTTTTGGTTGTAGATTGTGATATTTCTCCAGCATAGCTCTCCGCAATTGATTATCAATCCATCGGGTTTAAATCCAGATATTTGGGCCATTGGCTTTCTCATTGAAACCAGAGCAACCTACATTGAGTCGATCTTTTTTCATTCATGGCAAATCTCTTAAATCTCAGCTTAACTCCTAATGTTTACACTCTCGCTGTTTACCAGAGTAAACATTGCTCATAGCCTTGCATCTCCAGGATCTTGATCAAGAGTTGCCTGAATACACATTTAGTTTGTCATTGACATCTTGGCCATTTTATTTTTTATAGGAATTTGAATTGTACTGTTCTAAGAGCAAAATTATTAATTTGACAGATTCCTTATTTACCAACTTTTCATTGTGCTAAGTGACTTCTCAGTGACTTGCAGCTATGCTGGTACCCTGTTTCTTTTTTAAATAGTAATTATAATGATCATCTGGCAATATCAAGCCTATTTGATAACAATTATCTGCGATGAGACTTAATAAAATCGTGTTTTTGTTATTTCTTGTTGTGTTACGTTTTTAGATCGTCAAAAAAAACGGTGGGTGGCCTCACTAAAATTGATATGACTTTTGTTCTGTTTGAAATATTGTGGTGAAACCTGGCATCATGTGTAAATTTTAATTGTCTTTCGGCCTGTAAAATTTCATTTTGAAATTCATAGTTCTGGCCAAGATATTGGCAAAAAACTTGGGGGGGGGTCTTTTTGGCCCACCTTTTATATTCCAGAGTGTTACCAATAGATACTCTAAAACCCCTCTTGACGTGTTATTTAGAGGTTTAGTATTTAATTAAGAACCAGGTTTTTGATGTTTATGAGATTTTTGCGAAAGTTTCTCAACGTGGAAATGTTTACACGCTGTAGTTACATAAAATTATGAAGTATTCACAGGATTTTTGTTGTTAAGGTTGATACTTCTCTTTTTTATCCATTGGCTTTCATGTTTATGTGGTTACTCATTTCATTTTAGATGGGACACGTGTTTATTATGTTAGTGTTTTGTTGATGTGTGTGTTGTTATATTGGACTAGATATGCCATCTGCTTAGAGTGCAACAGCACTAACTCCAAATTTGTCAACTTCTTGTTTATTCTGTTGCTACCTATGCATGTTATTGTTTTAAATTTGCAGAGATGATATTGTTCTAGTGTAAATAATAGTGCAGCAACTATTTGATTATTTGAGCTATTTCCAATGACCTATCTTTGATTTGGTCCTGTTGACACATGCTTTGCGTTTCAGTAAACATGATTGTTAATGTATGCAATAATTGTCAAGGGGCGGTGTGCTGAAGACTTTTTGAAAATGTATTTAAGAGGAATATTGTATTTTTCATGCAATCAGTATGATGTTGCTTTAATTTTAATTATTATTTGTAATATGCTATTGTGTTTAAATCAGGGTATTGTGATAACTAGAAGTAATATTCAATGTGATATCTTGTTAGGAACAAAAGCGTATTTGTGAGTGGTTCGTTAAAACATTGTTTTCGCTTATTATTAGCACACTGTAATAAAGATAAAGTTAAAATATCACTCTAATTTAACTAGCTGTGAGGATAATTTTTTACCTTCATTATCTAATTTGTGTGGTTATAAACAGAAGGCAAGTAAGCTTTTTGTGAAACACATTTGTTCTGTTTGTGTGTGTTGTGTGTAGTCATTTCTCTAAAACATTTAATATTTAGCATTCTCATTTTTAAATAGATTTATTAATTAAGTTTTTCAAGTAAATACATGCAAATAAATTCAATTTTTACACAAATCATTTTCATTCAATGTGTGATAATAATTATAAATACTGTTGCTTCATGCATTTTAACAAATGAATATTTGTTGTATGACTATGTTTTTGTTTGCATTTTTTTCCTTTTAAGATGAATTATATTTCCCTAATTTAGCTGAACTAGCCTCTTGGATAAGCTTTTGTATTCGACAATCTGAATTTTCTCTGAGTGCAATGTTGATTTCAAGGTCTCTAGATAACTAAATGATTGATATTTTGACATTTCAGAAGTCATACTGTTTAAATAATTTATCTTGCATTATAAATTTAGCTGGAGAATATTCCTGTTGCCATTTGTGTGGAATTAATGATTTTGAATATTTATTGCATGCGTTACTGTCGTAAATATTGTTTTTATTTTTGATACAATGAATGGTGTGAACTTTGAAAAAATTATTTTCATGGAAATTTGTTTTTTTCTATTGCAAGTTAGAAGTATATTTGGAGTTCCTGAATCGAATCTCAGAAGTCAGGATTCTTGTGGTATTAATTTTGTGATTGGAAATTCCAGATATGCATAAATTCACCTGAGAATTGGTTACAACCACATTTATAGGTCTACACCTGGTCTTCATATTGCCATTAGAGGCATTGTGAGGGCTGACTGTAGGCAGAATGGATGGCTACACAAAGTCCCAAGTAGGGCCAACAGCGGCCGATCATTTACCAATAGCGCCCTATAAAAGGCCATTAGAGGTTGTGTGCGGGTAGACTGGGGGAACAACAGGCGGTCCTATACTAGCGAGCGCGAGCCAATGAATAGCCACCAGCGGGCCTGCAATCGCCATCATGGTAGACCGGGAACAATAGGCGGCCCCTTACAAACGCCAATGCCGAGCCGACAGCTAGGGATGAATTGACACCAGCGGCCCCATAGACGCCGACCCCGTAACAATGAATAGAAGCCGGCACTTATACACCGCTGGGCCGGCAGATAAATTCATAGGCGCAACCTATGCATTGCGCGGTGTTCAACGAGGCGTAGAGTATACGTTGGCCCTGTGCTGGCAAGATCATCCGTTCCTCTACTGGGCCCTATTATTGGGCCGATTTAGTTTGGATGAGCACTGCCAGATGGGCGAAGATGCCGTGAACCCCGGGTTTGCCGCTGTGGGCTAAGTAGGTTGGCATGGTACGGGCACTGCGATTCCTGGCTGTCTGGGGGATGAATTAGCGGCAAAATTTTGATCTGCGAATGACTCCTCTATCTCCAACACTTCATTCATTGCACGATGGTGTGTCGTACGCTCCATCACTCAATCCATCTCAGCGTTGAACAAGTCAGGCGACATTACGCAACCATGCAGGCCTCACACCAGAGTCGGTCTGAAATCACTCTCCAGCCAACCCACCAACCGATACTCGGCTGGTCGTCCCAGTGTGAAGTGCTGATATAAGTCGCATGATTTTCTCCGATACCCCAAGTACTTCCAAGATCTTTCACAGCGCCGGTCTGTAATACACATAGACAAATGCAACCTCGATAATATCCACGTACGCTGCATACAGTGGCTTCCTGTATAATTCTCGTCTTTTCTTGGCTATCAGGTTGAGAGTTATTATTCTGTCAATCGTCGATCTACTCAGAGTGAACCTACTTTGCTCCATAACTATAATAGCCAACATTCACAACTACAGAGATGCCCAAATCACTTGCGTTGCCCTCCTCCTTTATTTAGGAATTGGACTAGCACTAGAAGAGTGCACAAATTTTCGGATTTCTAATTGTTGGTGAGTCATCACTTAATTAATTTTATTCGTTTTCTAAAAGCGTGTTTCAGGTAGGTATATCTGTCGTTAAATTTCCGTTGGGCATCAACATTTTTGAGCCGTTGATTCGCCTTATTATAATGACCATGTGAATAAACAATTGCTCTGATTTCATGATAACAAAAGCCGTAATTGAAGTGATGTTAATGTGATTAGCTGATGTTTAACGACACTGCACAGGATTGAGAATGGTACTACTACTACCATAGGTTGGATATAGGCTAATTTGCGGAGCTTTTGTGCTCATGCAATTGTCTGGCTATTATTGTGCGATTACTTTATGTAATCATTTTCTATTTAATTGTAATAATTGTATAATTTGTATTTACTGCCATAGGACGAAAACAAGTGGGCAGAATAATTGATTTCGTCTAGAATGTCGGTGTCCGAGAAAAGATTTACATAATAAAACTTGCTTTATTTGATTACTTATTGCGCGTAGGTCGTCGTCGTCGTCGTCGTCGTGCCCATCCTCATTGCTGCGGATCGGGGATCAGAGTCGACGACGTCATCCTCCTCCATTGCTCTCTGTTCCTCGCGGTCCTCACGCAGTCCACCATCGCCATCCCCGTCCACTCCTCCACGTCATCCATCCATCTTCTTCTCGGCCTTCCTCGGGCCCTTTTTCCATCCACATAGCCCTGACATATGAATGCCGGCAGCTTGTCTGCTCGGATCATATGTCCGAAGTAGTTCAGCTTCCTTGCCTTCACCACCTCCAGCAGGCGCCGTTCCGGCTGTATCTCGTCCAGTATAGATTCATTTGTTCTAAATTCCCTCCAGCTGACTCTCAGCATCTTTCTATATGTTGTCATCTCAAATGCTGATATTCTCTTTTTGTCTTCCACCCTTAGCGTCCAAGTTTCACAGCCATACAGCGCCACTGGCCACACCAATGACCCCATAAGCCTTAGCTTCAACCCTCTTCCAATTGCTCTATCCTTCCACAGCGCAGTCAAAGACCCCATGGCTGTTCGCGCCATCCCCAGTCTTGCTCTTATTTCCCTACCTCCATCTCCACTCTCCTCCACTATGGCTCCTAGGTATCGGAACGACTCCACCTGCTCCAAGGTTCCTCCATTACATGTGATCACTATCTTCTCTCGATTTCTGCTCACTACCATGACTTTTGTTTTCTTGATATTCATTTCCAGCCCATATTTCTTAGATGTTTCATTCACTCTGTCCATTAGTTGCTGGAGCGCTTCCTTTGATGTAGCAACGAGTACGATATCGTCCGCGTATCTCAAGTTGTTTATTGTCCGTCCGCTTACCGTTACTCCGATCCAGCTAAGCAAATCCGCAGACTCTCTCATCACCTTCTCTGAGTACCCGTTGAATGACAATGGTGATATCAGGCAGCCCTGCCTCACCCCCTTCCCAATCCTAAACCATTCTGCGGTTTCCTTGTCTATGCGGACCGCTGCCTGCTGGTTGCCGTACAGGCTTTTGAACACCTTCACTACTTGGCTGTCCACTCCCATTTCTTTTAGCACTGTCCAAAGTTTCCCATGCTTCACCGAGTCAAAAGCTTTCTTATAGTCTATGAAGGCTATATACAGAGGCGTTTGATGTTCTCTTGCTTTCTCAATGATGATTCGTAGATTGAAAATCTGATCTCTTGTGCCCACTCCCTTCCTGAATCCCATCTGTACGTCTGATAGCTCCTCATCCGCCACCTTCTGCATCCTGCCAAGCAGAACTCTGAGCATTATTTTGCTGGCATGGCTGATCAGGGCAATAGTTCTGTGCTCCTCACATTTTGTTGTTCCCTTAACTTTCGGAATCGCAACGAAGATTGACTTAATCCAGTCCTCAGGCCATTCCTCCGTTTCCAGTATCTTGTTGCATAGCTTGCAGAAAACCGCAGCAATCTCCTCGCTATCCACCTTCCATAATTCCGCCGGCAGTTCGTCGATTCCAGTTGCCTTCCCTTTTGGCAGTCTCCTGATTGCATCTCTGACTTCATCCACCAGTATCGGCGCTGTCCTCTCTCCGCTCCCCACTTCATCCCCCTCCATTTGTTCCCTCTCTTCTTCATCTTCCTCCCTGTCCCTGTATAGCTCTTCTGTATACTGTCTCCATCTCGTTTTTATGCTCTCCATGTCCGACAGTAACCTTCCTTCTTCATCTGCAATATTCCTTTGTTTAGGCATCACGTTTTGCCGGAGTTTCTTTATCACATCAAAAGCCACCTTTGTGTTTCCTCTATTCATGCCATCTTCAATGAGCTTTTGTGCTCATGCAATTGTCTGGCTATTATTGTGCGATTACTTTATGTAATCATTTTCTATTTAATTGTAATAATTGTATAATTTGTATTTATTGCCATAGGACGAAAACAAGTGGGCAGAATAATTGATTTCGTCTAGAATGTCGGTGTCCGAGAAAAGATTTACATAATAAAACTTGCTTTATTTGATTACTTATTGCGCGTAGGACTGAGTTTTAAAGGTATCTGGTAATATACGTGGAACCAAGGGCGGAGTTTGTCAGAGGATAGGGGGGGGGGGCTCAGACCCCACAAGAAGGCCCAGATTCAGGATTTTCACCAGGAAAATTGTATCTTTTCCGGGGTTAACCCTCAAAAAAAATTTCACGAACGAAACTTGAATCGAACGAGTAAAAAAAGTCATCAACTTTTTGTCCGGAAAAATAGTATTTTTTATTTTATTTATTTATTTGCTGAAAATTTGATATAGCGCTACTTCAAGGTTACTACTCAGAAGCGCTCCCAGTCCAACCCCTTTCGAATCAGACAGTCTTGAGAAGAGAAAGAAATGAAGTAGAAGTAGAAAGGTCAATAGGTATTTGACGAAGGATAGGCCTAATAGGAAGCTCATTCCAGGTCGCAGGGCCAGCCACGGAGAAAGCACGGCGCTGCCTGATTGCAGTCGGACACCATAAGGTTATTGTTCAATTTCATTAGTGAGATGAGAATTCAGCGTCCGCACATCGTAGTCGGAAAAACAATATATAGTGAGCGAAACTGGCGAATAAATAGTAGGTAATTTATCACTTTTAAAGGTTTCTAACTGTCCCACTCGATCAAAACACATCGCGTTTATCGATTGTTGTCGTGCAACGCATCCAGTAATGAACTCCGATTCAGTGTCCGCGCAGTAGTCTTGAGAGCATCTGATTAGGATTTGACCAACGGCATCTGCCGAATAGCAGGTTGAGCGGACTGTTGGGAGGGTGGCAGGCAGGACATTGTTTCATTCATTCATTCATTCCAGGATAATATTTATATAGCGCTTCTTAAAGATCAACGCGACTCGGTATCCTAAATATTATGTTATAATTAATTTTAGGTTATCAATGTGATAATAGTGAATATAGTAGTAAAGAACAGAATAACTGCAAACTATCTTATTTGATATGATAAAGATATAGAATGTGCCAAGTTTTTAATTATTATAAGGCCTTCAGACTAACTTTCAAAGGTGTTGAATTAGAACCGTCATTTGATCGATCGAAATAACAAACAATTTTTGCATTGAGTTTCTAGAATGTTGCAATGGAGCAATTACACTGCAATGATGCAATCTAGTGTCGGGTGCGTTTGTATTTCTGTTTTCTTGTCTTAAGAATTTTTTTATTGTCTTGTTATAGGATTTCTTCGTAAACAAACACACCTAGAAAGGATTATAGGGGGATTGACCACCGGACGATTGATATATGAAAAAACAATTTTGCTTAGTTTTTTTTTACTCACGGTGTAGACATATTTTTTTCTTCAAATTTCAAAGGTGTCCAGTTTCTTATTCATGTTAATGTCACGTTTACTGGCATACATGTACGCCAGCATGGAGCCTGAACCCATTAAGGAGCCACTGTAATAATGGCGAGACGATAAGTTTAAATCGATGACTCATAGTTGTTGTCTATTTTTAGCTACGCGATGTCATGACACAATTCTTCAACAACGTCGCACTCATAATTTATCCATCGCACATCCTTGGTTCATAAATAAACGACTTCTTATTGTAGCATGAAAGGTCATCTAATGTTTGCACTTAATTTTTAGTGTTTGTTTCTGGACGTTGTTCTTCGTTTCGCGTGAATATCATTTGGGACTGATACATGTATGTCATGTTATTTTGTGTTGAAAATTTATTTAATACGATTAGTGATCATCATTTGAGCAAAATATTTATACTATTATAGAGCTTCTTTATAGAGGTATCCCACAAAATAATGTGTTAAAATGTGAATGCTTTTAAAAGTCAAAAGAAAGACACCGCAGTATATTGACATGATACATGCGACGTCCGGTTGGGTCTTACCTATAAGTAGGCCTATGTTGGAAATGCGGATCGCGTGGCCTTCACGTTCAGATTATTTTGTGCTAGAACGCGAAACTTGATGCATGACTTGAAGTCGACAGTTTTGAATGTGATCTCACATTGAAGATTTTTTTTTGATTTGATCTAAAAAATATTCGATAGAGACAAAGTTTTATTTATAGCATAGCTGGATACCTTTGTTAAGGTGTTCAAAAACATCATGTCTGTATCAAGCGTCGCGCCGCGCCTCGATGATCGCCTTTAAAACCAAGTGCTCTCCCATTGAAGATTCTTTTCTCTCTGACCAAGTAATTGCTTCAACGGCTGACACACCGACAACGTCGACGACAAGACTCAATACATCTGGACGAACATATTAAGGTTTAACTTCTTTTGTGGAAGAGTAATCACAACGGTTTTCTACATTCTGTATCAGTAGATGGCGACGATTAAAGTAATACTGACGTTTGTGACTGCGTAGGTAAATCCAAAACTTACTCCCGAAAAAAAACGAAACTCAGTCAGTCGATAAACCTGGGATAAGAACAGATACTACATTTTGATCTTAGCCAAATTATAGACTGAGAAGCGTTGTGGTTAGACACTTAGACAGCCTTTTGAAGTGCCAAAAGTATGAATTGTTGTAATTTATCACACGCAGAAGATGGTAATTAAATAACACATTTTGACCACATTTTAAAGGTGTTCAAATGTCAAACAAAAAGTCCTGTTGTAAGAGACCTTTAATGGCCGTCGATGTTAACAATCTATATATGTAATGAAGATTAATAACTGTAAGGCCGTTGATACTAATCGAAACTTGACCTGTCAAATTTTTGATAAAAATTCTCTACGAATCAAGCCAAAGTGTAACGACATTGTAATGCAAGAAAGCCTTTGAACGTCGACTTAAATCATTTCAAGCAGTTCACACAAGACGCGGGATCAGCGTCATCAGCTACGCCTTTGACACTAAGTTCTTGAGGGTCTTATGCGGCATCAAGTGGTCCGACTTCATCTCCAACGCAGAGGTCTACACTAGAACTGGACAACCAACAGTATGCGGTACTATTAGACTGAGGCGCCTGGTGCTGCTTGAACACATTGCTAGAATGCCAGCAGACTCAGATTCTGGACTCGGATGCTGAACAATTGAATTTTGTTGATTTTGCGAAGCTTCGATAAGACACCTTTTGATAGCATTTCTAAATATTTATAA
Organism: Lumbricus rubellus; assembly: GCA_945859605.1. Lineage (NCBI taxonomy): Eukaryota > Metazoa > Annelida > Clitellata > Crassiclitellata > Lumbricidae > Lumbricus > Lumbricus rubellus. The sequence goes on from OX243821.1 coordinate 6,814,344, forward strand.
GTTTCATTTTCGTCGATCTTCAAACATTTCTATTGCCTCGTTAGACATCGATTTCAGAGGACGGCGATAAACTTGGAGAAGTAATATGAGAAATAATATTAGACACCCTTATAGTGAAAGTGTTAGATGCAATTTATGACTGAGAAAAGAAACCTCTACACATTGTTTCATCCTATTTTTCCCAATGCATCACTCAGTCCGAACGCGAAGTTTCCAACGCGTATTCACCGTTCGCTTATTTGCGGCGTTAATTATAGAAGACGAGGAAGAGACGGCGGACCTTCTTGACGGGGAATCATTTGGATGCAAGCAAGATATGAGAATTATATCGGAGGAAAATAAATGAAGATTAATTAAAGGTTTTCTTAGGATGGAAAGTTATCGCTCGCCGATCATTACATCATCGTTGTAGAAGGAGGAGAAAGAATGGGAGCAGGAGCTGTCAGCGGTGATGATATCAGACTCGGTCGAGTCGATCCCCGTCTTTTCCGTTCCGGATTTATTTCTGTGGAATAGCTTCGATAATTATAATGGCGTGTATAATTACATAAAGAAACTGAGATTGGTTGATGACGATCGGTGATCTTTTAATCGGATGAGCATAAGCGAACAATGATGGACTATTGTAGACGGCTTGATTAGAAACCTCAACCTTCCGACTGCAATGCACCAAATATACTCCTGTACCACCGCGTCCCACAATGTGATGGAAACATTATTACAAATCTACAACTTGCCGTCGAGCTGGCGTTAGATACCGCATCTGCATTTTTGAAAAGTAGCGCATCATAATATATCGAACTCGTCCAATGGCTGCACTTCGGTGGAGCCAGTCCCAAGCTTTGCAAGAAGGAAGAGCTTTATCCAGGACTCGAACCGCGTACCGTATAAGCACTTCAAGTCAGAGTCGTAACCGTTATATTATTTTTCCTCTCTATAATGGTGGATTGCAGATGACTGGTGCGGACAATGTTCCAGGTTGCCGCCTGCAAAGAAAGTGCAAGACTCGGAACGTGCGGCCGTTCAGTTTGCATGCCTGGACTGAAAACTAAGATGCAGCTGTTTGCTAAAGTCGTTTCTACATATTATAATGCTATTTGGTGTACCTTATAAATGCTGACCAGGCATTTCTATGGAAATATTTTTCGTTTTTCCAGAATTACAGGTAACCATGCAGTGCTCAAAGTTTAAATCGTTGAATTCAGAATAATAAATTATGAATCCAAATAATTATGAACTGTACGAGTGTACGACAACAAAATAATGGCCGTTGTGGTCGATAAACTAACAGCATAGACTCTACAAATGAGCAAATCATGTTCCGCTTTCGACGTCCACATAGAATCTTTTGAGACCATTTTAAAGGTGTCTAAAGAGCACTGTTTAAGCAATCGGTTTCTGTGAGAGATTCGTGATGTCACATCATTTCTTGGTTTTCAGCATTTACAGGGAATGATATGATTTTCATTTGTATAATTTCGTAGTCAGATTTCTGTAAGCAAACCGTTGCTTCTTCCATTATTTTTGCCCTGTTTCGTACAATACCAATTCAACAAATCCATGTTATGCCGGTTAATCATTATATATAATCTATGTAATTGTCATGATCTTTGACAATAACACTCAGGGAATCTAAATAACAACCGTATAATTATTCTAGCCGATTCACATGTGTAAGAGTTACCCCGACTAATGCAGCTGTTTATTTATTACTCAGATGCAGCTGCTGTGTCTCATTCTAATATATTAATATATCTTACAACGTTTAATGGGCGAATATAAATTTATAGTATCGTTAGAAACTCTTAGATAGTGACGCTCTCGTTAAACCATGATTGTCTCCAATCGTTTGTAATTAACGGATGTAATTAATATTAGACACCATTAAATCTTGTTTGAATGGTAATATAAATAATAAAAACGTTGCGTGTTAAATTACAATATTTTATGAATTTGCTTTACCAACCATTGTTGCAAGAAACTCAGCATAAAGTGAACGAAATTACAATTTTTTTCATCTTCCGGTTGGTTCCTTGCGTCTCAATCCCAATGAATGGATGATGAAAAAAGCAAACGAAAGATAAGACTACATGATTAAACGATGCACAATTATAATAAGTTAGTTGTGCAACTCCGTCACAACCTGTGCTCTACTGTAACAGATGAAGTTGAAGTGCCAGTCCTACATGACATTGTATGTCTAAAAAACGGAGGAGGGCAAAAACTGGTCATTTTTCTTAAGACATAGTGTCATTGTTGGTCAATTAACCAGTTCAAGAAAAAGGTCAACAACGGCCTCGGTTGCAGTAGCAAGGTGTACGGTCAAGCTCTCGTCAATAACAAACGCATACATGTATATACGGAGATTGATAATACCGATTGGTTTTCTCTTGATGTTCATGGGCGGAGTTTATCAGGGGCTAGGGGGGGGCTAAGCCCCCCCCCCCCCCCAAGAGCCGAGACCAAACTCCGCCCATGTTGATGTTTACCGTTAGAATACCGGTTATAATATGATTGAATCAGGAATGCAACGTTTTTACTGGATGAATGGATCCGATTTGACCAGGGCCTATGACAACAGAGGACGTTACCCTGGACAGGAATTTGCTCGGCATATTACAGCACTTGTGAGCAAGGTACTAGACCAGTGATTATTACTACCACACGCGCGCTTTATATATAATACAAGTTACAACAGTTTAAAAGGTTTTTTCGTTAAGTTAGTTGCTGATTATAAGTTAAGTCGCACAATTATTACTGTTAGTGTTTCGCTATTGTAAGTGGAAACCGCAATTTTAAAACTCCACCTATTCACAACCACTGGGTCAATTGATCGAAAGGAGATGTGGTTATACCATGCAGAATATCCAAAGATCACTGTTGTCACACAAAAGCTGTTTAGTCCTAATGCTTTGGATTCATAGTCAACGCCAATGCAACATGAATTAACATTAGAGAACATACGGAACAGGGTGGCGTTGGAAGTCGCTGATTAGTCAATTGCGTGAAGAATGGAATATAAATTGTTGTCATGTGACAATGACATTGCACACCTTTAAAATAGTTCTGCAACGCTTCATATACCAAAAATTCACATATTTTATAGAGTTGTCATGTTTCGTATGGAATGGCCAACAAAGTTCACGGCGCTGCAGAGTCCAAAATAATGAGAAAGTACAAACGCATGAACAAGTGCTGGGGCGCGTAAATGTGAGCTCCTGGTCAAGGATGACTCCCAAATCCAGGACTGGAGTGGAAAAAGGGAAAGGTGTATATTTCAAGAAGGATAGGAAAGTTAAATCAATTTTAGAAAGCTGCTGGGGCGTTCCAAGCCAGATAAGCTGAGTCTTATTAGGCGGTTTGAGGACATCCAGGACTGCAGGGTTACTATAGTCTGGCTTATTGTTCCAACCGCTGGGTCAGCATGAACCGCCAGACAGTGGACATAAGCTTGCAGGTCGTCAGCATAAGATTGGCTGTGGACATCCATAGATGTCGGCAAGGAGCCCAGATCAGCAGTGTATATTATATAAAGGAGGGGTCCAATAACGGAGCCTTGAGGCAAACCAATTAAAGCAGGGACCCATGATGACTTAATGGATCCATAAGCTACCATGAAGGAGCGGTCCTGCAAAAACGAAGCAAGCCAATCAAGTGCGTTACCAGAGAGGCCGAAAGAAATCGATAAGCGCTGCAAGAGGATGTCATGATCAACGGTGTCAAATGCAGATCTTACGTCAAAAAAGTGAAAGGAGTGTAACCTGGGACCAATAGCACCGTAGATATCAGATACAAGGTGGACAAGTTTATCAAGATCATTGCATAACTTGTACATGTACAGCACTGTGCGTTTGGAATCGTTTCATTAACCATTTCCCGCCGGATGGGGTCACCCGTGACCCCATTAACAGGATAGGTATCAAAACAATTCCGACTGGAAAGGGTTAATGAAAAATATCATTATTATTAGCATTAATTATTCTCTGAGTGTCAACACCTTTTAAACTGTTATAACCTTGATTATATATAAATCACGCGTTGAGTAGTCATATTATTGCTTCCCCCAGTCGAGTAGTCGACATCTGTAAACGCTTATTCCCTCCTAATTGATTGGAGGCCTACGTAGAAATGACAATAGTATAATTATAGTGCAGTGATATTTCACGCAGGCGTGAACGTATTAGGGAAGAGCAGCTTGGGTTCAATCCCTCCACTCTGAATAACTTCAGAATCTTCTAAAACCTTTCTATGCACGGCAATGCCTTTGTAAATTTACTGATATTATTTGCTTTTAATGTGTTGCTGCTTGGCTACAACACTTTCAGTATTTCACGTTGCTTTGGCATTGACTAGGCCTATTATAAATAATTATGAATCCAAAGTATTAAACAGAACAGAGATGAATCGATACGTCAAACATTCGAAAATGCCTGAGGGCAGAGAAAGAAAAAAAGAGAAAAAAAACAGCTTTTGTGTGACTACGACAAATCTCGGACCTCTGTCCAGTAACTGTTGTACGGGTAAGTAGACTAATGTACCTACCTCATTTGGTATCCATGGTAACCGCAAATTCGTTTGATATAGTTATAACTGAACAACCCTACTGAATAGACGCAGTGCTCGTGAGTAAGTAGATGCCATGCAATCGGGTATTAAATGAAGTTTTAAAAAATAATGATGTTTCCACTTACAATGGCGAAATATTAACTGTTGTGCAATAACTAAAAATGACCGTTGACCTAAGACACCTTTTAAACTGTTGTAAACCATTGTAGATATAAGCAGCGATTGCGATGAACAGTTATTGTATCCACTGTTTCTACATGTGATATCCTTACAAGTCTTCTTTCCAGCTTGTTATATCCGCCACTAGAATCAGTCATTGATTCGTGGAGATTCTGTGCAGCAATCTAGAAGACAATTAAGCCTTGATCAATATCCACGGTGTTATCTATAATTGTGCTTTGTAATTAGTAAAAAACTAATATAATGCAATAAAAGTCTAAGTTAAATTCAGTTAATTCTACCTGCGTAACGGATAAAAGTGATAAGCTGTCACAAATGTAGTAACTTGGCTAATTACGCCATTCTTTGTTCGAAAGAACGTCAAATGGATTATTGAAATAAAACAATTATTATATTGCCATCTTGGATTTATCAATCTGCATTGACCTCAAATGTAAAAGAATCAGTTAATTTTCACACCCAAAAGAAACCGCGAAACACCGAATATAACAAAAAGTTATCCGTAATAATCGGTGTTTTAAACACCTTTAAATCTGACTCTTTTTGATTTTTAAATAACTCATCTTAGCTTGAAAGCTGCTGTCCTGTACGAAAGAAATTATATATTAGATCCTTAAAGAATCGATCATCCCATAGAGATTTGTTACTTTTATATGAGTCGATGACATCATGAAACCATCGAATAGTGAATATTACATTAAGAGTTGATGTTTAATTACTGTAATATTCTTGCAATGTTTTTATTTTCATAATTCTTGTTTCGTATACGATTGAAGAATTTATCCGCATATTATTAGAAGTGCTACTAGTACGGTAGTAAGCTTTTCATAATTAACATAACATGGCATAAACTGTAACTGGCCGGCGTCCACGCATTTACATTCAAATCTGAACGCCGTCCTACCATTCATTGAGCCAGCACAGCACAGCCAGGAAAAGAAATGGCGTCCATGCAACTCATTATTATCTACACTTCAAGTGCTGTGCCAAGCCTATGATGAACAGCAGAGTTTTCGCAGATGCAGGTGAAACTGTGAAAGGACAATTCTGCAATACACGGTCAAACCAGCCTCATTATATCCATGTATTTAAATGAAATGAGTCTAGTTCTTCAGTTCGTTTAAATGTTGTACGCAACAAAGATATTTATATTTGACGATGAGTGCGACGCTGTTATAACAGAGACGATGATTTGGATTACATGTATATTTAGCGAATAATTATTATTATTATGTATCATCCAATGCGATGAATCGATGAAGTAGATTATCGCACGTTTATGTTTATGTGAGAAAGATCAAACGGTATTATAGTGGACGAGAGCACAATGCAAATGTTGCCACAGTTATTCATTTATTATGTATATGCATGAGTGTTAAAGGTGTCTAATGTTTGCGCTACTTTTACGATGCAAAGGGTCGATCAATTTAACCAACATACTGGAATGAGTCGAAAATAATTTAATAAATCCAATTGTTTCTGTTTCCCCGTTCGCGGACTGCTTTCCGACAGCGTCGTTCATTCTCTGTCGCTGGTCTTACAACCTGGAATGACATACCTGTTGCAATACGCTTAATTCCATGGGTCACTCAACTCTGTTCCTAAGGTGCATCTTAACTGTCTTATGAAGCCGTGGTTGCACCTGGAGCGCTTCTGAGTAGTAGCACCCGTATTTGTACACTGCTACCGGTTGCGGTCTGTCAACCGGATTGTTGAATAAACGAAAGTAATAAAAAATACATTATTATTGCTAAGGCGCTCTGTGTATAACGTGTCGTCAAGGGCCAACTAACGTAACGATATCGTCGTTTCACTGCATTTACTTGTAAAAAAATCACTCACAGTATAATTTCACTCAATATTTATTGTTGGGAGTCTAAGCACAGGAACCTTTTTTGCAGAAATTAAAATTTGCTTTGCAAGATGACTTATTTATATAACTGATAAGAATCGGTTGCGAGGTGTCTAAGACTCTAAACACTGAGCATGACAATTATTTTGCTAATACATGCATTTTACGCTTATTGGTATAATTGCAAGAGCAAGCAATTTGACCATGACTAAAATTTGACAGTGCATGGGGTATTTTACAAACGTCGTAACAGAGTAGCACTGGTCTATTTATAAAATATATCGACTCAACTGCAATGGTCGTATGGGAGTTCACTGAAAGAAAAATGTTCACTAACTTCATTATCATGTAACGCAAGGCGTCCCTCGGTTTTGTTTGTTTCTCCTGTATTTTTGCCGATTACTGCGATTTCTATGATTGGCAGGTGAAGTGAAAGTCTAGTAATGATAATTATAGTCAATACTCGATGCATGCATTTGCGCAAAATTTATCAACTTCTCTGTTGTAATCTAGTAACATTCAAAGGACGTTGTCGTCTCGAGCGCAATCCCGATGGCTTCACGGATACACTTCGTCCGTATATAAATGAATGCTTAATCCACTACTGTACCGGTATCACCTTAATCACTCTCGAAACAAACGCAATATCCATGCAATCCTTGATAGTCCATGTGACATAATGATTGGTAGCCTTTGTCAACGAGTTCTCTATTTATGCCTTCCCTGTTTGGTGAAGATTTGCAAATGTCACGTAGCGCTTTAACCCTTTAATGCCGGAGGGCATAGGCTTTCCCATAACATTTACTACCATTTCGGCATTAAAGGGTTAACGGTTTTCTGAGAAAAGTCACCCGTTGAGATTCCTTCCATTTTATGAACACATTTATATCGTATAATTCAAAAGCTATGAATTGATTTCTCGCTAAATCGTTACTCGATTATCATTAGAATGTTATAAATAGAATATAGAGCAGTATAATTATGTCAAACAATTTTTTTCCGAAGGCAACGGCCTCTGTTGTCACAAGCCCTCGTCAAATCCGGATCCATTCATCCATCGTAACATCGTTCCTCAAACCACTGAAGATAAACGTTACAAGCCGCAAAGCAATGAAAAAGGCAAGAAACGAATACAGGGAATTGGTTCATAGATTGTCAAATTCAATTCAATTCAATTCACTGCATTGAAACCAGAAAACAAGATGACAGATAGCAAAAGTAGAAAATATGCATGCATTGCCTACAAGGGAAGGGGTCCTAAAGGGATGGACCAGCTGGTAGGGTCACCCAAGTAAAAATTCCAATAAAAATCAACCAAGATAGCTGAAATGAAAGAAATTAAATCAAATTAGGCAATGGTAGATTGCAGAGAAGTTTAAATTGTCAAGAGCATGTAGAGAAACAAACTTAACTATGTACTTATGTAAAATATTAACTTCATGTGATCATGTGCACTTCACTCTCGGCTTACAGTTCCTGACCACAACGTAGGTTGCAAATTGCAATACGACCCAACACAAAATCGAAGGTTTGAAAGAATAAGTTGCTACAACCTGCGACCAACCGAGTGAACAAAATACATTAAACTCAGAAAACCGTTGAGTAAAGTAGACTGCTTGCATAATGATTGAACAGCGTCATAGGTATAGGCCCTTTTCATTGCCATTTCAGTTTGGATCTGAGTACCAAAGAAAGGACTTTATATTGTATGCGTGTAGAGAGAGGAAGACAGTGTAGTTAATTCATCATAGACGATGATATATTAATGAGAGTACTTAGGAAGGCGAGCAATTAATCGAACAGCAACATTAAGGACAGATTGAATGGGGATAGAATAAGACCGATAAGAAGGGAATTACAGTAATAAATTTTGGAACAGACAAATGCATGGGCTATTATTAGATGTCATGGTTGAAAGTGAGACAGATCTGCGAATGGATCTGAGACGACGGAGGTGAAAGTAAGAGGAGCGAGTAAGGTTGGTTACATGTGTTGAGAATGACACCTAGGTCACGAACAGACGTTGAAAATTTATATTGAGGAAAGGTCTCAGATAGAAGCAAAAAGTCGATTATTTTTATTTGCTGGGGAGTGCCAAGCCAGATGAGTTGAGTTTTGTCAGAATTACCCTCGTGCCTATGGTATACCGGATATAACTTTTGAATGGTATGGTATATCATCACACATTTTAGCTCAAAATGCGTGCCAATGCACCCTCTACAGCTACTTCAAACGTCAACATTTTTTTCGGAACGAAACACGTTTTATTTGGGAAAACCTAGGGGGTAGATACCACTACCCCCTTTGTGGCCCGAGGGTTAAGTGAAAGGCGATTGGAAGACATCCACAAGTGCAAATCGCCTCAATACGGCGAACCAGTGATACCGCTCCAAAATTTAAGAAAAGCCAAGATGGGCTATTTAAAAAAGCCAAGAAAACCCAAGTTAATAATTATGGGCTATTGTGTCACCTATTTTTTCACCAGAAGCTATTTTTTTATCTGATAAATTGTAATGTTTATGAAATTTCGCATAATTAATCCTGAAATTAATGTGTGTTCATTGTTAATAATTGGTTCTGTTCGCTGATTTTCTAACATATCTAACGCACTAAGAACATTTTGGAACACAGTGCGCTAGTCTTGAGAAATAAACGTCATCTTCACTTTAGGCTAGTTGTTTTTTTCTTGAGTTCAGAAATTTCTGTGTGCTTTTGTGTGATCTTGTGAGCCATTAAAGCTGACTTGTTTGCATTTCTAAGATTTAAGCTATGTCTATTGTTATTAATATAAGTATCTGTGATCAACTTATCATTTATCCTTATCAAGTTATTTGCGATTTTGAGTGGAATCTCGCGAAATTGCACGTGACGTCACAAATAACTAATATGCAGAAAGCAAACAGTTCAGAGAATAATAATAAGTCGTATAAATACTAGTCAGTAGATGGAGCCATAGTTATAGCCTATTACTGATAAGATTATTGTTATTTAGTGGATTATTGCTAACATTATTGTTATTTAGTGGGCAGAAAAAAAAGCCAAGTAAAAAAGCCAAGTTCCTTTGAAAAAAAGCCAATATCCCAAGATACGATTGAAAAAGCCAAGATCTTGGGAAAAAGCCAAGGAGCAGTATCACTGCGGCGAACTAATTAATTATTATGAGTTGAGCAGAGGGAGAACCATGAACATAGGCCTGAACGTCATTTAGCTAGGTAGGTGACCAGGACGGTAGCAGAGTGACTTGGAAACAGAGAAGTAATATGAGCCGTGTACATAATGAAAATAAGGGGTCCAAGGGCTGATCCCTGTGGAACACCTAAAATAACGGCACCCAGTTAGATCTGAAATTACCAGCTATAACCAGACAAGTAAGATTTAATCCATAGGAAAAGGATACCTTTAACCCTCGGGCTACCAGGGGGGGGTGGTATCCACCCCCCCTAGGTTTTTCCCAAATAAAACTTTTTTCGTTAGGAATAAAATTTTGACGTTTTAAGTAGCTGTAGAGGATTCATTTGCACACATTTTGAGCTAAAATGTGTGATGATATACCATACCATTCAAAAGTTATACCCGATATACCCGAGGCACCAGGAAGGGGTGGATACCACCCCCCTTAGATTATCGGCTGTATCTTATCCGTCCTTTGACATGAAGAGACACCATTTACACCATTCTGTAGAGGGAATGTGGGGCTACATTTTGGTGGTCACTGAGTTGTCTTTGGACAACCGGAAGTGCTCAAAATAAATTAAAATATAAATAAAGGTGTTTTATTTTCATAAAAGTTTCATGTTTTTCCTATTAAAAATTATTCATAATTTATTTTTTAAGAGAAATAAATTATGTCATTCTATAGAAGGCATTTAGGGCTATTTTTTGATACCAATTAATTTGACATTTGATGACCGGAAGTGCTCAAAATAAATTTAAATGTGTGAAAATGTTAGGTTTTTTTTACAACGCAAACCGATAAGTCAGCGTAAACGTTTTTCAGCATGTTTTACATGTTTCTTCTCTTTTTATTGTAACTAAAACTAACTTATTACTAGTTTTTATAGTTGAATATTGGACTTTATTATATGTAAACAATTTTTAATTAAATAAATTATGTTAAAAACACACAGAATCTAATTTTTTGCTTATGCGAAAGTATACATTTTGTGGAATCGACGGGTGCCTACGGTAAAAAATTCATAACTTCGGGGTGCTTTCATATATTTTAAACCTAAATATACCATTTTGTGCAGAAATGAATGCTGAATCCATAAGTGTATTACAAGTTATGATATCTCAAACCAAACCCAAAATCCAGGGGGGGGGTGGTAACCACCCCCCCTTGGTAGTCAGTGTTACAAAAATAGCGTGGTAGCCTGAGGGTTAACCCTTTAATGCTGATATGGTAGTAAATGGTATGGGAAATCCTATAGCCTACCCTCCGGCATTAAATGGTTATTACAATTATTGGAGGATTCAAGGCGCTGGAGGCTGAAGCATGATTTTTTGATCGACCATGTCGAAGGCTGCTGACGCATCGAAGAGTGCAAGAAGTGAAACCTGAGCCTTATCAGTAGCAGCATACATGCAGATGTCATCTAACATGGAGACCAGGAGAGTTGGGCTGTAAGTTAGGTTTCCAGTCCTTTGGAGCGAAGTGGCGATACGCACTGGACAATGAATAGCATTATGCAAATATTCGGATGCGATTATACACCTTTTAATCGATGTATCTGTTATTTTTAATTTTTTCGTGAATTCTTCAAATAAAGCAAAACAATCATAGGGCTTAAAAAATTATTATTAGCGTACAGAATAACAAATAATACTTCACTGCAAATAGAAGTTACGTTTATTGTTATTTTAAATTAACCCTTCGGAGGTGAGGTGACGCATTGCCACGCCAGAGGTGAGGTGGGATCTGACATTGTGCAGACATGGCTATGGCATACGAACAACGTATCAACTATGAGAAAACTAAAGTTGTACGTGGCTTTTGTCACACCATGACATCATGAGAGCAGGGCTACAGTTTTGGCCATGGTGGCAAGAATGGAAAAGTCAATTAAAGGATGGTGGTCAAACATAAAAGCAGAGTGTGGGATGAGCGATGAATAGTAGCTGTGTTTATAGACCGATGCTTTGTCAACGGAAGATTATGGGCGTCGACGTTATAGGCCACAACTCATTCTTAATTAAACACCTTTAATAATTTGTAAACAAGGTCTATATAAACAAATGACAACTTTCTGTCTTATTGTGAAGCTCTCACAGTTGATATCTTACACGGTGATTCATTAAAAACGGATATTCATAAAAAAAGGTGATCCATTGAAAAAATTGTTCATCGAAGATTAAACCCGAACATCTCTTGTGTGGCGCGGTGGTGTAGTGGGTATGTTCGTCGCCTTGCAGCCGGATGGTTGCAGGTTCGAATCCACCTCAAGTCGCCGCGTAAGGACCATTGGAAAATCCTTCACTAGCAATTGCTCAGCGCTTCGGCGTGAAACTCCGATGCAGTGTCCGCTCTGCAGTCGGGATACCAAATTTAAACAATTATTATTGATGTATTACGTCATCTCAACGTGTTTCTTCATAGTTATGGTGTTAAAAACCAATGGAAACAAAATGATGTTCCTACACACCTGCAAAACTGAGTCATATGACGTTATAAATTCAGCAACGACATAAACATTAATGTTACCGTACCTAGAGAGTACATGAAAAAGCATGTAGTATGTGCTGTTGCAATCAGTACAGTTTTCCTCGACTACAATGTGTAGGATCATTGAAGAAGCCCTGAATTTCTGCAGACACTGTTAGTTTTTTTATATATTTTTTTTCATGTAATATGTTCCGGTCTGTAAACTTACGTGTAATTTTATTGAATAAACGAAGTATATGTAACTTAGGAAGAGAATCGACCCAAGGGTATATAAGAAAGCAATCATAATTAACTGGAAAATAAAGTCAACAAGATTGATCTAAAAAGACACCTTTAAACTTGCTTATACCGTTGATATAAGATTGCGCATTTAACGCGAAAAATTTGTTTATCTTAAGGAATTATTTATGAATCCGATTTGACCAGGGTCTATGACAACTGAGGCCGTTACCCTGAACAGAAATTTGCTTGGCATATTACAGCACTTAATAAGTAATTTTACCTCAAAAAACAACTCAAACTATTGCTCGGGCTTTTTTCTCATAATTATACTAAATGAGATCATACAAAAGAGGTGTTTAAGTGATATATTTTAACAACGCGTCAGTTACCTTCCATCAGGCCAAGTTGCGTGGCATTTCTATCACATGTTTTCTTCCATGATTTTTCTTATCCACATTGTGAGCGTTCAACTTTCGATTGACATCCGACTCCTCGTCATCGATGATTTTATACAACATAATTATGATTTAAGGTTGAGGAATTTGAAGAAGCGATCGCATCCGTTTGTTCTGATTATTATTAGACGCGTTTCTGTTATTATTTGCACAATCATAACCTTCCACAAGATTCGACCATATTTCACAGAATCCAATTATCGGATGCATTGACAAATCTCACTCACTATAATACGTGGAAGAAAAGAGATCAATGATGGACACTACACGTGGGCGACAGAAGAAATAGATAGGACACATCATAAGGAGCGACACCCTACTAAAAGACATCATTGAGGTGAAAATGGATGGAGTGGAGAATGCGAGGTAGACCAAGAACAATGCTGCTGGACTGGATGCTGACAGAAGATGGATACAGTGGACTGAAAAGAGAACCGCAGAACAGAGACATTGGACATACAAACCTGCTTGACGGCAGAGAACGCGAAGAAGAAGTACAATGGCGAAATGTTGCAGAGTGGCTTATTTTTCTAACGAAAACAACTGTGCTGAGTTTCTGTTTCTCATGCTTATATTGCGTCAAGTAATCACATTAAACAGGTGTCCAATGAGACCGGTGTACCAATATTACTCCGCGTGTCTATAATTGCGATGGGAAACACCTGTAACCTAAGTGTTTCATTTCCTTATACACCTTTTAATAGAAGATACATTGCACTATGTAAGTCAGGTTCGATGCATCGATGGTCGATTCAGACAGCCCTATACATCTGAACACAAGTCGTTAAAGCGAAGTGTGAATAAGATTAAAAATGAAGCAGAAATTGTTATTTTGTTTGCCTTCTTAAAGGTGCAGTTCTACACAAAATGTGCAGTTCTGTAATAATGGATTTGTGCAGTTGTAGAAGCACTTCTGTACAGTTAAAACTGCCAAAAAGGTAATTGTCTGCCGATTGGAAGTAATTTACCATGGATGACGGGAAAGGCAAGAAAGAGTTGTGCAGTTCTAAAAATTCCTTGAAAACAGCCCTGATCATTGGGCCGCTGTGGTTGATTGGCTACAGCGTTTACTTAGGACACCATTAAATGCTGATCACCTGATTTTATATAAGATTGACCCTCTGAATATGTCTATCTATCTCTTCGATTAGTTCCCACAGTACTGTATACCTTCTAAACGCTAACAAACGAAGCTATATAAATAATACGGTGGATACGATAATTATATTATTACTGATCGTTTCAGGCTTGTTTTCAAGTCGCGATATCAAATGGAAAACATTAATTTGAGTTAAACTATTCTTCTATGATCAATTATCAACTAAACAGGCTATTATCACGTACAAATATCTGTTTTCAATCCTTATTAGATGGCCAGAGGGTGAACCCATCAATTGTGTACTTTGCCCGTGAAAGTTCCGTTTGTATACGAAAAATCGCAATTTCCTTCAAATATACATTAAAATTAAAATAAAAACTGTTTGTTCGAAATTCCTGAAATTTTGGTAAAGTGTCCGCATTTCATATTCACAAAGGTATAAAAAAATAATCCAAGCTGGTTCGACGTTTCCCCCCAAAAAGTAAAGTAGAATACCTCTAGGGTGTGACATACTCCACCTCACCTCCAACGGGTTAACTCATGTAAAAAAAACTGAGTTATAAATATTGTAGGAAGCAACGAATGCGATGGTGTCGAAGGGGCAACTAAAACCATTGATAGAATAATTATGGATTTTTTAACAGTCATCACTAATAACTCGACGTAAAAATTATTCTTCTTTGGAACAGTTATTTTCAAATGGCACACAACTTAAAGCGTTGGGAAGAATAGTCAAACTAACAAAAATTATGCGGGTTGTTGAACCACAAATCTACTGAAAAGCATATTGTGGGTAAACCACACATTCTACGTTGAAGCAGGGTCCTAATCGCACACTATTATAAGCCTGAAGTTATTACATAATCACAAATCCCCGCCACTAACTTGCCTGTCGTAATGTCAGTCCCGAGTCTGGAAAAGAGAGGAGATTTGTTTGTTTGTCTGTATGTGCACTTATTATATAGCGCCGTTTGTAGGTTGACGGGTATAATATTTCTTATCAAGCATCGGGCTAAACAGCGACGTATCAACTTGACTTCAACTATGACCTATGTTATTGCAACATGGTATCAGACAATGACAATCGTTTTGTTACATGGTAATACTGAGGTGACCTCAACAGCCATGCAGAAGTCCCCCGTTGCTGCCTTGACCAACCGGGTAATGCCCTATGTCACAATAATTATGTAAAATAAATTTGAACTGTCTTTTAACTGGCATAGCGAAGAGCCCGGTTCGCATATAGGCATTCCGTACCCGATTTCGTAGCATTGCAAGCCATAACGCTTTTTCATTCGCCGGTTCCAGATTATGAATATTCATAACCAATGACGCGTTTAGTGCCTTCTCGTGCGCTGTTGTTGCTGCTGTTGTTGGCATATGGGGGGAAATGGTCGATTGCGATGCGCTTAAAGTTATAAGGAGCTTCCATTCGATAGTGAAGCAATCGAAAGTGTGAAGGTAGACTTCTAACCAGAGAAAATTTTTAAAAAAATGCAAAAGTTACGCGTTGTTACGCGCATGCCAGCGAATATGACATTCACCAACTCATCGCCTGCGATACCAAAAATCAATTCTGCGCTACAGAAGTCAATAGGGCACAAATTAGACTTTAGGCCTACTAGACTTCAGTAGCCTAAATTCGCACCAGTTGAAATTAGTGTTCCACACATGCCCAATTGTAACTTTAAAAGATCTAGGTTTATTCAGTTTTCGTGAACTGTCTCAGTTTCCATGCCTACTGTTCGACAACCAGTAATATTTCGAGTTTAAGTACAGTAGTTCATGTCAATCTCAGTTCTAGTGAAAATCATCCTAAATTTAAACCTATGTGGGGTCTATGCGCAATTATTGCACATAGGCCTAAATACGTTTTAAGATGTGTGACGGTTATCTTCATTCGAATTATTCAAATTTGATTATTTTGAATCATGAATCAGAACCCTTTGCATCCACGTTCACAGACCTTCTAATTCCACGTTCTGACTTCCTGACAGGAATAGATTTGTAGAAACACTTATGTACAGTTAAAAACTAGCAAAGAGGTCATTGTCCTCCGATTGGAAATAATTTACCATGGAGGATGGGAAAGGAAAGAGGGGGTTGTGGCGTTATGCAGTTCTAAAAATTCCTTAAAACAGCCCTGTAAGAGTGAACGTTACTGCTGAATTATGAATAGCCTAAGTAGGCCTATACCAATAAAAGCATTAATATGAATGCACTTGAAGTAGCTTTGCGGCTTTACACAATAGAAAGGCATTTATTTTGCTAAAAACATCAGTGTTACTCTTTTATTACTGCTCATCAATAAATAATATTATCTTTATTTAACAATACTGTTGACAGCCTGTGATAGTCACTGACAGGCCGCAGCCTATTATAGTCTAATGACAACTTGTCACGATTCAGACAAAGCGAAGTCCCAACATTTACAGCTTGACCTACCTGCCAATTGTTTACATTTTAAATACACTTATTAAACTAAATTCGGGTGTTTAAAATTTTGGGTGAGGCAGTATAATAATAATTTTCGTCTACTCAACAATCCGGTTGAAAGACCACAATCGGTTACAGTGTACAATAATGCAGTTGAAACAGTTTGCAGGAACAGAATAGGCTACATGGAGCTAAAACAGTTTAATTACAAAGCATATCCGCCCATTAATAAATCACGCAACGCAACTTTATTCCATTATATGCGAAACTGTTTGGTGTAGGCTATCTATTTATTAAAGCACTTTATAAATCTTAGCAGGTAAGTGAGGTAACTGCCATATAGAATTCTAGGCCTAATGGACGCAAAGGCTGCGAGTTATTAAACATAATAGCCTAAGATTAATGATATTGTCAACGCAAGCCGCAGTCTGTAAAGTTGTAAACAAAACGTGCTTATTGATGTCACTGGTTATGAATATTCATAATATGGGATCGGCCAATGAAAAGGCGCTTAAGGCTGACAATGCTACCAAATCGGGTACGGAATGCCTATATGCGCCCGGTTCCGCACCAACCTCAGAGTATGAGCGATAGGGATTTCTCGCGATTAATTGAAAAATTACTTTGTCACTTTTTGATTCAACTTATCACCTTGTGCTTTCAGTTCGTTGAACTCTAGCGACCGTCATGACCATCCTTCTCCACTGTTGGCTTTGTTTATGACGATTTTCTTGGCACGTTAACAGTGGTGGTTTGCCATTGCCTTCCCCTGGATTTGTGGATTGCGTCCAGCCCTTCTTTTCTCCAACGATTGAGTGATTTTTATTTTACCTTTTTATCAATGTCATGCTATTGTTTTTTCTGTCTTTAGAACAATGTGTGAGAGAGCGAACAGTTGCTAGACATGCCGTAAGAATTAGTGTCAAAATGTTGCATTTTTAAATTTATTAAGCTTTGAAATTTTGTTTCAAAGGTGTCTAATGACATACATAATTCGTTAGACTTCACATACAAATACGGTATACTAGCGTTGAGCGCCTTTTAGTTGAAACAAGGTCGAACTATCGTACTTTATTAACTGAGTCGATTATGTAATTCACAAATACGCCAATGAGTTTGCGTATAGTTTATATGCCATTAAAATTTTGAAGAGTGAAATAAATTATATATATATATATATATAATTGTCGAACATACATGTACTGGTCAACTGAAATCCGATGGACTACTAAGCGAAATCGAGTGACACAAAACACCTTTAAAATGTTTATCAACATGTTACTTAATAACTAATTCCGTCAAGTAATCTTATTTCTGCACTGCAATATTTTATTTGTTATATCGTTTATATTTTAACAATCATTTCAACATCATCATCACCAAGAACCAAGAGACCAGTGCCCGTAGGTGCCCGCTGCCATCCTCATTATTCCTCGCCATTTTAGTCTTTCCAGGGCCGCGTGTGTCAGGTCTTGTATCGGCGCTCCGCACCAGTCGGTTATATTGTCCAGCCATTCCTTGTGTGGTCTACCTCTTCTGTTGGCTCCATCCATTCTTCCGAGCACCACCCTCTTTATTTTTCTGTCTTCACTCATTCTGCATATGTGACCAAATAGCTCCAGCTTCCTGGTTATTATTATCTGCATAAGGTTTTCTGCGACTTCTATTTGCTCGTGCAGTTCTGAGTTTGTCATCTTCTGCATCCATCCAACTCTCAACAATCTTCTGTAGCATTTCCTCTCGAAGGCTAATAATTATGTTTGACTCCAAAGACGATTTACATCGATTTCCTCTTTTCTCCTGAATTGGGACTCGAACTACGCAATTATTTCTGGAGAAGTCTTAATGTGGTTGTGCAATTATCATGTTTTTTTTCATTGTGCGATTATGTAAGTCTGAGATCAGTTACATTTATTATCGTTTCCTAATACTATCATGACTTGTGCGAAAAAGTAAAATTCTTATTTATTGGCTCGTGTAAACATATTTTAAGGGTGTCTTTTGACATCCGAAATTAGTTGGATTTTGAAATTACTACTCAAATTACTTTATTAAACATCTGAAATTATTTACCATCGTTTGTCTCTTTGTCAACGAGAGCAAGATCCATGTAACCTAAATTTCTTGATTTTTTACAATGATTATCTTCTGCAACGTTTCGGTCTTCCGAAGTGGCTGTGCTGTAGAGTTCTTTCTTCTCTGTCACATTGGTGTTGATCATTGTGTCTTTCCTTCTTTCTCCTTCCGTTCCAATCATCTGTGCCAAAATATTCAGCCATTACACATCCTGTTAGTACCATTCCCAAATATCATCATGAAAGTCTGTGTTTGGTCTACCTAAATAGATGAAATAACTTTATAAATTTTTAGCATCAGACTTCAAGAAAGCTGCTTATTGTCGTTGCATTCAAAACGAAAACGATATCTCAATGATAAAGAGAGTTAAGCAGATAATTTTAAATAATATAAATTGGTTTGGAATTATGATGAGCGTTTCAGGCTGAAACTGTCTTCGTTTTTCAGTTCATTGAGTTTTGAATCTGATGTTTAGTTGTACAATCAAACTGAGTCATAAACGAAGTGACTAGCATCGCCCTCTTTCTATTTACGGTTTGGACTGGCAATGCCATATTATGAACTGTGACAGAATTGAATCAGCAAAGGCATTATTATTGACTGGTTATTAGTTATCCACAGCTTTACATGGAAGAAATGAACTAAATACTTTTATTTTGACAATAAATGATTAATATAATGCCAAAAGTTCAATTTAAAAGGGTGTTCAAGAACTATTTAAACCGTTTATTCCGTAATCCGTAATTCCACTCATATCCCATTCGTTCATTTGCTTTCACCCCCATATCTTCCTCCTCCACCTTTTCTACCTCAACCTTCTCCTCTTCCACCTATTTTCTCTCATTTTCTCACCCGATCCACCAACCTTCTCCTCCTATATCTCCCAATTCCCTCCCCTTCCCTTCGCTTCTCGAAGTTCTCGTTTCTATCCACGCTAATGATAATAATTATTTGTTATCCCGTTGGAAAAGTCTTGTGAGAAAATTGAGTCTTACCCATAACTGTATTCACCAATTACTGCCCTCTGAGTACCTACCTAAATGTAACACGAGAGGACATGATAATATTATGATCTTTAATTTCCACACTTCCACAGTTTGCTGCATAAGAAATCCTTCGTTCTTCGCTCACTACGATGTCATGTGTAAATATTTGGATAATGCAAAAGCCTGATAATGTTTGATCCCTGATCTGAACTGCATGATCTTTATTACTCTGATCTGGACAATTTAAAAATCTGATAAAAAGTTTGTCTATATATGTGTTTAATATTATACTGGCTCTTTATTTACCCTTATGTTTTGCTCGATTAATGTGCCACAATTCGCCATTTCATTGATAAGGTTGTTGTATAGGATGAGCTTTGGTCTCTTTGCTAAGATGACTGGCTTACTTACTTACCAGTGCGCTTTCTATTTCACGACGGCATTAACAAAAAAATTATTATGGTTATCTTTTCACTGCTTCATTTAAGCTTCGTTTAAGACACCTTTTAAGGCTATGACACAATTTATATAAGAAAAAAAAGCAAAATGTGAACAAGTGCATCGTCCTGAGATTTGACCACTAGTTATAATGTTTATCGTTAAATTAATGCGCCGTTATAACTATTAACGCCTTGTGCCGTCGATTCTTGGAACCCTAGCGACCGCTGTGATCAACCTTCTCCACGTAATATCACGATCTTCCGTCGCGTCTCTGAGTTCCTCCAAGTTCATCTTCGTTCTCACGTGTATTTCCTCCATCCACCTTCTTTTCTTCTTGGGCGTCCTCTCCTCCTTTTCCCCTCTCCGCAGGCCAGCATCATCTCTTTTTCCAATCCGTTTGCTCACATCACATGTCCAAAAAACGCCATTTTCTGCCTTGCCGCTCTCTGTCCCAACGACATATTCCCTCTTGACTGTCCGATCTTTTGTAATATGGATTCATTTGTTCTCTTTTCAATCCATGAAGTTCTTAATACCTTCCTCCATATCCACATTTCACAAGCATCGATTTTCTTTTCTAAGGTCTTTGTTTTTGTCCACGTTTCACATCCATACAGCAAAACTGGGAATATATTTGCCTTTACAATTCTTGTCTTCGTCTTCAGGCTCACTTGTTAGTTGTTTATCCTTTCATATTTCTCAAGTCCCTTCGCTGCCGTCTTTCCCAATGTTATCCTTCGTCGTATCTCTCTGTCACATCTACCATCTCTTTCTATCATGGCTCCCAAGAAGCAGAAACTTGTCACAACCTCCATCTCCTCCCCGTCCACTTCAAAGCTCGTCCAATTCTCTGTGGTCATGATCTGGGTCTTCTTTAAGTTGAAAAAATCCTGCTTTCTCACTTTCTGCTGTTAATTTTCTGATAATAGCTTTCAATTCCACTCTTTCCCCTGCCAGTAGTTTGATATCGTCCGCATATCTTAGGTTATTCAGTGTCCTGCCCGCTATTCTCACTCCCGCGTTTGTCTTCTCTAGGCTTCTAACTACTTAGACACCTTTAAATAGGCCTAAATATTCCTTTATAAGATAGGGTTAGTTTCTCGTATTGTTCTTCTCTTCCTTAATTGATAATCAGCACACTGAATCACGAACAGATGTTTTAATTAGGTCGACATACATATGATCAGTCTGCATGGGAAGAGGAGCAACTTCAAAAGTGCCATGATGTGATGAGGAACATTGGTCTGGAAAGGCATGTGATGATGAATTCGCTTTGATGCTGAACTTTGTAGTCATTTGTCATAGTCAATGCCATTGTTTTTGTTAATTTCATTGTTACACTTATGGTCATAGAAGATTCAGTCTTGCACTAAATTTTCAGCAGTGGCGCTGTTTGTTTTCTCTCTCGTGTTACATCACTTTTGGTGATGTTTGACGCAGTCGCTATTGCCCAAGATCGTTGTTTAACAGACAGATAATGCTGTAGCGCACGTTCATTGTTATAAGACGCCAGTTTACTACATTAAAGAGGTGTCTTCTGGAATCACTCAGATCGTGGTAAGATGGTGCAACTGCCGACGTACCACAAAGACAGATGGCTGTATTTACGACTGTGGCCTTGGCCGACAACGTGAGTTGTCTTCTTCGGTGTAGGTTTGCAGTCCGTGTGAGTCTTGCAACCATAGCATCGGCGTTTTTCTGTTCTGCGTTCTCCCCGATGAAGATGCCATAGATCTTTGCACTGGTTGTCCACTTGAATCCGAAAAGAGAATCTCTTCTGCTTTTCCATGGACCAAGCCAGAGTCCTGCACACTTTCGAAGGTTAATCCTAGCTGCTGATGACTTTCCGTATATGTCGAACCACATCAAAGTCGTCTCAATGGATCGCTCTGATGTGACGATAATGTTTGTGTCGTCAGCGTATAATAATTGCGAGATTCTAATCTCCTCTTTGGCATTAGGCAGTTTGAAGCCTTCGAAATCATCGTCTTTTCTGATGGCTTCGGATCATAGTGGTTCAATGCAGAGGACGTAGAGAAAGGCAGACAGTGCACAACCTTGTCTCATATTTTCTAGTTACTGGTTCGTTCCAACAATGCGTTTATTAAAAAACCTTCTTGATTGTTTCGTGGAAAAGGATCGTACTTTATTAGTCGAAAACGTGGTCTCTGAAATTTTATAATACAGTTTAAACATATTTAAAGGTGTCTAAGTGGTTCGGCTGAACGGTTCGCTATTTCGATGAAAAAGAGAATGTCGTGTAAAGTGTATGCATACCGAGTACATGACATAATTTTGAAACCACACGTGACTATATAATTATATATTCGTTTTATTGAGTTTCTCGCTGACATACCGCAGCCAATTACAAATTTTAAAATGATACAGAAAAAATCATAACAAATCAATATAAAAACAAAACTATAAAAAAATCATGCGTCAATCAACTGGATGGAGGTCAGAAAGACTGGCAGTGGTCGAGTATCTATAATTGATGGTCGTACAAAATTGTTTGCGGCTTAACTGGACGTTTACTTGGCACGAATTTGATGACGTCACGGAAATTGGCGCTAAAATTTGATTAAGTGAGCTAGTGATCTAATTTTTTTATATTAACATTTTCATTTGAATAACCTATCCGCCAGTATAAAACTTTTCACATTATATTGTGTATAACATATATTTGTCTGCATTCAAAATTGTTCACGACCCATCGAGACACCCTATAGATGAACATTTGACGAGAATCACGCTCCATAGACGCACTTTGTTGTCTTGTCTTTTTTAGCCTGCAGAACATAATAAATGTTGAAAAAAATAATATTCAAAGATTATTATTTTTATGTTTTACTGTAGAAGCAATGATTAATTTGAACACCTTTAAACCAGTTTTACATTTGTTATAAATTGAGAATCCGCGTTAATGATTTTGCGTCATAGAGAATTTATGAGGATTCATCATAATTAGAATTATAAGCTTTTGTAGCACCCCCTCAAAAGACTGCTCAGGAGCGCTCCCTGTCTATTTAGCACTAAAAGGAGAAGACGTAAAAGATTTACGAAGCGAGGTTTGCCTGGTCAGATGCAATGAACGCAGCTTTGAAGGGAATTCACTCCAGATGGAAGGGCCAGGAAGGCCCTACAACCGAGAAAGTTCGGCGTTACATGCCATGACAGTTAAGATTGCCGCGGGCCTTCTGATTGTAAGTTCATATCGACATAGACCACTTGTAGTTGTGGGTTGTGCAGTGCGAATATTGCTCTGTTAAAAGCGAAGGCTCACTGAAGAACACCGATGATGTAGAAGATGAGCCAGGAAAAACGACGATGCCTATAGATGACAATGGAACGGTGGTTGGATCAGGACAACCTTAAAGGTCATCGGAGTGCAAGCCAATTCGAAACTCATTGCCAACAATTATTGATGACGATGGTAGATGGTAAATGGTCAGTCCACCTCTCGCATAGGAGTCATTAACCCTTGGAATTCAAGAAGAGCAGCATGGCGAAGGGTGACGTTACTTAGTCTAGAGATTCAACAACGCCCAATTGTTGAGATGACGTCATCAGAGGCAAAGCATCTACTTGTACTTCAGACATTTTATCGATAGCAGCCAACAAGACGCTACGAATTTTTAAAGAATAATATGTCGACGTGAACACCTTCAAAAATTATGTCTAAAGGAGATATAATTGGTATCTGAGTTAATAGAATTAACTGAAGGTTCAACGTGACTATAAAGTTATCCATCTGTCCGAACAAATCCAAACATTGCTTATTAAGTGCTGTAATATGCCAGGCAAATTTATGTCCAGGGTAACGGCCTCTGTTGTCATTGACCCTGGTCAAATCGGATCCATCTCAAAAAGTCAAAAATAAATAAAGTGTTGTATTATGCCATCCATTTTTTTTCAAGGGCAACGACCTCTGTTGTCATAAGCCCTCGTCAAATCTCGATCCATCCAACAAAGTAGAGTCAAAATGATCCATTTACTCTTAATTTCTTCTTCTATTACCAACTAAACTTTATTAATAATTCTGTGTTCACTTATACACTGTGTCCGGAAAAAAGG
>OX243821.1:6838592-7271054 GCA_945859605.1 Lumbricus rubellus
TCTCTCTCTCTCTCTCTCTCTCTCTCTCTCTCTCTCTCTCTCTCTCTCTCTCTCTCTTTATAGTTACCGTAGCCTTCTCTCTTTCTTTAGACTACTCTCATGTCACTGCAAGTTTATGGACAGATTCGGAATGACTAATAATAATTGACTAATTTCTTTCTTGAGTTTTTGTTGCCTTAACGATATTGGCCGTTTCGTCGTGGAGCCAACCTAGATTTCCATGAAGACAAGGCTTTCTTTATATCACGATATTAGAAAAGTTTTGAGGTGTTTAGCGAGATCATTTTTCAGTGCTCTTATGATTCTTTGTCACCCTCTCCACGCCAGATTAGGCGTAAAGCATGTGTAAGACTCCTTCTGAAATAGGATAATGCTAACCATCTCGTTTAGCCCGTGGTTTCTGGAGACGATTGACGGATGGGGATATGGTTATCTGGCGTGGAGAAGGTGACAAAGAAACCACGGGCTAAACTCAGCATGAACCATCTAAGACATCATTTATTTTTTGTTTGGACACACACATCGGCAAGCTTGATCTGACACAAAAATAGCACAAGATCGCATTCACAATGCTGAAGTTAGCGAGTTTTTGGCGGTAAACGCACTGCGACGCTAAAAATCATCTGATGACCAGAAAATGGTCATCAGAAAAATCCAAGACTTAAAAAATTAATTCGGCGGCTTCAATAGTAAACAATGTCAATTTTTTCGAGCGTACCGTGTAGGCCTACTCGCCTCAAATTCTATCAGTACAGACCAGTCAGTAACGGTCTTGCTCCGTTGTATCTCATTCATCTTAATATACCTCGTCGCTCTCTGCCACTTCGCTGCGTCCTCATAGATCCTCTTTGGCAACTGTGGCTCAATCCAGATCATTTGCCCGGATAGGTTTATCTATCTATGGAACGAACTTCTCACTGCAGTTCACAACGCCTTTCTTTCTGCTAGCCTTTCCTCGTTTTTCTCTCGGGATCAATTAGCAACTCTGAATTCTTTTGCTGAGAGAAGCGCTTTTTGACTTTATGCCATTTAATTACGGAATTTTTATTATCAGCCATTTTATTGCACGGATTTCATATAAAACGAGGTGTCGAAGGTTAGTATGGCTTCTTGAGTTTCAGCACTGTGTATGAGCATAAGATTTTTTTTAACTTACCAACTGTAATATTTGTTTATTTGCTTGTATGTGCACTTGTTATAACACCTCTTCACGATTCTACTCGAAAGAACAGAGCAAATCCTACTGGTAGCAATTTTACTCGAAACTTTCAATCTTTTATACACCATATCAGCATTTTTTAAGGGTGTCCATTTACTGCGCCAACTAAACATAAAGAAAGTAAGGAAACATTCAGGAAAGGTAGGACATTTCAATCAGACTTCGAAGTCTTAGTCTTAAGTAAACTTAAAATTGGCCTGTCGTAGGTTAATTGGCTAAAATAGCAATGTTTAAACTTTATGCAGTTTTGTAAATACACTTAAAATTGTGTATACATATATATATATATATATATATATATATATATATATATATATATATATATATATATATGTGTGTGTGTATTTACATATATATGTATATATACACATATTTATACATAACATATATATTTATACATAACATATATATCAATATACATATGCATTACACAAGTACATAAATATATAAATATATGGGATTTATGGAAATATATTCAGCCTATGGAACATAATCCTAAAAAATTACTTAGCCTCCAAAGTGTTAAACAGAAACAAGCCAAACCCATGATCGCTTAAGCCAGGGGTGTCAAACCTTTTTTAGTGGCGGGCCAGTTTGAACATCTTCTAACAAGTGGCGGGCCAGTGTGAACATTTTCTAACAAGTGGCGGACCAGGGTGTCGAAGCTCCTCTACCAATGTTTCTTTTGTTTCTATCAATCCATTTATAAAACGGAGTCATACTCTAACAAGATAGACCTACTATATAGGTTTACATACAATAAACTATGAAGATTTGCAAGATATTTGGCGCTGACTGTAAAATATAAAAATTTGAACTTTTATCCTCTAATTTTGTAATCTTTTGGGAATGCTCCGCGGGCCAGAAAAAAATCGTCGGCGGGCCAGCTCTTTGACACCCCTGGCTTAAGCACTGGCCTTAAAACACCTTTACAGAGGTCTCATAAAATGCTATGTAAGCAGTGGGTACGAGAGAGACAATTTTATCTTAGCTCAATGGGAGATTAATGCTCCATTTCATTTTAAACTATATTTTTCAAGATTTCGTAGGCCCCTGGTAAGTTCGCAGGCCCTAGGCACAGTACCTACTGTGCCTAGTGGATAAGACGGCCCAGGGGCTTATTGGGATTATTTGAGTCCACTGAAGCTGTGTATTTTTTTCACATAAATATTTTCATACATGCGCTATGTAAATTATCCTACGAACCATAACTTAACCCTTATAGGGTCACGAAATTTCTCAACCGATTTTGGTCACCTGGGGGAAAAATACCCCCACTGAGATTCGCATGATTCCTAAGATAAACTCGAATTTTCAAGTATAAAACTAAAAGAGGTTATTTATAGAAGGTTCGCGGAATGCATGGAACAAAGAAACATATGCAGCACTGCAGGAAAATCAAAATGGCGGACAAAATAGCCGCCATAATCTTAAATGGTTATAAGTGAAGTAATGTACGCAGAGTCTAACTCAACATTTTCGAGGCGAGTCAACCACCAATGTTACATGGTAAGTGCAGCGCATATTTGGTTTCTATATATTATTGATTGATCACGTTTAAAAGGTGTATAAAGACGGGTCACAAATGTTCGACTTGCCACCCTAATTATAGGGTTACTTCCCTAGGGGTTAAACTGGAATGTGATCTGACCAACGATTGCATAAGCGTAGAGTCGATCCCAGCCTGGTCGGTCGATTTTTTGGGTCCAAAATTTGCAATTTATAATGTCCGATAAATCCGTGTAAAAAGTGGTGGACAACCATGTCCAGTGTTTTATGTCACTTATTATTTTCGATTGCTCAGTTGAACGACATTGTGTTATTGATGATAAAAATTATAACAATAGAGTTATGACTATATTTGTAACGCATTATGCTGACGCCATAGAAGTTTCCAAATGCATGAACGAATGAATGCATACTGGATTTCAACCATCTTCAAGTCATTATGCTGACGTTTTTCATGTGTCTAGGTCTATTTCCTTTATGCAGAAAATTCATTCATTCACACATTAAGATGATTTCTGTGGCGCTCTTTGTAGCGACTTCACAGAATCGTCCTGAAAACAATATACGAAAAATTAGACAAAAAGGACAGTTTTTAAATGTGCATAGAAGAATCCAGAGTGGAAAAGATCAGCGATAGAATGCGCTCATTGCAAAGCGATGACCCAAGCACCGCGAAAACACATCGGTGGCTGTGAGGCAAATAAATACTTAAATTATGCGTTTTATGCAAGCTCAAGTTCTCAGTTACTGATAAATCTCATCACTGTCCACTTCATTACGCTCGATGGTAGAAAGAAACAAATAACTTAATTAAAATATATAATTATAGGTAACGATAATGTAAAATCTAAAAATTATTTTGCATTGTCACACAATATAATCACTTGGCGGAGTGGAAGTTATTGCTAATCATCTTTGACAAAGTGTCGCTGAACCAAACAAGCATCTTCGGGTGGTGCCAGACCTGACGCTAAGGACAAGGGAGGAGCGCGTCGTTTGTCATCATCGTTTTGACATTTTAGAATCGATTTACACACACATAACTGACACGATTTTGCTAATTAGGTTTTGTAAAACTGTCGACGGCGCCATTGATACTGAGGGCATAGAAATTTAGGTAAAATGGATCGACTCTGTTAGGCCTTTTCAAGAGTATGGAAACACTGTTCAAATCAGTCAATTTTCAAAATTATTGAGGACGCTTTTTAAGGCCTGTGATGATGTATGGTTCTGAGAGTTGGACAATCAAAAAGAGTGATGAGGATAGAAAGAATAAAGGCAAATAAGGACGATGATGCTGAGCACATTATGCTCAGTAGAGCAGAGGTAGTGACGAGTCGGTCCACTCGGGGTGGGGTAGAAGATTAACAGGAGCAAAAAACGGATGTCAGACCAGAGCGATGATTCGATGCGTGATCCACTGCGCCATGGAAGTAGGGACCAGTGAGGTGCACCGTGCATTAATTAACCCTCAGATTACCAGAATTTTTTTGATACACTGAGTACCAGTGGGGTCAAAAATGACCCCAACACAATTTTGTCAATATATTCTTTGTTTTTTCTTTTTTATTAGATCTAATTGTCAAAAAACAAATAGTAGTAAAGCAATTGGAACATGTTTAGGCTGTTGAAATTAATTAAATTTTTCATAGTTATAGGTATGTTTTAGTGTTCAAAGTGTTCGAGTGTTCAATGATGAAAACTAACATTGAAAATATCCTGTCATTGCAGTTACAGTTTGCAGTTCGTGCATGTATACTGGGCATGTTTTTGCACACATTGCATGTACAGTAGAGTGTTCAGCTTTCCTATGGTGAACAAATAATTTCAAATAATCACCTCGCATACCCTCTGGATTTGTGACATTTGGTGTCATGAACAACTCAGTGAAATCTTATGACTCTGGGACCATGTTAAGTGACCTCTCAAAGCTAGTGAAGTTTTCAAAAAAGTGCGATTTTTCTTAAAAATTGAAAAATCACAAATATAATGCATTGTATCATTTACTGCCACACAATGGGTTACTGACTACAGTAAACAAACAAGGCATTGTATTGTGTCATGTCTATACATTTGTATGGCGCCTCTCACAGTGCACACCAATCAGAGGCGCTCCCAGTGCATTAGACCGAGAGAGTAACAAGTGGTTTTAAGACAATGAAAATTGGGCCACCAGTTTATAAGGAGAAAAGCGTTGAAAGAGGAAACTGGTTCCACAGTGCAGGCCATTGAGGGCAAAGGCCCAAGTTTTAACAATGGTGGTCCTACAGCTCGTGGAACGAGGAGATCATGCCAGTCAAAGGAGCGGAGCGGGCGAAGAGAAGTGACAAAGGTCAGCAGACGGATGAGGTCACTTAGGTGCTTGGTGGCTCGCAAGTTATAAATTTGTGCCAGAAACCTTGAGTTGAATCAGAGCAATAAGGGGAGCAAATGAAGAATGGTCAAGCATAAAAGTGTGTTGCAGTGTTGTGAAACAATACAAAGTATAGTTGCATTTATGTTTCCGATATCAAAATAATGTCTAGCTGTAACTGAAGGGTGAGGCTATCGGTGGTATTCAGCCACTTAGAAGATGAGCTGACGTTGCAGCTCATCATGTGTGAGGGCCAAGTTAAAATTAGTTGCTAACTTTACTGCACGCCCATCAAAGTCATTAGGCTTAATAACAGAAAGTGCAGCAATGGTGTTCTTAAAATGTGATTGTCGCTAATCTTCTCGTCTAATGCACATTTTGTTATCATAAGAGAGAAAATCTTGTCCGACTTTGGGGTATCAAATAGATGCATCGATTGCTGTGTCATGAACTCGGATAAAGTTTTCTCCTGAAATGTCCTAAAGGGTTTTGGATCAACAATCTTTAAATCAGTTTTCATCTGTGGCTTACAAAGAGAAGCAAATTTGTTACGGTCAGTGAGAGGCAACTGACGTCTGAACCTGGCGAAAACTGCAATTCGAAGCCCATTGGAGACAAAGAGTAAATCAAAAACTGCATGCTGCAATTAATTCAGACCTGTGATGTCTGCAAACAAGAATAATAGGCGTTTGTCAAAGACCTTTTGAACAATGCCTATTGTGCCACAAAGGGCTCCTGTGTTACCACTGATTGTGTCAACCAAGCCAACCATTCTGATACCCCTTTCCTCATCTCTTAGTATTTCAACAATTTTATTCCACATTAGGAAACCAGTTTCAGAGTCAGGCAGTTTGGAATGGTTAGAAGCTTTTTTCAATTCCTAAGCCAGACACAACAACTACCATGCGATCAGCTTTAGCACTCTCATCACCTGGCAGCAGCTTATACCATCGAAATGATCAAGGGCTGCCTCAGGGTAGAATTCAATGGTCTTTGAGCCACATACAGAAGTTGTGCACAGAATAGGATCATTTACATTGATAGGCCTACCCACCGGGCCACTTTATGCATTGTCTGATGTGTGATGTTTTCTGTCCAAACTACCCAATAAATAGCGTCATCAATCAGCATTGATTGTAAATTATAAATAATGCCTAGACCTACTAGAACAATAAATAAATAATATAAGAAAATAAAGTAAGATAAGTATTTATGGAATAACAGTAACATGAATTGGAAAAGCTGAGAAATAGTAGATAACTATTTTCTAAAGCATAACATAATTTTTCACAAATACCGCTTTTCTTCACCCTAGTTGAAGAAGTTACACCCTGTTGAGAGGTCATTTGCCATTGAGATATGGACGTAGAATTTTGGTAGGTTAATTGTGTGCATAAATGTCACATTTTAAGACCCTATGCATGTGATTCAGGCAAAATTATTTTTTCCTGAACAGTCTAATGTACAGGTTGCACAGATTCTGGCCTTTTTATCCTTTCCCCTTGGACAAATGGAACATCGTGCACGTTTCTTCGACAGGGTTGGGGGCGACATCTTGATCAGCCGTTGTACTGCATCACCATTGCTGTTCCCTTCCGAGCTGCAGGAGAAAAACTCGTCTTCTGTGCGTTGTCTGCGCATGCCACTCCTTTCCGTTCTTTCGAATAGTGCCCAGAAAAGTCATTTGTTTCTCAGCCAGTTTTTGAGCAAGTCTGAAACTTGTGAAGAAGTTTTCTGTGGTGACCAGTCGTCCAGAACCAGCCATATTTCGTGTTGGGTCGAGCACAACAGGGTCCCCTTGGTTCCGTTCCATTTCCTGGCCTATACTGTATATAAATTAGTATCTAATACAGATTTTCTTCAGATAATACTATGGAAAGGATTTATAAATTATAATTATGAAATATTTCAAAGAATACCATTGAAAGTATTCAAAAACGCTATTGGGGTCAAAAATGACCCCACTGGTACTCAATGCTAAAAAAGATTGCCAGCGCCCTCTGATGATAAAAAAGAGAAATATTAATTGGTATTTCTATAGAGACTAGGTACATCTTTAAAGTCACAAATTTTAAATAAATTTGCACGAACAGATTTTGCGCAGTGTACAGTCAAAGTTGGCTTGGGGTCATTTTTGACCCCACTGGTAGTCGCAGGGTTAATAGCGTAACGCTGACACCTTGTTTCAGCATATTGTATTTTCATATAATATTTTAGGGTGGTACGAAAGTTCGTTCACCGTTTTATAAATGCGTTGTCTTGGTAACGTCTTAATATTTCTTAACAGTATTTTGAAATGAAAGATACCGACCGGTACAAATTTGATTATGATCCGCGGTTCTTTTGCTGCCATCATTTTAAATAAAATGCACGTTCGTGGTCGAGCCTGTTGCAACGCAAAACAAAGCAATAGTTGTATTGTTAAAATTACACACCTTTAAAACTTTTTTACACATAATTATAAAGATTAAGCGTAGCATCTTTTACGATGCTGCGGTTTCCTCGCGCGTTTAAGACGGTTACTGTTCACTCTCTCACAATAATTATTAGCCGTTAGCGCCTCTGAGTAGAGATCTTGAAGAGGCGCTATATAAATTTATGTGATTGATTGATTGATTGATTGGCTTACTACACTGTGTCCGGATGAAAAGTAGTACACAACTAAAAGTGTCATAACCCGGTCAAAACTTTTGGGATTTGTCTGAAATTTTAAACACAGCAAGAGTGACCATATTTACACGAGATTCCAAAGTCGTTTGCAAATATTCGCGAGTTTGTCAAATTTATGAGCGTTTGCGTTGGAGCACCGACAAATTGAACTTTCCAACATGGAAAACCTGAAAGGAAGTGAAATTCAGCTATTATGGTGCCAAAAAATGTGTTTCGTGTTCTCAGACACACGACCGTGGACGTAGTAGGTTAATAGCTATCTAGGGAGACATTCGGCTTCATATCCCGCAGCTGTGGTCATCCAGCAGTCCAAAATGTATTGCGATTAATTTGCCGTTAATTGCGATTAAAAAAATTAATCGCACGATTAATTTCGATTAAAATTTTTAATCGAACAACAGCCCTAGATTTACCTATAATTATATCATTGGCAAGTTATTAATTTTGTTTCTTTCTACCATCGGTCGTAATGAAGTGGACAGTGATGCAATTTATCAATGGTTGAAGACGTGAGCTTGCCTAAAACGCAGATTTTCGATATTTGTATGATCCTATCATTAATTTTAAAGGTATCTAATTACAAATGTATTTAATTGTATATTAATTTTTGTTTATTGAACAAAAACAGATTGGCAAACCGCAAGTTGGTACATTGACACAGACAAAAAATTACATTGAAATAATAATATTATAGGGAGCAATCAGTTATTTTGATTGAATTTAATCGATATTGTGTGGCAATGCAAAAAATGTTTAGATTTTACATGATAGTTACCTTTAGTTATCGGCAAGTTATGTGTTTCTTTCTACTATCGGGCTTAATGAAGTGGCCAGTGATGCGATTTATCGATAACTGGAGATGTGAGCTTGCATAAAATGCAAAATTTCAATATTCATATGATTGTTTCATTCATTTTAAAGGTATCTAATTACAAATGTATATTTGTTTAATGAGCAAAAACAGGATCGCAAAAACGCAATCTGGTGCATTGACACATACAAAAATTACATTGGAATAATTATATTAAAGTGAACAATCAGTTATTGGAATTGAATTAAATCGATAGTTAGACTATGTTTTAGTAATATGTTTGAAAAGAACTCTAGATACATTTAACGATATCCTTAATTTCTTTGACCTTACTTATAAATGCGTTAACGTTGGACTTTTTACGTTGCCACATGGTTAGTACACTTGACATTCCATAATCTGACCCTTATCTAAGGATTTATATTAATAGTGTCCATGAAATATTAGAATCAATTTTTTGAAGATATCTTCAGTTGAATCGTTGTCAGAGGTTTTGTGATCGCGTATTCATTGTACGATACTGTTGTGGTTTTATGCTATAATTGTTTCTAATACGTTTCTTTCGATCGTTGTGCGTTAAGAAAGTGTTAGGAAAGACGACTCTTTAATTTTACGAACAACTCCTTATTCATTGTGGATCCGATTTGACCAGGGTCTATGACAACAGAGGCCGTTACCCTGGACAAAAATTTGCTCGGCATATTACTGCATTTATGAGCAAGGTACTAGACCAGTAATTTTCCTTATTTATTAGTCAGTGTAACCAATTTTAAAGGTGTTTAATAATCTACGTCATCTTTTAGACTTTACCTCGAGTTTATCTAGCAGGGCCATTCCACAACACCAGCGTTTCCCAAAGTGGGTTCCGCGGAGCGAGGACAAGGGTTACGCGAGAGCTTGAGAAAAAATAATTTTTTTGAGAAATTTTTCTGCAATACGACATTTCAAGCAGCTTTTGAAAATGCACAATTTTGAAACTAGCGTAAGTCGTCTTTTGTGTTTTGTCCTCACCCAAACTGTAAAATTTGCCAAAATTGAGTAACTTCTACGTAGGTTAGCTATGGTTCTAAACCTCTCTTATTTAACACACAACTTGGTGGATATCATCAAAGACAATCATTACATCCATAATAGCAGATCAGCACAGGAAGGACTAAGACCTAAGGGTATACTAAAGTAATGGCTGTAAATTTAACACAACTGCGTTCGTGAATCCAAAATTAATATAGGCTAGAATTATTTAGTAACGTTTTAAAGGTGTCGAAAATTCATTCATACGGACATTTATATAGCGCTCCTAAGTGCAAAAACTACTCAGAGGCGCTCCCAACTCCAGCGCGCCCAAAAAGAACTGTTTTAAGTTTAGTAAGGAACGATTCTGGTAGAGTCCCAGGGTGTAGGCGCCGTTAAAAAGGAAGGCTATTCCAGACCACCGAACCAACCACAGAAAAGGCTCGATTCTTCATGGTAGCAGTACGAGCAAAATGAACCAAGAGGACTCCCTTATCAGCAGAGCGTAGCTGACGACGTCCTTGGATACCCAATGTAAGGCTGCATAGCTCTCGGAGGTAAATTGGGGCGAGGCCCTGACAACATCGCCATACCAATGCAGACACCCTGAACTCAATACGCTGGCGAAAAGGGGGGTCAGTGAAGTACATCAAGCCTAGGCCGTGGCAAGGGGGGATGTTTTTTAGAAATGCAATTTGCTAGATCATATTCTGGATACAAGGATCATAACTGAAGAAGCGCCGGATATGGAGCGTTTCCTTTCATTTCCCATATTCTGTAAATAGAAAATTCAGAATTGCACCTTGACGTTTAACCATTGTTTACGTTAAATGGATCGACCCTATTCTAATGTAAAAGAATCCACGCTACGTATTGTGTTGTCAATGTCTAACAAATGACTTAAATCTATAGACACCTTTAATATGAATTCACACATGCATATTATATGGTAATAAATGTAGCAATTGCTGCAAATATTCCGTCTCTTGCTACAAGTTCTCTGTCGTTATTTATACACCAAAAGCCAGTAAGAAGAAAAACAGGATTAAGAAATGATTTGAAGAGCCTCTTATTCTGGAAAAGATCGCTGGGGTTCATCCTTTCCCCAACACAATCATTTAACTGACAAGTACAACATGTGACAGTGAAGGTATGCAACAATATTCATCATTATTATGACGCAATGAACATCACACTCTTTATTTTTGTCTGTCATGATTCATTCTTCATATGTCACCAAATAACTTCAGCTTCCTGGTTGTAAGGTTTTCTGCGGCTTCTATTTGTCCATATTAAAGTTCTGAGTTTGTCATCTTCTGCATCCATCCAACTCTCATCAATATTATGTGGCATTTCCTCTCGTAGGCTGATATCTTTGACTCCATTTCTTCAGTTACTGTCCACTGTGTCCAGGCCTAGCAACCATACAACATTGTATCATACAACATGATACTGCTGAACACTTATAACACTGAATACGCAAGGTAATAATCATCGGTGCCGTCGCTGAATTTATAGCGTCGGTTGCCTATATTTTCGGGTGTTTGGTTATAATATTATATTTCTTTATTTACTAGCCATTTGACATAGCAATCCTACAAGGTAACTACTCAGGAGCGCTCCCAGTCCAACCAGATTAAAAACATCAGTATTTTTAAGCTCATTATGATGAAGCAAGATCTTTCTTATCTCAACCTCCCATTAATTCCCTTCGTATTGCATTGTATTTGACCATTGTGGGGCGCGGTGGTCTAGTGGTGGCGTCGTTGCCTTGGAGCCGGAAGGTCCGAGGTTCGAATCCACCTCCCCGCGTAAGGACCTTGGGCAAGTCCTTCACTCACAATTGCTCAGCGCTTCGGCGTGAAACTCCGATGCAGTGTCCGCTCTGCATCTGGAGCGCCTCTGAGTAGAGAGAGCTTGAAGGGGCGCTATAACAAGTGCGCATACAAACAAACAAAAACAAATTTTAAAAAAGTGCCTCTGAAAGCAAAAGTCTTGGCCAGACCGGGAGAGAGAATGACAGAGCGAACAGATGGATGAAGTTCATTCCGCATAATTGGATGTTTCAGTGCGGAATGAACGTCCTAATGGCTCCATCTCCGACAGCAATTAATTGCTGATTGAAATAGTAAACGAATCTTCATGTCGTGCTACAACGTACACCGATTCTTCTCGACACCTTTTAAATTGATAAATAATAAACTATATATAATAAGAAGGGTAGGTCTACATAACTACGATCGTACTGAAGAACGTGTAACATAACTAGGTTAGCCATTGTGAGAGCAATTCAAACTTATATTTTGTGTTCACATAAACTGTCTTTCTCGGTCATCTATAATTATAATAGTTGATGCGTAAAGACGTTGATTCATAACAAAGATGAACAGCGTAGCCCTCCTCCTTTCGTCAGGTATGGGACTAGCACTATATGATTTCGGAGAGTGGTAGAATTATTCGACAATAAAATAATAGACAATTATATCTGAATGAAACGATTATTTTTTCATGCCTGAGCTATGGGTGAACTCCGATGTGGTCATGTATCGTTTTGTTTGT
The DNA here is from genome assembly GCA_945859605.1 of Lumbricus rubellus. Lineage (NCBI taxonomy): Eukaryota > Metazoa > Annelida > Clitellata > Crassiclitellata > Lumbricidae > Lumbricus > Lumbricus rubellus. Next base: position 6,850,725 of record OX243821.1, read on the forward strand.
TTTGTTTTTTGTATGTGAGCTTGTTATGTAGAGCCCCTTCAAGCTCTCTACTCAGAGGCGCGCCAGACTACAACGCGGACACGCTTAAGCGCTGAGCAATTGCGAGTGAAGGACTTGCCCAAGGTCCATACGCGGCGATGTGGATTCGAACCTAGAACCTGACAAAATAAGGAACGTAAAGAAACCATTTGCACTCACACACCCCATTTGGTTTGTTTCAGCTAGCTATAAATAAATATTACTGCAAAAGACCATTAGGAGGAGGATTCCAATTTGACCAGGGTCTATGACAACAGAGGCCGTTACCCTGGACAGAAATTTGCTCGGCGTATTACAGCACTTATGAGCAGGTACTAGCTCTTTCCCGCCAGATCGGGTCGCGGGTGACCCGATAAACCCAATTATAGGTATCGGAACAATTCAGGCGGGAATGAGCTAGACGATTGGCTTCCACATCATCATATATATCAATGGATTCAGCCAATACAAGGCCAATACAATGCATCAATAGTATAATAATTATAAATCGACGGCGGGTGATGAAACCAATCCCCAACATATTCAACGTCTTCCCGCCAAGACCGCGTGCGGCCAGTGTTTTTGTTAGCAACTTTTCAACTCTGTATTGTAATGGAAAAAAGACTGCTAATAAAGAGATGATAATAATTATAGTTAAACTTTGCGATCAAATCGACAATTATTATTAGTGCGGTTAATTTTAATCGATAGATAGCATTGCTACATTGAAGGCAAATAAAGCGAAGACGTCACGAATCACCATAAACGTTTGTGTTACTCAACTGCTGCAGTGATCTTTTTCTTATTTCATAATTATATTTATATTACTACGTTTATTCTCTGAGATTTTTTGCAAATGGAACTATGTGTAATTTCGAACAGGAAAATCTCGTTGTAAGTAGAGACGCTGTCATCAAAGTCAGAATTCTCGCACGGCTTGAAAAGCCAGTTAAGTGGAGGCGGTGAACGTCAATAACTTGGAAAACGTGGACACGAGCAGAATGAGACTAATTGTAGAAAGATATCTGTATTTTGGTGAGACGTTGGTTAGTGTGGACTTTATTTGCGAAGAAGGACTTCATTACAATGGACTACCAAGAAAGATTTGGGGAGCATTGAACCTCCGCAGCCATACATCAGTTCTTTACCAATACACAACTTAGTGGCTAATAAGTAATTACTCACCGAATATAATTAACTGCTTTGACTACCTTGGTGACACTCACCTAATTGTTGCATCTAAACAAGACGAATTTAAATACCACGTCGTCTCCAAAGACACTCGTGGCTAATGAGCACCACAAGTAGAGCTTAACAGTGGTGTTTATTTATGCCTTTATGCATTCGCACGGATTCACACGCGGGAAATGGTTTGTTCTTACTTTTGCATTAATTAAAGTTAATAAAACGAAAATTGAATTGAATTGTATATTTATTTATATTTCTTTGCTTCATTTGAACAAGCAAATTGTACTGAATCACTTTCTACGAATGATCCAGTTGATTCAATTACACCCACGCGAAGATTTCTACTTTATATTATAAGTTGCAAATGCTTTAAAGGTGTCATTGATATCCGTCATATTTCCACAGCAATTATTGTTTTTTTTACCGAGTCAATCTTTGACTATTAATCCTCCACCTTCTCTCCATCCAATCTCACCTTTGGCTCTTTATCTTGCTTTCCTATGGTCAATGTTTTTGTTGTTGTTTTGCACGTTTATTTCATATCCGAACACCTATAATACTACAGTAACTGTCCTGTCACGCACTTTGTCAATTATACAGAGGGTGCGAATTTTCAGGTTTCCACCACAACTTCGGCCTAACTGTTTCAAAGCCGTCTTTTCAGACAATAATAATTATAATTGGATCTAGCTAAAAAAAACTGTATAGAACATCAATAGTTTACAGTACTGCATGGGAGGAGACTTGGGGAGAAGATGGACGGTCCACCACTTCTATGTTTGTGGTGGCGAAGAAAAAAGGTCGTCAGAAAATTTCGTCGATGAAAATTGCAAATGTTGTCAGCCGTCCGCAGAAAATGTCGCGCTTCGGCGATTGTCCTTCGGGCGCTCGTTCATCCCACGTAACTTCTAGGCCAATTCTCCGCCTATGAATTTGTTTTGTTTTGTTTGTATGTGCATTTGTTATAGCGCCCCTTCAAACTCTCCACTCAGAGGCGCTCCCGAATGCAGAGCGAACACTGCATCGGAGTTTCACGCTGAGCAATTGTGAGTGAAGGACTTGCACAAGGTCCTTACGCGGCGAGGTGGATTCGAACCTCGAACCTTCCGACTCCAAGGCAACGACGCCACCACTACACCACCGCGTCCCATTATGATGATATAATTTATGAAATACTGGGGTATATACCTCCATCCTCTCCACCAAAACTTTGGAGGGAACCGTACCTCTATGTCCTCCCTAAGTCAATAATATTGAGATCATTCTACACAGCCACATTATAAATAATATTATGACTTGCCTCTATAATCAAGGATCTCGCATCTCCACTGGACTTCGCATTCTTCAAAGAATTCAACCTAACTTAAGATACTGCGTTTCGCATTTATATAGTGTGCGTTGATAACGTTTCGAAGGTGATTAAGGAAAGCGTTAGCTGGTTGTCTTGTCACACGTGAAGACAATGTAAATCTAAAAATGAAAATGAAAAACTTAGATTATCCACCATAATAATAATTATCTTATTCGTAATTTATTATGAAGAGAAAACAATTATGTCATTCTATAGAGGGAATGTAGGGCTATACCGTCATGCAAAATAATTTGTATTTGAATCAAAGTGGATAGGGAAAATGTTAGGAGGGCTTACACATAAATGAAAGATATCGGATGCTAAACGACACAATCATAATATAATGAGATTGCTCTCTGTTAATTTGGATCAATATTATGGTTATGGTAATCGCTTTGTTTGTCCATAGTACAAGAAGTGACGATGTAAGGTGAAAATTACTTTCCTGAGCAAGAATGTGTGATTCATAATGTTCGAAAGCAATATTACTTTCTGGCTTGGTTTGTTGCAGTCTAGCGACACTGTTTGGTATCAAAGGTCATTAGCGTTGCCCTCCTTCGTCATCAAGGTTTGGGACTGGCACTGTCAGATTGCAATCAGTGGTGGCATCCTCGCAAATTTTGTGCTTGTAGTCGCTTAATTTCTAGCATAATCTTAAAGCGCTTTTCAGTTGCGTCGATCTATCGTTAAAATTCCCATAATTATGTAGTAACTATATATTTTAAGATCTGTTTATGTTACCGTATTATGATCCTGTTACAAACGAATTGCTCTGGTTTTATGACATAAGCTTAGTCACATTGCTCAGGTCGTAAAAACCGTAGTTGAAGTCATGTTGGTTTGATTAGTTGCTAATCATTAAGGACAGTGTGGTTTGCGTCCAATAATTATTCTTTTCGTCAAGACTATCGTGTTTCGATTGAGTGATTTTTATTTGACCGTCTCTGTATGTCATGTTATTGGTGTTTTTCTGTCTTCAGAACAATGTGATCGATAGCGAACAGTAGCAAAGGCATATCAAAAGTACTAATCCAACATTAGCAACATTTATTTATTTATTACGCTTCGGAACTATTTTCAAAGGTGTCTAATGACATCCATCATTCTTTAGACTTCACATACATGTACAAATAGGGTATACAGGCGTCGAGTGCCTTTTATTCGAAACAAGGTCGAAACATGTTACTTTAGTTAACTGAGAGGAATAATATAATCCACAAATTTCTATATCGTCTTCATATCGCCTACTCAATCCGCCCCACGCATCTGAGGTATCCGCTTTGCCCGTAAATTTTAGCTTTTCTCCATGCCACTCTTACCCCCAACCACACCCTACCCTTCTCCTTTCTCTCTCCACCGCGCCCACACTCCTTCCATCCCGCCCCTCGCCTACTCATGCAATCCTCCCATTAAGCCCAAACCCATGCCCTACCCTCGAAGATTTCAGGCATTTACCGGTAAATTTCAGTGCCCCCCGCAATCCCCACCGTCCAGTCCTCCTCGTACCCAGACCATGGCACCACACAGACCCAACGCTTCGTGGTCGTGGACAGCAGTCACAGTTCGAATCAAATACAACAGACAGAGTTCGCCAGTGTCCGTCTTCTCTTGAATTGAGACGGAGTCTGTTGGATCGCATCCATTCAGCATTATCCGCGCGACGCCCAACTCCATCCGTCGCCACTGCTGCTGCTGTCCGTCAGTTGATCGGTGCACAAATAATTAATAATGTACAATTATGTGTTCGGTGGCCATGGCTCAGAGTCTGGCATTTGCTGTGACAGATCTATAATTCACAATTATAATTATAAGTAATGGTTTTTAAACACTTGCTGTGAATGAATGGTAAAAGAAAGACCAAGAAGATCATTACAATGTCATAGCAATCACTTATTTAAGACTGTCATTGTGTTGCTTAATAATTACAGTTTGCCATAAAAACATTCTCACACTTCCTATTGCAGATTGGTGATTGAGGCCTTCACACTAACAATGTTAGATGAACGCTGCTTATTGTATGGCGAGTATTACGCATAAACAAGGTGTGTTATTATTTATATTCAATATTACGTACCCATCTAACTTAAAGAGTTTTCCAGTTACAATTGTTATTTTTTGTGATGATATTATCAGCTATTAAAAGGTGTCTAATTAGTCACCAGCGATCGTAAATGTCGTAGGCCTAACAGTTGCAAAGTTTGAAGTGACATAATAATATTATCTTTGTCGAGACATTCGATGGATGGATGGAAGGAAGAAAGGATGGATGGACGAATGGATGGCTGAATAGATGTTATGCTCGATACACACGAGGTAGGCTCTATAATAAAGTATAGATGTGAATGTTGGTGCATACGGTAAAATGACGACAGGAGGATTGTAGTCGTGGTCATACACATTTGTGTGGGGCGCGGTGGTCTAGTGGTGGCGTCGTTGCCTTGGAGCCGGATAGTCGGAGGTTCGAATCCACCTCCCCGCGTAAGGACCTTGGGCAAGTCCTTCACTCACAATTGCTCAGCGCTTCGGCGTGAAACTCAAGCTCTCTCTACTCAGAGGCGCTCCCGATGCAGAGCCGACACTGCATCGGGAGCGCCTCTGAGTAGAGAGAGCTTGAAGGGGCGCTATAACAAGTGCACGTACATACATACATACACACGTTGGCAAAGAAGACTACATGTATATCATGGAAGAGCAGATTAGAAGGGCTTCGTAGTGAGGTATTATGGAAAAGTTTGAATGCAAAGACCATTGCTTGATCGAATTGAAAAAAAAACAACTGACGTGGTTCAGTTATGTTATGTGGCACGGAATCATCTTCGACGAACTTTGCTATAAAAACGTCATTAATTTATTATTAGTTTTGTTTAAATAGATGAATCCTAAACGGTCTAAAAAAAAATTGATTTAAGGTACATGTCTCTGACGTTGCAGCGCGTCGTGTACTTCGCTCTTCGTCTAAAGGTGAGCTTCTGGTCCCGCGGGCTCGCTTGGCTATTAAGCAGCGCCGTGCTTTCTCGGTCGTGGGGCCTACTGTCTGGAACGACCTCCCGGTCTCGCTTCGCTCACTACGTGTGGTCCATCCGGCTGCGTTCTACAAGTCCCTCAAGTCTTTTTTCTTTGTTCGTGGTTGGGCTGGGAGCGCCTCTGAGTAGTTTCTTGAAGGGCGCTATATAAATGCTCTGAATGAATGAATGAATGAATGTTAGACACCTCTATATCGTAGTCTTTAAGGACTATAAAAACTTGCTCATTTTATCGTTAACAGCTGGTCGACAAATATGGTCCGCTTTGTCATTGTTACATTGTGTATTATTCACATGCAAACAAATTAATTATATAAATATTGAAATCAGCAGAAGATGCTGATAATATTATTAGTTGATTGCAGATGGAATTCAGTTAGAAAATGTCGAAAAAATACCTATCATGTATGTAGCACGGCGTAAAGGCTCTACTAGGTCCGCATGGGTCCCTGCCCAATATGGCCTACCACAGGGATCTGTTCTTTGTCCAATTATGTCCATAATTTGCACTTCTAGACTTGCCTCTCTTCTTGCAACACATGCAGTGTTGTGTCAGCTTTATGCTGATGATGACTTGTGTACAGCGTTGCCACTCTAAAAAATGAAAAAACCCAAGTTGAAGGGTCGAAAAAACCCAAGAAAACCCAAGTTGCCTAAATCTTCGAAAATTTCAACAATTTCTGGTCCAAAAAATTTGTCGACTCTTTTTTTAGTCATCCGGACCAAAATAAATCAATAAATCTTTCAATTTTCAGTCCGAAAATTCTGATGACCCTTTCTTTTTTTAGTCATCCGGGCATGATCCGGCCCAAATCTTTCCAAAATGTCCAAAATTTCCAGATTTTCTTAGTCGAAAGAAAAAACCCAAGCAAAAAAACCCAAGTTCTTCCCGAAAAAAACCCCATTTTCCCAAGTTTGAATCGAAAAACCCAAGATTTTTTTCGAAAAAAACTCAAGCAAAAAACCCAAGTTCTTCCCGAAAAAACCCCATTTCCCAAGTTCGGAACAAAAAAACCAAGATCTTGTGAAAAAACCCAAGGAGTGGTAACGCTGCTTGTGTATAATGTGTAAGGCTACAGTAACAAGCATTGTGTAATATTTTATCCTTTCTTATAGATATAGATATTTGCTCGCGATTTACAGGTGTGTTAGGACGCCAATCTATTTTAGCAGTGTCACAACATCTTAGAGATGGTTTGCTTACAAAGTCCATGTCATGTAGACACGATATCTGGAGCAATAGTTATATCGCTCTTTAGAAAATCTGCTCTGAATTTCCTAGCTTCGTCTTTGCATCCAAGCTTCATGCCCTCGGTGTCCAACTTGATCAAGAACTCACTTTTGCTCATCAACTTCACCGTTTTGCACGAGACTGCTATTACCAGCTGCGCCAGCTTCGCACTCGTTCCGTTACGTTAATCCGTTCTCTTACATCTGCTGCTACTCTTACTCTAGTGCATTCCTTTGTTACATCTCGCATTGACTATTGCACTTCGCTCTACATTGGCCTCCCATCCAGCAAATTGTCTTGTCTTGACCGGGTGTTGCGCTCTGCTGCGTGCCTAATTGGACAAATCCCTAAATATGGTCATGTCTCAAACTACAAGCTTGATAATTTTATACCTCACTGGCTCCTTATTTGCCAGCGTATTGAGTTCAGGATGTCTCAATGGTTTGGGGATGTTGCCAGGGCCTCGTCCCAATTTACCTCCGAGAGCTATGCAGTCTTACATTGGGTATCCAAGGACGTCGTCAGCTACGCTCTGCTGATAAGAGAGTCCTCTTGGTTACTTTTGTTTGTACTGCTACCATGAAGACTCGAGCCTTTTCTGTGGTTGGTCCGGTGGTCTGGAATGGCCTTCCTTTTGAGCTGCGCCTACACCATGGGACTCTACCAGGATCGTTCCTCACTAAACTTAAAACTGTTCTTTTTGTGCGCGCTGGAGTCGGGAGCGCCTCTGAGTAGTTTTTTACTTGAAGGAGCGTTATATAAATATCCGAATGAATGAATGAATGAATTCAATTTTTTTGGTTTAGCGCATTATATAATTTTTCCACGTAATATTACTCTTAGCAACCACAATTAATTCTGTATCCAAGGACGCGGTTTCAAACTTTGCCACTAGAGGCGCTGCATGCAGCCTCCATGAACGTAATTTTAACACAGTTTATATAGGAAACTTTTTGTTTTTTTTCTTTTTTAGGTCCTAGGTTTCTCATTACTTGCCCAAATGTACCGCGTAAATGGGACAAAATTCCAGTAAGCGTATACGTTCAATTTTAAAGCCACTGCTGGCCGAAATACTTTGCAAAACACTGTTCAAATTGATAGCCTCGTTAGATACTTTTTTAATGCGTTCGACGAACTCTATTTAAGCGTCAGAAATACTCAACTTGATGCTCCGCTGGGCCGCTGCCAAGGGGTAAAACCCTGTAAGCCTGTATAGCGGTAGGTCAATGCCGAGGCACACCGTGCCCGTAAACCTAATAAACAAACAAAAAATAAACTAGAAAAATGAGAAGCAGTAAGGCCTGTGCGCATGTTTAACTCTTTATTGCCAAGAAGGTAGTAAAATGTATGGGAACTCTTATACCCTCCGGCATTAAAGGGTTAAACGCATTCTTATTGTTGTATTCGTATGCCATAAAACAGATGAAAAACACATAATGGAGCAACTAGAGTAAAGTCTGCGCGCGCGTACCTTTGATTCTTGTCACCATGAAAGGCGACTGTGCAGAAAAGAGTCGATCACGACTAGCACTGTAAAAGATCGCAATAATATAATGCAATAAAAGTATAAGTTAATTCAATCAATTCTGCCTACTTAATGGATAAGAGTGATAAGCTGTCAAAAATGTTGTAACTTAATTAATAACGCAATTCTTTGTTCAAAAGAACGTCAATCGAAATGTCTATTGAAATAAAAACAATTAATTCTATTGCCAACTTGGATTTATCAATCTGCATTTAACTCAAATGTAAGAGAATCAGTTAGTTTTCACATCCAAAAATAAACCGTGAAACACCGTATATAAAAAAAGTTATCCATGATGTTCGATGTTTTAAACACCTTTAAATCTGGCACAAGTCGATTTATAAATGTCTCATCTTCGCTAGCAAGCTGCTGTTCTGTACGAAACAAATTATTATAATTATATCATAAAAGATTCGATCATCCAATGGAGTTTTGTTAGTTTTAGATGAGTGAATGACATCATAAAGCTATCGCATATTGAAGATTACACAAAGAGTTGATGTTTAATTACTGCAATATCCTTCCAATGTTTTTATTTTCATCATTCTTGGTTTGTATACGATTGAAGAATTTGTACACATAATCAGAAGTGCTACTAAAACGGTAGTAAGCTTTTCATAATTAACATAACATGGCATAAACTGTAACTGGACGGCGTCCACGCATTTACATTAAAATCTGAACGCCGTCATGCCACTCATTGGGTCAACTTAGCACAGCCAGGAAAAGAAGTGGCGTCCAGGCAACTCATCATTATTTACACTTCAAGTGATGTGAAGAGAGCTTATGATGATGGACAGCAGAGTTTCCGCAGATGCAGTTGAAGGGACAGTTCTGCGATAAAATCAACCGCATTATATCCTTGTTATATGTCAACAAAATGAGTCTTGTCCTTCTCAGTTCGTCGACATAATGTTGTACGCAACAAAAGTCTTTAATTTGACGCTGATTTGTGACGCTGTTATAACAGAGATGATTTTGTTGAATTATTTTTAGCGAATAATTATTATTATGGATCATCCAATGCGATGAATTGATGAAGTACATGTAGATCGCAACACGTTTATGTTTATGCAATTAAGAGATCACGTGAAATAGATGAGAGCACAATTATACAAATGTTGCCAATTATTAATTTATTATGTATATGAATTAGGTTTAAAGGTGTCTAATGGTTGAGTAAATTTTATGACGCAAAGGGTTGATCCATTTAAACATACTGGAACGAGTCGTTGATATTAACACAATGCAAAAGGTGCCACAGTTTTTAAGTTATAATGTATATGAATCTTCACAGTTCAGTGGAGTTAACTCGATCGGATGTTGTCTCTGGTGGCTTTCAAAACTACCGACCGACAAGCGACAAATGCCAGTTCTACTGTGCAATCCTTGTGCAACGGCGATTGGCCGGACGCGCGCGTCATCTTCTACCAGCGAGGAGCTTCAGTTTCGTCAGCGTTTCGTGTTTGCGAGCCCTGCCACCTGTCGCCGCTCTACTCTATCGACGCAACCTCTACCAGAGACTCTGAACATTCCAAGGTTGTTGACGGGATTCCGTTGGATGATTCCACGTGTCTGCGAGGGATCGCCACTGATGACTGTTTCCGGCTCACTGTGACTTATTTTGCTAGGTGATGAAATTTTCTTGTTGTTATGACACTCAACATCATTTCGGCTAGTTAGCGGAGAGAGCGCCTCTGACTAGCTTTCTTGAAGAGGCGCTATATAACTACTTGAATAAATTAGCGTTTAAAAAAATATTTTAAACCTCAGCTAATAAGTAGAGCAGAAGTCCATGTCTAATTAGACACCTTGAGTAACAGTTCAAATTTATCCTTAAAAACAGAACCTTTGCCTTTTTACTGTTACTGTTTGTGCAACGAATCATGCATGATTAGAACTGTCATTCTTACACCAAAATATTATACATTATACAGTGATTAAAAAACGCCGTTGTAGCGGATGTGAGCTTTAGGACATCGAATGAAACGATAAATTAATTTGACTACTTCTCTTTTTAGATTGACACCGTCATAGTGCAAACAGAGGATGCATCGTGATGAAGTTTATAGGAATGCGCATAAAACGTGAAGAGGTCAATTTGAAAATAAACAGTTAGTATAAGTATTCAGCGGTCGCCTTATGCACCGTTTAACCCTCGAGTGCCCAAGGGGGGGGTCCGACCGGACCCCAGGCCTGTTTTTCCCGGATAACTTTTTAAAGGCTAGAGATCTGCATAAATGCTTTTAGGTATTCCTAGAGCAACCATTTGGGCATAGAATGGTATATTTTTCGTGAGTATTGTCCAACCCTGCACCCCACAACCACAGCATATACTAAGGGTACCCCATGATATGCGGCTGATATTCATACAAGCGCATGGTTACTGGTCAATAACTATTATTTTATACCAGGTGGTGCTATTGTGATATAATATATATCAATCGATTGCAAATTTAGTTGGGATTACTTACAACTACATTATATAACGAAATTCCAATCCCTTCTCAAGATATTAACATGAACACGCTGGGGTCCGCGCCGGACGTATAGGCTTTCCTTCGATGAATAACGCAAGCATGCAAGCATAACATATGTATTACGAGATTTTTACACTATTAGTTTACACCAGGTGGTGTTATTGTGCTATGAGATACATCAATCGATTGCAAATTCATTTGGGATTACATTGAAATAAATTCTATAACGATATTCCAATCCCTTCTCAAGATATTGGCATGAAAACGCTGGGCTTCCTTTGGTCAATAACGCAAGCAAGCGTAAAATGTGTATCACGAGATTTTACACTATTATTTAACACCAGGCGGTGTTATTGTCATATAAGATACACCAATCGATTGGAAATTCATTTGGGATCACATAGAACTAAATTCTGTGACGATATTCCAATCCCTTCTCAAGATATTAACATAAAACGCTGGGGTCCGCGCGGACCCCCCCTTGGGCCTTCGTGTACCAAAAAATACCTTGGGCACTCGAGTGTTAAAATTCTATATAATGACACGTACGACAAAATAGATAAAAAAGAGATAATTTTGGTAAGTCTACTTATATCAAGAGTCCGAAAGCGCTGTAAAATGCGAAACAAATCACGAAGAAAATGAGCGTAAGAGAATTGTGAAAAAATGAAATGATGGTAAATGAACAATAACTTCAGATCGATTTCTCGCACATAATAACAACGAAAAACCTTTGCATTTATCGATGTATTGTTGGGTTTAATGTTTCTTATATAGGCCTATTGGTATAAACCCCTGGGAGCGTCTCTGATTGGTGAGCACTGTGAGAGTCGCTATATAAATTTATATACACAATACAATGCAATGTGTTGAAACCACTCCTTCCACATTTGAGGTCAAGTCTGCACCAACGAATCACCTCTATGGCAAAAAATTTATTTTTAACAGTCGTGTGTTATCTTACATAGACGATAAAATTATGATGTAAATCAAAGTGCAGTATGCATGTATAGCGTCCAATAACCCTCGGAGGCTAACCTATAAAAAAAATCACATATTGGATAACCTGGGGTATATTTTTCACCCCACACCATTTGAGGCCTATGATATAAAATTAGACCATATTTGATCAACAACGGTACTTAATTCAAGTTCAGCATAGAATTTACAATCTATGAAACCTAACTAAGTTGAAATACACTGGTCAACAAATTTTCAATTTTTTTTGTATTTTACATGAAATTTGCAATTTCTTACAGATTTTGGGGTGCTGGACACGAATATGACAATGAAATTTAAAACTTAGCTCTGGTTTCTCTGAAATCATCAAGAGTTTCTATAAATAGAACAATGCGTACATATAACATTTATACCAGTATATTTTCGCTTCTACTTCCCATTGTCTCTTGTATAACTGCTCAGGATTAGGTCTTGCGATACTGCAAGTAGGTCTATATGTATGTACGAGCACTTTCTATACCGCCTCTTCAAGATGCTAGTCTGAAGCGCTCCTAATTATAGCGCGAACACTAAATCGCAGTTTCATGAAGTGCATGAACAATTGCGAGTGAAGGACTTGCACAGGGTACATACGCGGTGGCTTGAGGTGGATTGAAACCCAAATACTTCCGACTCCAAGGCACCAAATATAGCCTACCCCCACACCACCGTGCCCCATCTAGTAGGCCTATATAGTCAGCCAACATGGAAATTTTCGTGGTATCGTTTTTCCATGACTGTAAATGTCTCCTTGAAATCGTTCTGGAAGAAACTCCAAGTGGGAATTGGAGAAGTGAATCTTTAAGACACATCTCAGCCAAATTTGTGATATATGGAATCATAGACAACATGTCCTCAACAAAATCCTTGTAGTTTTCTGTTCTGACATCCCAGAGGAAGCTAGTTAACACCAGATGAAATGCTTGTTTCTCGTCACCCTGAAGCAAGTTGTCGAACATCTAATCTCTGGATAGCTGACTGATCTCAGTACCCCCAAAATTCCCTCTTTAATGTTTGCTTCGCCAAGGAATTTGACAACCAAGTAGGCCTACCTGAAAGCTGATCCAGTCCGGTACATGAATTATGATGTTCTTCATCACACTGAGTTTGGTGTGTAGCGACGATAATAACAGGATTTCTGGGTTTCAACTTTTGTTAGGCGTTGCACATGGTCTACTTCTTTCTGACGCCCAGAGATTTCGTCTCAGGCCAGCTTCTCCTCACTTACTCGACTGTCCCATTCACATAGAAGAACAGCAGTATTTTGTATATCCACACTGCAGACTATAATTCAAGAGCCAGTAAACCTTCAAGTCACTGCAGAGATGCCATCCATACCTGTTGTAGTGAACGGAATTCAACAGCCTGGTGTTTTAGGTTGTCATAGGATTCCTTCACGAGGACAGCATGTCCAAACGAAACTGATGAATATTGGTTTGAATCAATGCAGCACCACTTTGAGACTCAATTTCGTGGAGTCTATGAGTAGTCCCCCTTCTTGAGGGTCATGTTTGATTCCGAGAGCATTCAACAGAAAATCTACATTGGAGCAGAAGACAATGTCGTCTTCCTTGGTAAAATTATCTCACACTGCCCAGTGCCCATGCATGACGAGTACGAAACGATGTCACCTAGGCATTTTCCTGGAGAAGATTCCATTCTTTTAGATCTTCATCCAAGTAACTCCGTCTTTGCCTTGGATAAGTCCAGGTCGCAGTCAAGATCGTTCAGTTCACCTTGGGTGAGAATGTGTGGCGTCGAAAGCATAGGCGGAAACCTGGTCCGAACTTTGGGGGGGACGGACGAGCGGCCGAAGGTCGATCGCTGAGGCGCGAAACGCCGAGTTGGGAAGGGTGAGCGAAGGCTGTTTTTTAATGTCCACATATAATTGTAGCATTTTAGCTGTCATCCAAAATAAAAAAATGGTCCATTTTCTCAGTTCTGATAGAAGTAGTTCAAACTGCAATTTGTTATTGAACACGATCGGAGTGAAGGTTGCATTAGACACCTCTTTTAAAGCTGCTATCATGTATTTCTATAATGATGGAACTTGCCAAATTTCGCAAAAACAGTCTTGCAAAAAAACCATCGAAGCATTTAACATAGACACCTCTGTAATGTATTCAATCAACGATATATATATATATATATATCTATATATATATATATATATATATATATATATATATATATATATATAAGAAAAACATGCTATGTACTGAATTTTACTAAAATTCATGACAAAAATCTTAGAGTTAATTTATTATATGCAAATTATGTTTCTTAGAACGACTAAAAAGAAAACACTGATAGAAATGAAAACCTACTCATGTCTATAATTATTATATACCTGCTATCAGAGCATATCAAAGGAAGTTTCAGAACTGCATGACTTTTTATCAACCTTTTGATCTACCCTGGTAAATAACTGCCAATCAGACGACAATGGCTTTTTTGAAACTATTTTTAGCTGCGAGGATGTGATTTTACAACTCTCTAAGACCATTATAACTGCCTATTTTTTTAAAATCAACACATCTATGTGAACTTGCACGTTTAAAATCCCTGCCAACTCTGCTTGTGCATAGCCTAAATTCGTTCAAAAGACCAAATCGTGGGCGGAGTTTGGTTTCCATTCTTGGGGTCTAAAAAACTTGAAGTTTGGATGTGAGGTGGAGACTTGGTCCAGATTGAGCAGCGCCGGAATTTTTTTCTCGATTCAAAAGTTAATGAGCTTTTTTAGTCATCAATTTTAATTGAAATCCAATAAAAACCACACTATCTTGCGTAAACACCTTTTTTTAGTCATCTAGTTTATTTGAAATATCATAAAACCTAACTATTTTCCGTAATCATCTTTTTTAGTCATCTATTTTAATTAAAATATCATAGATCCATACTTTTTCCGTAAACACCTTTTTTCCTACGTTTGCCATAATTTATTTCGTTGTTACAGGTGGCCCACTAGCGGAACCTAGGTTCCTTAGGGTCATGTCCTTTTGATCCCTTGTACGTAGTTTACTTGAAGCTGTACTTGTGTTTTTTTGCTGTTACTTGGGCTTCAAAAATATTTATGGTTATGGTTATGTGGTTAGTCATTGAGTTTAATTGAAATCTCATGAAACCATACTATTTTGCGTAAACTCCTTTTTAGTGATCGAGCTTAATCGAAATATAATAAAAACATAATTTATTCCGTAAACACCTTTTTCAGTCATATAGTTTAATTGAAATAGCATAGATCCATACTATTTTCCGTAGACACCTTTTTTTAAACATCAACTCATCGATTTTAATTAAAATCTCATAAACCATACTATTATACGTAAACACCTTTTTTAGTGACCGAGTTTAATCGAAATATAATAAACCATAATTTTTTTCGTAAACACCTTTTTAGTCATATAGGTTAATTGAAATATCATAGATCCATACTATTTTCCGTAGACACCTTTTCTTAGTTATCAACTCATGGAGTTTAATTAAAATCTCATAAAACCATACTGAATCGCGTAAACACCTTTTTTAGTCTTTGAGTTTAATTGGAATCTCATTAAACCATAATGTTTCCGTAAACACCTTTTCTAGTCGAAGAAATTTTTTGTATTCTCAGAAAAACCATACTATTTTGCGTAAACGTATTTTTTGCACATCGAGTTTAGTTTAAATCTCACAAAAGCCATATTATTTTTCGGGCAAAAAAGTGTGTTGACCTTTTCTTAGTCATCGGGTTAAAATCTCAAAAAATCCATTCTTTTTCCTTTCACACGTCGAGTTTAGTAGAAATCTCATGAAACCATACTATCTTTCCGGACACACCCGTTTTAGTCAACGATTTTAATTGAAGTCTAACAACAACCATGCTATTTTCCCGGACAAAAAAGTGTTAATCATCGGATTCAAGTTTCGTTCGTGAAAATTTCTTGGGAGCTAACCCCGGAAACTATACCAGTTTCCTTGTGACAGACCCGAATCTGGGCCTTCTTGAGGGGTTTGAGCCCCCCTTAGCCCGTAATAAACTCCGCCCATGGACCCACTGATGTTCTATATCCCATTGTTGGTTTTCAAGAGGAATAATAACAAAATACATACTTACTTACTTACGTATTTGCTTTCCATATTACTTCTAATGTTGAACATGACGCTGATTTGAGCCTGAAGAGAAGCTGAATTGAATTGAATGTAGCAGAAACCCGATGACATTGTGAATTTGTGACGTTGGGTGTTAGCAAGGCTTTCGTAATAATTGGCAACATGTTAAAAGAGGTGTCTATTTTATACAGTATAATGTTCGCAAACTACCCAACGTTGGACTTAATAACTTTTAGTTAGAGCCTGGATTGTCCTGGAATTCATATCGTTATAAATATTTACTTCATCTGCTAAACATTTTTTCTCTCTAGTTCACTACCGAAGATTGTGTACATGTCCTAACGTTTGAACATTGGGGGGGACAAATGCATGGGCCGTCCCCCCAACGTCTTCATTGGGGGGGACCGTCCCCCCTGTCCCCCCCTAGGTTTCCGCCAGTGCATTTAAGAGAGCTGTTCAAATTAGGATGCATAAAAGACGAATGAAATAATCGTAAACATGGTGTCCAGAAATAAACGCTTCCACGACAACTCGTCTGTGGACAACTGGTCTAACGAGAGTTGGTCAACAGAGACTCGCATTGATGGAATAGGAGCTGGATTTATGAGAATGGCTTTTAGCTTAGATGGAGGCTGGATTAACAAACCCGCAAATATTGTAATAGTAACTTAGAGTACAGTGGGTTTGGCTACAGTAAATGACGATTGTCAAAGACGATTATCGTTGACCTTATTTTTTTAAAATTTAGGTTTGAGATTGGCGTTATTAGTGAACAACCAGTGGTTGGACGATGTGAAATTAAAGAACTTCCTGGAACATGCATAATAATTGCATACAAATTAAATGGCAAATTTATGATACATGAAATACAGAATTGAAAGGTGTGCAAGTGCAGCTCACCAATTACATGGATATTCAGCGTTTAACGTCATTCATTTTGGTTAATTCTAAATTTATGACGCCATTTTCACACTGTTTTTCAAAAGGTATACTAGGACATTATAGCGACCGTTGCCTTAACCCTTTAATGCCGAGATGGTAGTAAATGGTATGGGAAATCCTATACCTTCCGGCATTAAAGGGTTAAACACTGTTATACGACCAATCTGTTCCTTCATTTATTGCAGAGCCTTCTGCCTTCGTAGCTACGACTTCATTGGTCTATTAAACATCATGCAGTGACGATAACTACATGTACTGGCAAAATGAAAATTTAAACAAGAAACAGGAAAGCTGCTGAAGATGTTTTCACGTATTTACAGATTAACGCCGTTACCAGACTGACCAAAACTCAATTTAATTCCCTATCGTGACTCCAGCTTATGTAGTTTGAATTATTAAAATTTTAGAGGTGTCCAACGTATGTGCTCAAGCCTATCGTAAAAGCTTTGTTTTTAAAGAATAACGACGCTGCATTTATGCATGTACGTGCACTATTTATAGCGCCCCTTCACAAGACCTCATCAGAAGCGCTCCCGACTACAGCGCGGACACTGAATCGGAGTTTCACGCCGAAGCGCTTAGCAACTGCGATTTAAGGACCTAATGTAAAGGCAAAATAAGTAAGTAAGTAATTTTTTTATTGTAGTAGCTGCAAAAACGCACTCTGGTTTACAAGCATTAAAAACACGCCACGTAGAAAAGCAAATAGGCTTACAAGACAAATCTGGTAGCCAACAACGGCGCCCAATCATATAGCTCAAGCCTATTATTGGTAACTCCACAACGATAGAGTCATCCTTAGGCAAAAACTCCGCTCGAGAACCACAAATCACCATCATCGAACTCCAACACGTTGACTACACGAAGAGTCCATCTGACAGTTTCTCTCGTACCGATTCCCGATGACGGCAGTGTCTACAGAGCCGAGATGCATAAAGTACGAAGAGCAGCGACGGGCGGCACAACGCTGGAAACGTGGCACTACTAAGATACGGTTTTATGTTGCTTCTAAAAAACCTAAATTTCTCGGGAAACGCCGAGTATCTCATCTAGTGTGTTTTATCAGCCGTTCGAAGGCGGAGCAATGCATAAATCACAAATTTTTTTCTATTTATAGCACATATTTAAACAGTTTTCAAGGTGTCTAATGGCATTCGTCTTTTGCTAACAGTATAACACGTTGTTCTTGGTTCAGTTTTACGGTTGCTGGTAATAAGAGTCGTTCTTTTTTCCATTCATGTGTGCAATCATTCGGTTATCGATAATGACGAACCAATAATGACGAACCTGTTATCTGAGGTTTAGATAATTGGACCAGTCCAAAGGACTTTATAAATTAATTAACGTGTACTATACAATACAACACAATACAATAAAATATAATACAATGCAATACAATTCAATGCAATGTAGTACAATACAATACAATTCAATGCAATGCAGTACAATACAATGTAGTGCATTGACGAAGCTATGTCTTTGTGAAATTGACCAAATGCTGTATATTTATTTTGTGATGGTACCATCACACTGTCTTGACGACATCGTGTATTATCAAAGATAACTAGCGTCGCCCTCCTCAGATAGGCCTACACGTCATTGAGTCAGACACTGCCAAAGTGCGAGCAGTGGCGTATTTTTAGGTAGTTATTCAATTATTCTATGTGTCTTGCTCAATGGTATAACGACGTCGGTTCCTATATTGGATAAAACGTAGGTTACATAACAAGGCCACGTTTTGCTAATATAACAACAATTAATTTAGTTTTAGAGGTGT
Organism: Lumbricus rubellus; assembly: GCA_945859605.1. Lineage (NCBI taxonomy): Eukaryota > Metazoa > Annelida > Clitellata > Crassiclitellata > Lumbricidae > Lumbricus > Lumbricus rubellus. Next base: position 6,869,351 of record OX243821.1, read on the forward strand.
GTAATTAAACAATATTAAAAAATATAGGCCTATAATTATGGTGCTGTAAAATCAAACTACAACTGACCATGAAACATTTTACGTAGCTTTCAACGCTTTGGCTATTCATATGATTTCCATAATTTATATTGCGCACATTGGCCGCCGATTTGCTGTGTTAAATTATTCAATTTGGGACGTGTTAACACGTTCCTCGCGGCCAACGTGTTAAGACATCTACTCACATGAAACATGCAGCCTGTTCTTGTGTTCCGGTTTCTATTTCAAGTTTTAAATTCGTTCTCTTTAGGATCACTGACAGCAGGCTTTTGCTAACATTTTTGCTTGTTAATGCGATACCAACGCTTACATATGGCATTGTTCCAAGCGTTTTACGGGTGTCTAAAGTAGACATTTCCCTGGTTGCGCAGTAGACACCATTCTTGCACAAACCTTTGAACGATTGCGATTATCTCCTGTCAGTTAGCACGAAGGTAGCTGAGACGAGAGTTTGCTTCAGATTGCATTAATAAAAATCATCGTAGTGACACATAAGAATTGAACGACGTCTGATGTGTGTTAACAAAATAATTTTCTACAAATTTCACATTTAAACGACTTCGCTAATAAATAAGCGAAATAATTGTGTAAAAATATATATTGAAGTGCAAGGTTGAAAACAACGTTCCTGGAACACATGATGTCGACATTAATGGATAGGCCTTCTTGTTTTCTAATTCACCCCCAGGAAATAATCACTTGTAAGAAATAGTCACTCATCCTCCGTCGTCTCCATCGCATCCTCCTCTTCTTCTTTAGCTTCCTCGTCAGATCGTATGCTACAGGCGACTGTATGATTCAGATAAAAGTTAGATTAATTCGAGTCTTGGCATTGACACATTTTTCGTGATGAATTATTTTTTAAGTTACGTCATTATACAGAAATGGTAATGATTGACGCTAGACACCCTTCTTAGGATTTATAATAACGATATATAAACCCAAGTTTCGTAAAGTCACCATGTGTTCCATGAAGGAGAAATTCAATCACTATGGTTTTTGTCGCTCACTTCCTTTCGTCATCCAACCATAATTAGTGCCCCATTATTCCTGACACTTTGTACACCCTTAAAAAGGATTAAACTTTTCAAACATAAATTGCTGAAGAGCAAAAGTAAGCCAGATAAAATTTTGCCATGTTGACAGCCTTTCTTATCTAATGCTGGAAGGTCCTGGAATGTACCAATGAGCCATATGAGCAAAAAGACCTATGACCAATTATAGACCCTATGAGCAATAAGCCATATGAGTAAAAAGCCTACGAGCAATCAGCCTATGAGCAATCAGCCTATGAGCAATAAGCCTATGAGCAATAAGCCTATGAGCAATAAGCCTATGAACAATCAGCCTATGAGCAATCAGCCTATGACCAATAGACCCTATGAGCAATAGACCATAATTATGAGCAATCAGCCTATGAGCAATCAGCCTATGAGCAATGGTCCGTACACCATTCAGCGTTGCGTCGTTTGATGTAATTATTTTAATGTTGTTCATAAATTGTTTTTATCTTTATGTCACATTTGGCTATTTTTATACCTGTCAAAATAATGATTCTTTGCGTTGTATCAAGCGGATTGAATTCACTCAATGAAGTTGCTATTTAGCACTTGTATAATTGTGTTCACCCACCAGCCTCATTCGTTAACTTGCTCATCGTAGAATTTAGTCATTATTTATATCATCTGAAAGAAACTACTTTCAGGTGTTGACACAAATGATTACGATTCTCCTGAAGTGGTGTTATGTAAAATGCTAACGGTTTACAAAGACACCTTTAAAGAGATTCTATGCTAGGCTATAAAAAGGAGATTTTTGACCAACTGGTACTCTTTTGTTCATATTCTATTAACTCGTCGTACACAATGGATGTAAATATAACACAGACACCAGGAATCTAGAAGTGTCAATCTCAAGCCAGAATAAAATAAAGGTAATCGCAAATCGTCTTTAAAATCCATCGACAATAACAGATTAACATAACCAGACGTTCTTTAATACACAACTAAATGCTTGCGTATAATTATGAGCCGTACTTTAACACATACAAACATCGATTTACATACAATCACATAATGTGCGCGTCCACAGCAGGCAATCACTCACGTTGCCCTCCTTTGTTGTTCAGTCTTGGGACTGGTACCACTATACATTGAGATGCGGTATGGTATACGCCCTACCTCATCCTTGAGTTTTACTTTCTGGCATAATGGCTTGAAAGGTCTTGACATCGATTTTTGTGTTTATTCAGATATATCTGAAGTTGTATCTGTTGAATTTCTAGCGCCATCTGCAATAGTTTTACAGGTGTGTAAGAACATTATTTCTTTACAATGTGCTGCACCTCAAACCTAATGAATAAACACTTTCATACGACGCAATGAAGCAATGAATGCAGAAATAATTATCACGTTGTCTCTAATAACCATCGCCATGTTTCGTGCAGAGCACAATCAGATTACTCAGTACGTACACTGAAAAGAGTTATAAAGAGTTGATCGCATAGACGGATGGAGAGATTTATGTAAGGAGAGGGAATAATTGGAAGTGACACACAAGACAAAATAGTATGCGTAACCAACTTCCTCTTTCTATTGTTTCATGTCATGTCATGTCATGTCGCCATCGTCGCATCGCGACGGTTGGCTACATGAATGGACCTTTAATGCCCAGAGTCTTCTGTTCCTTGTCGCGCTCATTAAGTCAGAGCCTACAAGTCCTGTCCAGTTCAGGACGTTGTCGATCCAAGATATCCTCGGCCTTCCTCGTCCTCGGTTACCCTCCACAAAACCCGTCTTGATGCTACTTTCGATGCTACCGTTTTGTTGTCTCATGATATGACCAAAATATCGAAGTTTCCGAATTTTGGTGTGGGCCAATAGTTCTCTTGTGGCTCCCGCTGACACATACACCTGCTCATTGGTCATCATTTTAGTCCATGGAATTCTCAGCAGCTTTCTGATACACTTGTTCTCAAATGCTTGAATTCGCTTTTCTTCATCCTTTTATTGTTCTATTGTTTTATTTATTTTATTTTATTTATCTTTCTATTGTTTTATTGTTCTATTGTTTACCTTCAACATTTTGTTGCCCGTGTATAGAAGCGCCTCCCGTAAACGACGTAACTTTTATTATCTGCAAAATCAGTTCAAGAAAGTACAGGTGATTACAATCGATTGGATGGAAACAACTTCCTGTAACATAACTCACAGACTAAATCGCTGTTTCCTGATTTGGCTCAAAATAAATTATTTGTCTCCGTTTCCAGAAGCAATATACATTAGTGCTCGCCTCGACTCTTTATATACATGTATAGCAAAATTATTATAGAGGCCTTCTTCCTTGTGTGTGAGTGTGTGTGCACGCGTGAGTTGGATACTAGGCCTAATATTGCCCTTGATAATCAGCAAAATCATAATCGTTTACCCGTCCTACTCTTATATAACACTCTAAGTATAAAGGCTAAAGGTGTTTAATAAATAAGTGCATTTACCACACAGTGTGTACTTCGGGCTTAACGACACTTTTTCATTTCTAAGATGATTAGTGTCGGAGGCAGAGTACAACCTCCCTCTCCACGTTTATATTGCGACCAAGCCACCCGCAGTAAAGATCCGAGAAATTAATCTCTGATAAACCGGCCGGGAATCGAACCCGGGCCGCCGGCGTGGCGAGCGGGCTACCAACCCACTCGGCCACTTAGGATCTCTAAACCAGACAGTGATTCCTCCGGAATTTATTACTTCAACATTCGCGTTTTCGTGATGAAGATGCTGGGATGTTGAAATCACCTGATTTCTAACTAATTTGACTTTGTTCTCCAACTTACGATCAACATTTCTTTAGCGCAATTTTTTTCATTCCTTGTATGAAAGCGCCGAGAGCTTGTCTAGGTTCACTTATTTTCTGATGGTGAAATCACAGGAAGAAGTAGAACAGCAATTAAAATGATCGACGAACTTGCCACACGTAATTTTATAAGACAAATCGTTCTCCCGGTCCTAATCTTATATAAGAGTTTTGTCAAAGTTTCAAAGGTGTCTACTTAGCGACCACGCTAACCATTATAGATCAGCCTGCAGGGGTGCAAGCTCCTGCGGAGCGACCTTGGGCAAGTTGCTTACCCATCATTGTCTGTGGGGAAGGCAACGGGAAACCACCTCACTCATCTCATCCCCAGGGGCGTAAAGCCAATGAACCTGCCTACGGGCAGAGCACCACCACCACCACCATCATCATCATCATCATCATCATCATCATCATCATCATCATCATCATCATCATCATCATCATCATCATCATCATCATCATCATCATCACCACCATCATCATCATCGTCGTCGTCGTCGTCGTCATCATCATCATCATCATCATCATCATCATCATCGTCGTCGTCGTCGTCATCATCATCATCATCATCATCCAGCCTGGACGTCAATGTTACTTATCTACGAAATTACCAAACGATATGCCTGCAGACTAAATTCTTGATTGAATGACTAATTGACCTATTTATTTACACAGCAACTGTTAGAGTCAGAGATCGCTGTTTCTAGCGTCACGTAGCGTCGTAATGACAGGTTCATACGACAGAGGCGTATTGTATTTAGAAAGACATGTCAATGCTTTCGATAATAATTACCGGTGATTGTGAAAATAATATGGACAGATCTCGTCGACATAGGCGCTTTGCTCAATAAAGAAAAAATAATGACATGTGTTATCATACGTTAAACAGGAACTATTAAATATAATTCTCGTTAATATACCTTTAACACGCGTTACAAACTGAAATATAAACTCTGGTCAGGGTTGAACATTTTAATTAATACCTCAGTCTGATTTTAATTAAAAACTGGTCTAGTACCTTGCTCATAAGTGCTGTAATATGCCGAGCAAATATCTGTCCAGGGTAACAGCCTCTGTTGTCATAGACCCTGGTCAAATCGGATCCATCCATCCATACACAGCCTACCAGTAATTAGGCTTGCAGTTTGACTCTGGAGACACTCGTGGTAAAAATTAATGTAAAAGTCACGGAAGTATTGTCTATATTAACTACGACTGTAACTACAAGAAACACTAAGCTAATAATAAGCAAGCAGCCACAATTAACTTAGGTAGATCCGACTATTATGTTGTAGGCTACAAATAAAACCGATGCAATCTCCTTGTGTAGCTCCAAAGTCTGTCCGACCGACCGGGAATTCAACCAGTTAATTATGTCAATGTAGCTGCTTTATTTTTATTTTTTTTATTTTACGGTAATTTACGAGACATAATTATCAGTTTCGAACACAAATTGCCCAATATTAGTTATTCGATTAGAAACCATTAAAACCGAACTTGCAGAGCGTCGCTAAATAAAACCAGCTGGGTCATTGCTCTAAGTCTCCGCCACTTGTTTCAAAACCAGTTCCAACCATGTATTAAAGAGAAGGGCGACACAGGCTAATGATCCTTGTTATGAAACAGCGTCGTACAACTGTATCGCTACAAGTGTCCTTCAAACACCTTTAATATGAAATTCTTTTTTATTTATATAAATTGGACAGAACTGCGTAATTATTTATTTACTTGTCAAGCTTTTCAGTCAATTGCCAGATTTCGGAAGCTCTTTGTGGGGAGGGGGAGGGGAGGGGAGGGGAAGGGAGGGGAGGGGAGGGGAGGGGAGGGGAGGGGAGGGGAGGGGAGGTGGGGGAGGGGAAGGAGTAGGGGAGGAGTAGGGGGAATATGGAGGGATGGTTGGACGCTCGTTTCAGCCACAGCAACGCGTGGCCGGGTACGCTAGTACTTACATTAAAACTGTGTATAATGATTGGTATATATTATAAGCGCATTCCTCTTAGACACTTTATAAACGCTCTTGAGTTGTGTTATTTATAGGGGCGAAATGCACTTGACTTTTATTAGCAATTACAGGTCGGTGTGGTGGTTACTCTGAACGCCTTTTAAACATTGTCAAACGATGTTGTAATAATATTAATGACATGGATTTTAAAATTGCTCATAAGTGCTGTAATATGCCAAGAAAATTTATGTCCAGGGTAACGGCCTCAGTTGTCATAGACCCTGGTTAAATCGGATCCATTCATCAATTAATCTTTGTTATTATTTTGTTTTAGCTTCCTCATCAAAGAGAATAAATGCCCAATAATTAGGAAGATGTTCGGAAGGAAGTATAAACATCTGCTGATCAGTATATTAACAAACATTGCCCGCAGCCTCAACACTTGTTCATGCCTTTGTAGTTTCACGCTTGGACTACTGCAGTTCCATGTATACGTTGGACTTCCAGCCTGTCGGATGGGACCACTAAATAGGGTCCTGCGCACTGCTGCCCGCCTCATAGGCCGCATTCCCAAGTTTGGCCGAGTCTCCGAGTACATGCGGGATGTACTCCACTGGTTCCCTTACCCACAGCGCATTACATACAGAATTTCCGTCTTGGTCCGGCGCTGCTTTGAGGGTTTGGCTCCTTTATAGGCCTACTTGCAGGAGCTCTGCTGCTCGACCACGCTTGTTCAACGCCGCTGCTCTCTCCGCTCAGCTGCACAAGCGGAACTTATTGTTCCACGCTCACAGACTGCAATCAGGCAGCGCCGTGCTTTCTCCGTGGCTGGCCCTGCGACCTGGAATGAGCTGCCTGTTATCCTTCGTCAAATACCTATTAGCCTTTCTACTTCTACTTCATTTCTTTCTCTTCTCAAAACTGTCTTATTCGACCGGGGTTGGACTGGGAGCGCTCCTGAGTAGTAACCTTGAAGGAGCGCTATATCAAATTCTCTGTAAATAAATAAATAAGTATTGAAACCGATCCAAAGATGCATGGCCATAGTGTTTAAATTAGCTGAACCAATTATCTGCTTGTGTTTGTCTATCTCATCACGATGATTGTCTCCTTTTCAACGACCATGCATGCGGCTGTATAATTTCGCTACGTAATTTGGATTATTAATCTGAGATTGCCATTCGAAGAACAGCGAAGGTTGGTAAAGTACGAGCTTTGCATTGCGACAGAGCGCTTCGGGGACATTTACACACCTTTAAAACTTTATAATGCACGCTATTTAAAGCAAATGGCAAATCGGTGGTTTACTTTGAACTGGCTTGGTTCACTGGTAAAGCAATTTCATATTACAGCGCAAAAATTCCAATAATTACGTGAGATGATATTATTATGACATGTCTGTTGATGCAGAAATGACAGAATGTTTAGGTTGCATCATCATTTTGCTTAATGCACTGATTTGCTTTTTCAAAACACAATATTATTGTTACTATTATTTCCACCGGTCACTCAAAGTAGGCATTCTTCCTGATTAACAGAAGAGATTGGTAGTCTTCGATGCTGTGAAGCGTGATGGACTTGACCTCAATGACTCGTCTAACTTTCGCCCGATCTCCAATGTCTGCTTCCTCTCAAAAACAATTTAAAAGATTGTGTCTAAAGAAATTACCACTTTATTGAAGATACACTGGACACTGCATCAGCGGCAAAGTAGTGTCGCGAATCTTTGAATCAAGCGAGGCCACAAAGTCAATCGCTGTAAATAATGGAGTATCCGGAACACGCTCAGGGCGACGATGGTATATCATACATTCTCATATCTAAATACATTTTATTTAGACTGGAGAACGGATAGATGAGTTGGGTGAATGTATGAAGGAATAGATGAATAGATGGCTGAATGTATGAGTGGACGGATGTTTGGTTGGATAGATGTATGGAGTGGGACACCGTAGGCGTTCAAGCACCCATTACCTGGGTAGATTATTATAATCTCAAAGCTGAAAGGACAAGTAATGTGGTGGTGAACTTCCGCGTATTTATTAATAAATAAAATAACGTTATTAAGGTATTTGCCTATGTTCAGAGTGTTCTCTTTGCATCATTAGAGACCTCACGATGGGTTTTGACTTGCACACCCTTAAGACAGTTGCTTCTCACTTTATAAATTGGACATTTTTGCATAAAATTGTTATTACATGTCGAAACACATAGGCCTACCTGACTCCACATAGACGCTGTAATATGCCGAGCAAATTTCTGTCCAGGGTAACGGCCTCTGTTGTCATAGACCCTAGTCAAATCGGGTCCATGCATCCATCAATCCAGTGACTCCAGCATTGCTTGCAAATCGATGATGACCTTGATGAGCGCAAAGATACTTGGCTATGCGTATATATATATATATATATATATATATATATATATTTGTTTGTACACTTGTTATAACGCCCCTCCAAGCTCTTTCTACTCACAGGCGCTCCCGAATGCAGATCGGACACTGCATCGGAGTTTCACGCAGAATCGCTGAGCAATTTTGAGTGAAGGACTTGCCCAAGGTCCTTACGCGGTGAGGTGGATTCGAACCTCGAACCTTCCGGCTCCAAGGCATCGACGCCACCACTACACCACCGCGCCTGCGTAGGCTACAGAGATACAGTACATGCACGCATCCAATGTTTGAAAATAACCAGCTGTAGCTCACTTGATATACCAGTTCATCGGAGGAGTTGCTTTCCATATAAACGATCTTAAAAGCCCGAGTTTAATGGCGTTTTATCCTTTCCCCTGCTGCTCTTGCCAGCACGTTGCAGGCAACCCCATACATTATTTTGCGGCTGCGTTTAATGCATGTGTGCTTGTCTGTTGCTAATTAATGGCCTATTTACTTTTACTTATGTATAAAGGTACTTACCCCATGAGAAATCGGCACAGATTTTTGAATACTACTTCTTTGTTCTTTAACGAAATTCTTCGCACTTAAACACTAATGATATTAAATTCGATTTGATATGATGTCAATATTGGATTAATTCCAAACATTGCACTTCTTGTTCATATTCTCGATCTCTGGAATGAACAATAGCACATTCTTGGGCGGAGCTCAGTTTCCGTTCTTGGGTGGGGTGGATAAAAATGGGCTTCGTATGGGGCGGAGACTTTAAAAATAATTTATCGGCCACACAGTTGATGACCTTTTTAGTCATTCGATTGAAATTTTTTTCGTGAAGAAAGCAATATTTTCCCCGTATACATTTTCGAATCTGGGCTTTCTGGGGGAGAGGGGGCTAAGCCCAGGAAAAGCTACCATATTCACGGTAAAAAGCTGAATCCGGGCCTTCTTCGATTGTTTTCTGAAAATCAGGTCGACTCAGCTAAGAGTTGTATCCAAGTTCAATTCGATTTGACATGAGGACAAAATATTGGATTAAATCCAGACATTGCAGTCACATGATTTTCAGAAAACAAGCAGATGCATTGTTATTCAGAGTAACAATAGCTCTTCTTGTTCCGCTTGTTTTGCTGTATCTTTTGACGTCTCTGTATCTGTATGTGTCTCTGCCTCTGCTTATTTCTCAGTCTCTGCCTCTGCCTCTGCCTCTGCCTCTGCCTCTGCCTCTGCCTCTGCCTCTGCCTCTGCCTCTGCCTCTGCCTCTGCCTCTGCCTCTGCCTCTGCCTCTGCCTCTGCCTCTGCCTCTGCCTCTGCCTCTGCCTCTGCCTCTGCCTCTGCCTCTGCCTCTGCCTCTGCCTCTGCCTCTGCCTCTTCCTCTGCCTCTGCCTCTGCCTCTGCCTCTGCCTCTGCCTCTGCCTCTGCCTCTGCCTCTGCCTCTGCCTCTGCCTCTGCCTCTAGCGTGAATCTATGTTGATTGAGAGCTCGATCAAGGCTCTGCCAACAAGAAAGGCGGAGCTGCGTGCAGAATTATTTGGCCAGCGGTTTTTGATACAACGCAAGTACAAAACTACACTGTGTCCGAAAAATCTGTCATCACACTGCTGTAAATATGAAAACATTATTAATAGTAAATGTTCATCGATTTTCACAATTCAAACACCGTTTTTACCCTGACATATTTGTCTAACAGTTGTGAAAATATAAAAGTTGCAGTTTCAATAATGACGTTATAATGACGTCACACGCATAAATATCCAAATTTAAGAGATAAGTGCACAAACATTATCTAAAATTTCAATAGTTCTAAGATGTTGTTTATCAATAATAAATATTAGTTTAATTTTATTTTTATATCTGAATTATGTCAGACTGCAATTTTTGCTCAGTGTATATACCTTCGGCCTCAACCCAGGCTTCAAAACGGTCGCGCTAATAGCCAACAGCAGCATCGATAACCTACTTATCAAAATACTCCCAGGCATTACCACGATTCGTTCGTTATGAGTTCCTCAATGTCTCTTATCATTGTCTTGTACACATTCTCCTGCATTATTAAATCCTTTAATAAGCTGCATTTATTTTAACTCCTGGTTCTATTAAATGGATGTCCGTTTACCAAGAGCCAATATACCAACCGAAACCATGCATGAATGGCCGGCTAAATGCATTTAATGCAATGACGTCATCATTGACGTCATAGAACTTTTATATTTACTCCAGTGTTAGACAGATATGTCAGGATTAAGATGGTTTTTTAATTAAAAAAATCGATTAATACTTCTATGTATTTTCATTTTTACAAAATGGTTCCCTTATTTCCGGACATAGTGTAGACTTGACTCGTACAGTTAGAATATACGTTTCACTGTGTTGAAACGTATTTCCGTTTTTCATAATATAACCAAAACTGTACTGATTTAAGTCCATTGCTTCTGATGCATTTCGCTACTGAACGTCGTATCTAACTTTCTCTTGAAGACGAAAGACTTGCACTGAGGAAAATCGCTTTCCGTCTGGAAACTGAACTGCGGGTATCAACAAAATGTTTCGATTGTTTTCCATTTCGTCTGTTTTCTTAATGATCGTCGCTGTGAAGCTGACAGCCGGTGAGTTTTAATTAAAATATCTGTCTACATTACTTTCAAATGTGCATGGTAGAACGTAAAGCGAAGTTGACATAATGTTACTTTAGCAGACTAAATTTCTGTTGATGAAATGCTGATGCATGTTCCGCAACGAATTTTGCGATTTTTTTTGCTTAATTTATTTGTGATTTTAATGCTGAATTTGCATTAAACGGCAAAGCTAATAATACTAAAGTCACTAAGCGGTTTTTACTTGGGGATTTTTTTAACCAAACCGTACCAGGACAGTCTTGTCTTTTAAATCAGGTTACTGCCATAATGAACAGTTTTATTAGCTGCCTTGATTGAGTTGATTCCAGAATAGATGGACCGAAACCGTAGCGCGTTACAGTATAATATGTTATTATCCTACCCTTGGTTTGTAGTATCTTCAATCTTGTGCATATATGTATGAAGTAATGTAGTCATTGTAGTGTATTGTAATGTAAAACTGTTGTTTAACCAATGCAAACTGTTTTGTTGTAGGTGACCAAGAGTCATTGAGTCGTGTAGATGTAGGCTGTGAGTTGACGAATACCTGCTTTGAAAGAACCGCAGACGATTCTACAACAGTTGACAAATCAACGACATCGAAAATCAATGACAAAGAAAACACTTTAAACGATCAAACTGATTTCACTACTTCACAAGAGACTGCTCCATTAGCATCAAACACTCAATTATCTGTAGCGTCAGGAGAAGCTACATGTAGCAGTGAAAGTACGGATGACATTATTTATACTGCACATCGAACCACAAATAAACAATTCAGTGAAACTAATAACAGAAATTCTGAATCACCGGAAGTCACAGAAACATCGACCGTCGTAGATACTGCAGCAGATGATGGCAAGATAACCGAATTAATATTAATTATGATAATTTTAATTTTTTCTTTTTATTGTAATAATCACTTGACCGGAGGGCTATTCTTCGAAATTTGTAATAGTCACAATTCTGCATTTATTAATCGACATTCTTAAATGACTGAATTAAAAGGAGTGACTCTAAACACTCTGCGAGGCTTGAACCCGGGTCGTGTGGATGACTCTTAGTTTATCGACCAGCGCTCTCTCAACTGAGCCACGGACCCACCCACTTACACGACGTACTCAAGTTCCAAACTCAGTAACTGTTCCGGAGAATAAATTCAAGCTGGTAGTCACATAGTCACAAAGCGAGTGCTAAGTCAATCGTAGGCCTACAATTTTTTTTAAATTTTATTTAGCCATTTCTGTAGCCCTCGTTAAGCTATCTTCTCAGAGGCGCTTCCGACTACTGTAACAGTCTGGACCCTGCATTAGAGTTTCACGCCGAAGAGCCCGAGCAATAAATTGCGAGGGAAGGGCATGCTCGAGGTCCCTACGCGGCGATTTGAGGTGGATTCGAACCTGGAACCTGACTCCAAGGCACCGACGCAACGACTTCACCACCACGCCCACAAATTATATTACATAATAATATTATGTGAAAGTAGTTCACGCAATACCAGTAATATTAAAAATAAGCATGCAAGATGTGGATCAAAAGCACAGCAAGAAATTAGCCTGAGACCAAGTCTGCGTAAATGACAAATTACTATGACCTCAGGCTCACTTTTTGTAGTGTTGTATCGCTTAATAACTGTGTAATGCGGAATGTTGGGCCATAGTATTTATTGGCGCTATATAAAGTCTTTGAATGGGCGAATGACAGGGGTTATTATAGGCAACTAAAAGGCCAAAGCAGTTCACAGTGACAATAATAAAATGTGGCATTTCTAATGCACTCTCACCGTCTCACTCTCACGCAAGCTGATGCTATTGTTACTTGGGTGTGATGCAGTGTGGGACATTGCTCGGTTGGAGAATATGAGATTGACAGTTTCCAGGGGTTGATATGGAGCGAGAACTGGGAATAATAAATGTCCATTGTTAAGACAACAATTTGCATTGAGGTATGTCTCTGCTTTTTAAAATGTATGGTAAAAATGTAAAAATGTGTGTGTGTGTGTGTGTGTGTATGTATGTGTGTGTGTTTAAAACATCAATGGCAGAAGGCAGCTGAGAATTTCAGATGACTACCAAATATACGAAGACCATAATCAAAGGCCGAACCATGTGGTCACCATGGTTACAGCGTATCGATTGCACTGTTACGTCATGCTTGTTTTATTGTTTTCAGTTTCAGCATACACCATAAATTCGGTTTCAAAGTTTCGTGCAGTTGGTTGCTACGGTCAGGGTATCGCCAAAGTAACTGACTTTATCTACGTATTGTGTCTTGATCCGCATACTAATGATCGAATTGTGCGAGCCTACGACGTTAGCATTCCACACGATCTGCTGATGATATATGTAGTGCATAGGCCTAACATTGAACACGTGAGTTTTTTTACAAGGTTTGTCAGTATGGTTGCTATGGGAAACACGAATACTGTATTATACGTTGGTGATGTGAATTGCAAATGTATTTGGACGATAGACACGGTTAGCAATACTGTAGTCAGGAAATGGCTGAGTGAATTGGGTGTTGAATTCAGTTTGTCATTGGCCAATAACAATCATTTAATGGTTCTGAGGTATTTGGAAGATCTTCCACATTTAGAGATTTACAGTCAGGATGCGAAACTTGTGCGAAAAGTTCCACTTCCCAACGACTTCAAAGGTGAACTTCGTGGTATTCAGAAACCGAATGGAGAATTCATCGTTAGCCACAGATCAATTGAAGATTATCTTATAAGTGTAAGTATATATATTGATGAACGTATTTTCAGTCAGATCATGGAATGCCCATATTGTTATACACAGCGTTTCCGAATCACTGATGGGCGGATTTTCACAGCAGAAGTTCAACGTGACATATGGTTACTTAATACAAAGTTGTTTTGGGATACGGAGAACAAACGCCTGTTTGTGGCTGAAACTTTTGTTGGACATATACATGTATTTGACACGATCAGTTGTGAGTGGAGTCGTTTGCATAGTTTAGAAATTACTGCGTTTGACTACGACATGGATGAAAACCAATTCTATATACTAAGTCCTTATGAAGACGTGGAAATTTTGGTATTGAACAGAAGCTAAAATTTAAAATTTGTCATTTAATGACAAAGAAGCCAAATACGAATCATGTGAGCATGTGACATTCACTCGTTCAAAGGCTCGTCGCTCGCTAGATGATACTGCATGAGTAATCCTATTGATCAAGTTCAACTTGTTCAAATCTAAATGTAGGGCCTACAGTATACAGCCCCCAAAATGTTAGCACAGATTGTAAACACAACATTGGTGTCCACACACACCTGGAAAACGCATTCAATTCTCGCTAGAAATTGAACAGAAGCTATACTACATTTAACCCTCGGGCTACCAGGGGGGGGTGGTATCCACCCCCCCCTAGGTTTTTTCCAAATAAAACTTTTTTCGTTTGAAATAAAATTTTGACGTTTTAGGTGGCTGTAGAGGATTCATTTTCACACATTTTGAGCTAAAATGTGTGATGATATACCATACCATTCAAAAGTTATACCCGATATACCCGAGGCACCAGGGGGGGGTGGATACCACCCCCCCTTAGATTATCGGCTGTATCTTATCCGTCCTTTGACATGAAGAGCCACCAATTACACCATTCTGTAGAGGGAATGTGGGGCTACATTGCATTGGTCACGGAGTTGTCTTTGGACAACCGGAAGTGCTCAAAATAAATTAAAATATATAAAAAGGTGTTTTATTTTCATAAAATTTTCATGTTTTTCCTATTAAAAATTATTCATAATTTATTTTTCAAGAGAAGTAAATTATGCCATTCTATAGAGGGCATTTAGGGCTATTTTTTGATACTAAATAATATGACATTTGATGACCGGAAGTGCTCAAAATAAATTTAAATGTGTGAAAATGTTAGGTTTTTTTTACAACGTAAACCGATAAGTCTGCGTAAACGTTTTTCAGCAGCTAATACATGTTTTTTTCTTTTTATTGTAATTAAAACTAACTTATTACTAGTTTTTATAGTTGGATATTGGACTTTATTATATTAAACTATTTTTAAATAAATAAATTATGTTAAAAACACACAGAATCTAATATTTTGCTTATGCGAAAGTATGCATTTTGTGAAATCGACAGGTGCCTACGGAAAAAAATTCATAATTCCGGGGTGCTTTAATATATTTCAAACCTAAATATACCATTTTGTGCAGAAATGAATGCTGAATCCATTGATGTATTACAAGTTATGATATCTCAAACGAAACCCAAAATCCAGGGGGGGGTGGTAACCACCCCCCCCTTGGTAGTCAGTGTTACAAAAAAAGCTTGGTAGCCTGAGGGTTAATGACCTGCTCATCATCATTTATATTTTAATATTATTCAGACTTTGCTCGTTCGTGTACATGTACTTGTAGCGAGCATGCGATTAAAAACGAGGTGAACAAGTTGTTTATATATGTAGATATAAATACGTTAAAAAGGTGTTTCTTTCTTTTCTGTAACGAAGAGAAAAGCAATCTAGAGCACTCTTGTAAACAAAGTGCTAAAAGAAATTTATTCGTTCGTTATGGAGATTTTTTATAGCACCTTTTCAAGTTTACTGCTCAGAAGCGCTCTCGATTCTAACTCGGCTGAAAATTGCTGCTATAAGGTTACGGCAAAATGCATCTGAACAAATCCTAAACATAAGGCGAAAATTGGGCTTGAAGAAAACTGTGCAAAAACAACCCATACTATACGATGGGGGCAATAACAGAGACAGCAACATAGCTTTGTGATCTTTGATTCTTAGTAATGTAAAATACTTAATATCTATACGAGATTTCTATTGGCATCATTTAATCGTGTCCTTGCGACGCAAAAACGTATATTATAAACTAATTCTCGCTCTAATTGTCGTTGAATAATAAATGACTACTGTAACATTTCGTTCAAAAGACATCTAACAGCTAATAAGACATCTAATAAGCACTTACGCAACCTGTGGTAATGCCAATTCCAAGCCATCCTAATCTATCTGTTCGATTTATTTCAAACAACATTGGCTCTGCATTCGGTATACTATAGCGCCTCTGAGTAGAGAGAGCTTGAAGGGCCGCTATAGCAAGTGCACATACAAACATTTTCATACAAATAATGTCGGACATTTTAGGCTTCCAAGACACAAGATAGACCAATAATATTTTAATGTTTCCCCATAGCCACAATTATAAGCGTTTATGCCAGATTTTCAAAGGTGTCGTAATCTCACGCTCTAAAAGTTTACATAAACGTATCAGCAAGGTGTTGATCATTATCATGTTTAGAAGAGATTGTGATTAGAACTAGGTGAAACACGTAGTTATATAAATAAATGTCATACACAATCGCACAAAGAAAACATGATAAATTGTTCAAGTGGAACAAGACGTGAATGATATTAACGTTCAGATTAATATTATAAAAGTGAATAAATGTTAGTCGCTTATATTCGGGAAGAGTTAGATCCTCTACAAAAGTGGATTCTTAGCAGTAACGACCAATTGAAAATTAACAAAATGAGGTTGACTAAACAATAAGTATTTGTATCCTTACGATGTGATGTGAACTCATGTTAATACATCAGTCTTAACTGTTTCAATCATAATATGACTTGAAAGCCACCAACCATAAACTGATGAAAAACATTAGTAACAAAAATAATGATGTATTTACACACCTTGAGAACAGTTGACAGTTTTGTTAGAAATTCAGACTAGTTCTAAAAAACGTAAGATAACTTCTTGGGTGCGATAAACACATACATCGTCGTTTATATGTTGCAATGCAATTACCGGTTTGTTTAGCTCTTTATATCAGACTTCAGAAAACCCTTCCTTACGATGAACATCACTAGTTATAGATCGGTCGTTAGCAGTACTGTAGTTAAGCCTCACCAGGCAGCATCTTTCCATTTGCTAGGGTCGGGATGATTATAAACGAAGTTAATGCTCTACCCAAGTAACCCAACTGTTTTGAAGATGAATGCTCAACGATTATTCATTATACGCTTTAACCTATTTTACACCTCTAATGTTTTAAAGTACTATATAAATAGCTTTCTCGCTTATTTTTTAGTAACTTGCTCATAAGTGCTGTAATATGCCGAGTAAATTTCTGTCCAGGGTAACGGCCTCTGTTGTCATAGACCCTGGAAAAATCGGATACGTCCATTTTTTAACGACTCGTTTCTTTAGGCATTAATATGATTCGTTGTCTTTCTGGTAGTGTGTATCGGCGATCCATTTTCTTCGGCTCTTCTCAATACTTCCTCATTCCTTACATGATCCTTCCAGCTGATACCTTCTATCCTTCTGCATATCCACAATTCGAATGCTT
Organism: Lumbricus rubellus; assembly: GCA_945859605.1. Classification (NCBI taxonomy): domain Eukaryota; kingdom Metazoa; phylum Annelida; class Clitellata; order Crassiclitellata; family Lumbricidae; genus Lumbricus; species Lumbricus rubellus. Next base: position 6,886,529 of record OX243821.1, read on the forward strand.
CTATTATCTTGATGTCTTCCATCGTCATAGACTGTTCATGTCTCTGATCCATAACATCACACTCCATGCTAAGGTTTATGCCATTCTCTTTTTCAGTTCTTTATTGATTCATATCATATGTAGATAGTTTTTTTTATCTTTCATCTTAGACACCCTTAAATAGGTTTATCCGCGCGTTATAATATCATCGGGTATTAAATTAATTACGATGCAACAGCTGTAGCTGATAATCAAAAAGCGAAAGTTCGAATACATAATTATTCTACACAATCTACACGTGAAATTATGGAGTAGTTGACTTCTTGTGACAATCGTTGGGTTGTTAAAGCACCGTGACTTCACGTCTACAATCGTCACCGGCTGAAGATTAACGCAAGGCAGGGATCGTCTCCAAAGCGATGACTTCCATATCAACCACAAGCTACAGGATTACATTGACGGATACATAGAATAAACGAAAGCATAGGAACTATTATTCCAGTCGCAAACGCTTAGAAGAGAGAATTGATACATGTAGACTAGCAACGTTGAGATAGGTTTTAAGTGAAGATTCAAAAGGCAGCCACAGGGCACAGGCTTATAATTGAAGGAACGAAAGAGGTGAGAGAATGGATATAGTTAGAAAATAAGTGATTCAGTCTTATAACGTGGAATCTAGTGTAAGAGATTCGAAGGTTTTAGAAAGTTCATTTTAAATCGGACTTACGATTAAATAACCAGATAACAGACTTGTAATAATTGCAGCGGCGTTAAGACGTTTCTATATATAGCCACAGAAAAACAGATTTAAAGGTTCCAAACTGAACCAAATAGAGAGTTGAAAGAAAAAACGGTAAATTTAAAAAAAACTTCACACTCAACGTAACCGACACAGATGTAATAATTTTGGGGTTTAACCCTTTGGAGGTGAGGTGACGCATTGTAACGCCAGAGGTGAGGGGGGGGGGGTCTGACATACCCCGATACATATTTTTTTTTTGCAATTAGCAATATCAAATGGAAAACATTAATTTGAGTTAAACTATTCTTTTATGACCAATTATCAACTAAACAGGCGATTATCACGAACAAATATCTGCTTTCAATCCTTATTAGATGGCCAGAAGGTGAACCCATTCAACGCGTACTTTGCCCGTGCAAGTTTGAGTTCTCACGGTTATCATTATCAAATACACGAATAGTCAATATTTTAGTGTGACATTAAATGTTTAAACTCAGACATGCACCCAACATTACAGCGAGTACACTGAATCGAGTTTCACGCCGAAGCGCATGGGCAATTGCGAGTGAAGGGCATGCTGAAGGTTCCTAAGCGACAGAGAAGTTTAGAAGTTTGAAGATTACTACGCTGGCGTAGAGTGCGAGAGGTAGTGAGTTCCATCCCCGTTGGGCGGATATGCTTTGTATGCTGCCATTAGCGTCACGTATTGCAGGCCTCTTGTTCAGTAAGTTAGTTCAGATTTATGTATTCTGTAGTCTGAGTTCCTCTGTTCCTGTATGAAGTCATTTGTAGTGGAGCATTACTGTATGCCTAACGAATACTTACATCATTCGGTCTTACTGTGTTGTGTTATTACACACCATCAAAACGCATGCTGATCTCGCTAGAAATTTGCACTGTTTAGATTGCCATTATTTAAAACCACACTGTTTCCTACGAATAACTTACGCTAAAGATTCATTTTGTTCGACCAGTAAATTATGATAAAACTTTATTCCTCTTTGTCAGTTATCGATGACAATGTGATGGTCACATAAATATTATTTTATATACATGTGTATATAATGTGCTTTTACTTGTAACTGAGTGTGAAATTAATTTTGAATTGCTATTAAGTGCTGTAATATGTGTTAACGGATTTGTCTCTTGTTTTCAGTAAACAACGATAATTTCAACAACGTATATACCTATGTGGCAATCAATGCAATGGTCTGTTTAGATCCAGTTTTGGTATATCAAATAATACCACATTGGTGATACAAGGGCTCAAAACCCGTCACATGTCTGCAGCGCAAGTTATGACCAGTCTGCTTTGCTGTGGGTCGTGTCAGAACCGCCGAAAACAAAGTCATTTCGGCGAGAAACCCAGCAGCGTCTTATACACCTTAACAACTGACACTACAGAGCCTATAAGTAGTTTAGTTGCCGGATTTTGTTATTTACAAATAGAAAGGCCTAACCCTGACAAAGTATTATCGTAGATTACGATATAAAAAGTATAGAAATGCACTATTTGATAAGAAACTCTTTGTATTCTTACAGTGCCAGTCTTAAGCCAAAAGAACGGAGGAGGGTGACGCTAAGGATCCATCATTACACAATTTAGTTGAGGTGAAACAATTGCTATTTAACATCTATAGGATTTTACCGCGGTGGTGTAGTGGGTATATCCGTTGCCTTGCAGCCGGCGCATAGCAGGTTCGAATCCACCTCAAGTAGCCGCGTACGGACCTTGGACAAGTCTTTCACTCGCAGTTGTTCGACGTTTCGGCATGAAACTTCGATTTAGTTTAGATATTTATTGGGCGCTATAACATAAGTGCACACACAAACAAGCAGAATGGTAATAAAATGATGTTCTTACACACCTTAAAAATGCATTAAATTAACATTAGAAAGTCGACATTTATCAACATCATTTTTATAAATCTATCTGTCCAACTGTTAGTACTGATATAAAATATTTCGAACCTTATAGGCATAAGGAAGTCCAGATTTCTAGATTGCGGCTAGGAACAGCAAACACAAATCAAAGATTATTCATTATAAAAAGACATTCCAGCGGTTTGTGTGATGCTTGTCACGTCAAAGAGACAATTCATCACATTTTAATTGAGTGTAAAAAAGAAAATATTTCGAATTCATTAAGAAATACATGTCAAATATATAAATCTGAAATTTCTGTTAAAACTTTATTGACTGTCAATTTATATCAAAATCAAGTGTATCGGTTGATTAAACTTATAACTAAAGGTCGGATTTTGTGAATAAATCGTTTGCATCCTAGTTATAGATGGCATTTGTATCTTGATCAGATTTATAATATTTGATTGATGTTTTTAAAATTTAATGGTGCATGTTTCTTTTGTACAAGAAACATTACATTATTATTATGATTATTGATGCACTTACATATTGAACTTTTGTAACAGGAACTGTTTACTTGAGTCACTAACGTAATTAGTTATATGAGACAATCAATGTACAATTTTAATATCTAATGTTTGGATATAAGATCTTTTTCATAATGTGTAAACCTGAACGAGTGTCCGATGAACTACTTTATGTTGTCTAAAAATTGAATGTAATTGAGATTGTACAGCTCCGTTTAGACACCTCTTTGGTGTAGTTTGGAGGCTACATAAGTTTTTGTTTACTGCTCTGTACACTTATATTGTATTGTCGTCAACGGTCTTTGCTGCCATAGGATGACATTAAACTGTGGAATAATAATAATAATAACGAATAAGCTACATTGCTCGAAAAATAAAAACTCGAAAACCAAAAGAAACAATAACTTGAGGACAAGAAATGATAATAAACGTCATCGCACAATAAAACATGATCATTACATTGTCGCAAAAACTCCGCAGCTATTCAACATGTGCTAGTAGTGCCAGTTCCAAGCCTAGAAAGAGAGGAGGTCTCTTTATTGTCACACAATGTTGTTTAACGTCAACAGAACTGATCAAGCTGACATGCCTTCAACTACGGCTTTTGCTAGCGTAGCATGTTACGTACGAACGCAAACGTCTTTGTAGTTAAACTCTTGACAACGTTACATTACATTGACCATAGCATATTATGCACAAAGGACGAGCGCATGTTGTTAATCATCGGCCTTTAGACATTATTATAATATGCCGTGGTTACACAAATCTGCCACGTTTTAGTTTCTTAGATTTCATGGAAATGTTGACCTCAATTTTAAATAGGCAGTATAGGAATTTGTAGAATCGAATTACTTGACTCGGTTGATTCAGGTAAAATTGATAGAGCCCATTGCAGCGTAAATCAATATCAAAACTTACGTATTATTTCAGCGAAGCCTAATAACTTAATGATGTTCTTGGACACCTTTAAAACTAATTCAGATGATATTATAAAAATAAAATTGTTTAAAAAAATTAATTTCTTCGCTGGAGGCTTAGCGCTACCCAATCACACACACACACAAAACAATAGTAAGAGAACAGAAACGATAACACACATAGTCACACAATAATAACATGATATTTACGCATAGTCACACAATAATAACATGATATTTACGCATAGTCACACAATAATAACATGATATTTACGCATAGTCACACAATAATAACATGATATTTACGCATAGTCACACAATAATAACATGATATTTACGCAATTGCCCAAAACAACCGTAACTAACCGGTCTGTCGTAGTGCCAGTCCCATTCCTTGAGAGAAAAGGAAATCGACGCAAATCGCCTTTTCATCACGCAGCTAATAAACTAAAGCAATCATCTTCTTACAATCATGGTAGTAATAATGTGACTTGGACGACGCTAAGGTGTTGCTGCACAATGGAAATCAAATGGCTGATGTTCAATCATGCAATGATGCAAACGCAAATGATGCAAATAACGAGAGAGATTAAATAATAGAAAGAAACTGATTATGAAGACGACCGAGAACTTAAATTAGTATGCGACATTATACTGTAAAGCGCAAATGTTGAACGAATAAAGGAAAGCGATATTCGTGAATTTCGAAAAATCAACAACAACGATGTTAGGTAAAAGAATTTTATAAAGCGGTCAGTTGTAGGCCTAGTTGGGAATCAGTTGGAAATTGTCGAGAAGTTTGCGCTTGCCTTCGATATAACATACATGTAATTACTTGGACTGAAGTAAGGGTCAAGATTGCAAGCGCTCAAAACTATCATGTAGAAATTCTGAAAAGCAAATACCAAAACACGCTGAATATTTATGCCAGAGTCAAGAAAACCGATTGGTATGAATAGTTATGGGGATGGGAGACGATGAGGGTCCCTTCTCTTCCTCTGCTCATCTTCCAAATTCCCCTATCCATTATTCCTCTGGTTTTACTATTAGCAAGCATTGTCTTTATTCCCATCAAATGACGTTATATAAATTGCTCAAAAGACATCAATTACAATTGGTGACAATTATTCGTTATTAATTTAGTCATCCGATGTCCGTACTATGTTATGACGCAACGACGAGACCCACTTCGCAGAGAAGAAGAATGTTAGTTCACCGTAAGACACCCTTATATCGCTAATTCAGAATTTACAAATAATCATGATTTCCGTTCAATAATCAGTAACTGTCGTGTCATCGACAACAACCTCCAATATAATTATGATAAATGTTGCGCCTTTTCTCTTGTTCTCTCGCCACTGATCATAATTGTGCAATGCAAAAAGCGCTACATGAATTTATAAATACAATTCAATGCAAATTGCAAAGTCCTGAGGAATTTCACTGGGCGTTACATCAATACTTTACTTCGTCTAGAATCTTCGAACATTATGGTCTACTGGAATCCGATGAATTGCAGAGCGAAATCGTGACATAAAACACCTTTAAAAGAAGTGTCAAATTTGCTATATAATAAAGTAATTCAGCAGATTCCACAAATTCTCTTCGGTTTTGTATCTGTCCATGACTTTTAATGTAACAAACAGTCGTTAAACTGTGGATTATGAGATAGATAATCCACAGTTTAACGACTGTTTGTTACATTAAAAGTTTGTTACATTAAGGCTCGCAAACTCTCCTATTTCGGTCATACCATCAGGATTCCCCAGGATTGCGTGGAAAAAGCCATTATGCTGGGTCACGTGGAAGGTTGTCGACGCAAGGGTAGACCGCGTATTAGCTGGATTGACAACATTCTTGCTTGGTCCCGTCTTTCCGGATCCAATCTTCTCGCCGCTGCACGCGATAGGAGGCAGTGGAGAGCTGTAGTCCATGCATGCGACCAACCGTCGCGCAGCGACGTCGGTGATTGACATGACACGAGATAGATTCAAAATTGTAGTAAGAAGAAAACTACATGAATAATTATATGAGCGTTTCAAAAATTATTTCAGGCATTATACCCTTCGCATCTTCATGTTCTCAGGCGGAACCCCAATCTCAACTGAAAGCCTCGAATATCTCTGGAACATTCTGCACCTTCCGTTATCAACGATCCATGTTAAGGAAATGTGTTACAATGTATTTCATCCAACCCATAATGTTGCATGTGTCAACACAACTTTTAGTGCCCTTACTTTGGTTTCATCAAATTGTAATCAAATACACCCTCACACAGCCCAACTAACCCCACTTCACCCCTAAACAGACTCACCCTGTGGAGTAAATTATGCGTTTTCCCCAGACCCATCTCTCCCATTTCGCCCTACCCGGTGTAGGCCTAACCCCGCTCCATCCATGTCAACCCCCGGCCTAAACTTTCTTCTACTCCTCCCCCTCCTCCTCATTTTTATAATTATTGTTATTATTTACATAAAAAATCAGAATTACCTTTTCAATTAGACCTGTGCTGCTGAAATAGTTAACGCAGCTAGTTTCAACGAAAGTTCTTACAGAAAATCACAAACATGTCCAGAGAATAAACGAATATGGTCGAGACGGAGATAATTTATTAACGCGTATTCTCATTTATAACGTTGCTGGATAACGTTTAAAAGGGTTTTTATCGAGAATTCTTTTCATCGATCCAATTTGCGTACTCAGGGATGCATACATATTGAACCAAAGAGATATTTATATTTTAATACTTATAATTTATTGGTTAAAGATGATTAAATAATTGTAGTTCTTTCCACACAATCAATATAGAAGTGTAGACCTTCTGGATATTGACTTCTTGGAGTATAATTATAGCTGTGATGGATTGCAGGAAAGCGTAAGTGGGAAAATTAAATCTGCGCAACGAACTGGATTGAAAATAAATGTAGATAAAATAAAACCAATGGTATTTGGGAAAGTGACAATGGATGGGGAAATAAAAGTTCAAGACATGAGGAGATAGAGAATGTAACAAAGACTTTGCATTTAATCAGTCTGTTATGACTTGGAATAACGACTGCACAAGAGAAATAAAGACAAGAATTATAGCGAAAGCAAAGGGGGAGTTATGACAAGATTATGATGATCTGGAGCATCAAGGTAAAATTGAACGAACCTTTTGTGGGGTGAAGTCTAGCAAACGATGGACATCATTCGACACCCTTAAAATAGTTTTACATTTGCTATAAATAAGTAAATATGACAATATTTTCAATGCACGCCTAATAGTGACGGTTGCAGTACTGTTCTCACACAGCCCACTATATTTACGCCCAGAGACAAAAAAATAAAGAATGAACATGAAAGTATCAAAATAAAACATACATAATCGGACAACGGTTGTGGCGGTGGTGGTGGCGGTGGTGGCGATGGTGGTGGCGATGATGATGATGATGATGATGATGTTGATGATGATGATGGTGGTGGTGGTGGTGGTGGTGGTGGTGGTGGTGGTGGTGGTGGTGGTGCTGGTGGTGGTGGTGGTGGTGGTGGTGGTGGTGGTGGTGGTGGTGGTGGTGGTGGTGGTGGTGGTGGGGGGTGGTGGTGGTGGTGGTGGTGGTGGTGGTGGTGGTGGTGGTGGTGGTGGTGGTGGTGGTGGTGGTGGTGAGGAAGATGATGACGACAACGACGACGATGACGATGACGTCTGATAACAATGCTGACTTTTCTTTCTTTAACGTAAGCGTCAATATCAGCAGAAACTCTGAATATTACTTGAACACCCTTAACTCGGTGGTTTACGTTCTTATTAAATCGTAATTTCTAGCAGTTCATGTTGATTATTAAAAGGTCCTGAAGACGTGGTGTTAAACAATAATATTTCGAAAATCTATAATGACAAGAATTAGCAATGGTAATCAAATCAAATCAAATCAAATCAAAATCAGTTTATTCTGAGAATGAACAAGAGACAAACAAACAAAATAAGAGGCAGGATACGAGCAAACTCCTAGCATTCGAGATGTTATAGAAGGATACTGCGCATAAGATGACAGCTTAAAATAACAAACAAGGAGGTGCGTGAAAAAGGGAAAAGCAATAAAAACATCGAAAACTGATAATTGAAAGGAGCTAAACTCTTTTGGACATAATATGTGCAGAATGGACAACAGCAGGCGGGTCAAGGAAATGGCTGGACGATCATTCGGCTATATAAATTCTCAGAATGAATGAAAGAATGAAGAGGTTATATCTGAATGTGAAACATTCAGATATAACCTCAAATCATACCCTTTAAAAAACTCTTACCCTGCCTCATCTGATTTTCCTCCTTCAAATTCCCGACCCAGACGCCACCCGCCTTATTGGTTGTTCCGCTCAACCAGGACCACCTTTGAACTACTCTTACGGTCAACCCGTTCACATAATTATGAGTTTAAGATTCTAATGCTCATGCGTAATTGCCTAGCATGCCAACTTGCCAAGCCCCGATCTATCTTATGGAACTTTGTGGGCCTGTGCTATCCATTCCAGGCCGTAAATTCCTTCGCATGGTGACCTGGTTGTTCCTATGGCTCGATCTTCCACAGTGCTGCATAGAAGTTTTGCTATGGTCCGTCTTTCTGGAATAAGTTACCTATGAGTCTACGTAATGAACTTCTTTGTCTTTCTATTGATCTTTCCGCAAGCGTTTGAAAACCTATTTTCTTGATTGGGGTTTGGTGTCAGGTCGGAGCTCTTATGAGAAGTTCTCTTGAAGTGGCGCTATATAAATGTTCGATTACAATTACAATTACACTTACAATTACAACATCGGTGAATATTGAAATCACTGGAATAAAATAATGTTCTTAAACACCTCTGAAACAAATGCATATGATGCTATGAGTACCGTATCGAATAAACCAAAATAAATTCATCCATCTCGTTCCAGTAGGCCTATCAGTGCGTTACATAGGTGTCACTTTTGACATCTCACTGGGTGTTTTTACAGTGCCAGTCCCGGAGTTTGATAAACGAAGAGGTCAACGCTAATGATCGTGGGAATCACGCCGTGTATAGTTAAACTGAAACCACTACACTACTTTGCATTCTAACAGCACCAGTCCCTACCTGAAAGAAGCGGACTTGATATACAACGAAGTCTTGCTTAAATAGACTCTGGATTGATGAAAAGTATTAACGCCAAAATTTGATTTATGAAAATGATAATGTTGCGTCGGGCAAATAACATAGACCGATAAAAATAAATATAAATCCAAGTCTTCATTAGACACCTTTCGATAGCTTTGCAATTGTGCTATATAAAATATGAAAGAATTACTGGCGTTAAGTTGCTCATTTAGTTAGGTATATGAGGATAATCAGCTAAGTGCTAAGTTTATAGACTCTATACTTTGCCGAATAATTGTAGTGTTTGCTTGGCAACCTAATTTCATACCAGCCCTGCTTTGTTGAATAATTTATGCGAAGAGACCCCGTTTATTTCTAGCGTCACTTGGTAGCGTATTTCAGGTGTGTAGTCCTATTGTTTAATTTATCTTGTAGGGAAGCATCTTAGAGTTCTTTCTGTCAATTAATTTTATTCTGACCATGTAACAAAAAAGGATTGCTATGGTTCGAAACATGCTGCGACAGCTGAAGCTGTTGATTAAGTTGTCTTAATTTGGTTCGTTGAAGACTGACGGGAAGAAAGAGGATTTGCATCGACCTCCTCTTTTCATCGAATTTGGGACTGGCACCACGGAGTTTTGTAATCGTGGAACAGCAATGCTCTTATTGTGTGATTATTCTTGTTATCATTTACTATTATCAATGTCTATGTTTCTTTCTGCATTCGTGCATAAGTAAAGTGGGCTGAGTCACGGCTTTATGTGAGAGAATGATCGCGCACGACTTCGCCGAAGTGTAAAATGTGCTTCTTTTACTTATTCAATGCGTTTATGTCTTCGTTTTAAAGGTGTCTAATGACATTCTTTATAAGTTAGACTTTACCTACAAAATGCGCTATAGCGAGGTGCATCGTTTAACGTTGGAATAGGGTCAACCTATTTAAGGACGACATTATAGTCGATTTAACTTAAACATCTGATATTATTCTGGCTTAAGATTGGGAGAACAATAATAGACGTTGGTCTTTCAATAATATTTAATTAAGCCGTTGACGAATCTTTTACATAACAGAATTCTTGCCGAGGGATAATCAGCCATATATTAAAATTAGCAGAGTAAATATAAATATATTTAATGAAATCCAAAGTAAAAATTTTACAAAGAATGAAATCATCTGGTAATAAATTTAAGAGCTGAGCAATTGTGAGTGAAATTGACACAGTAGTAGACTGGATAATTACTTTCAATTTAGTATATTCATCACGATGTTCGGATACCAATTGTTCACGTTATAAGGCGTCAAAGTTGTTGCATTTATCTTGGCCCACCTTGTACTTTCAAACGTCATTGTTTCTCTTTGCTTCAACTAGTACAATAATTATTGTTTGCTTGTCGTCGCACACTTACTAGACTCGCCTCTCTTCCACATAATTGCACGTGCCATCATGGTCAAGCTAATCTATGATCTGGTTCAATGTTGTGCCATTGCAGTTGACTTTAAAATCGTCGCTAAATAGCTGCTTAACCCTTGGGCTACCAAAGGGGGGTGGTGGTATCCACTATCCACCCCCTAAGTTTTTCTCAATGATGGAGATTATGGTCGAGAGGAATATTATTTTGCCGTGTCTTACGCTTATATAGCATCTATTGACACACTTTAACGGGTTTCTAAATGTTGTGTATGACCATTCATTAACAATGTGCGCACACACAATCACTCGCATGCGCGCACACACACTGACCTCGTGGCTTCGTTTATGTGCGTTTAACTACGGCATAATATTTTAAGTTAATATTTACAATTACATGTCTGTGTATATACTCCATTAAAGTGGATACCCGACTGAATACGACGAGACCAAGAAAATGAAGTCTATACACTGATTCCATATATCGCGCTTTCGTTGATTCTTGGTGTTATCTTGCGCTACGGAATTAGTGCATTAAAATAACACATTAGCACCAAGAGCTATAATGCATCTGTGAATATTTAAAATTAATCGTGATTGATCGACTTAATTTGATTAATTTTGTCTACGTTGATAATGCATAGAAACGGTTAAATAGAATCAATGTTTCCTATGTCAACATAATAACCTCAACGAAAAGTTTTTCCTCCATCCAAGAAACGTTGTACATTTTTCATACGTTGTACATCAACTGGTGTCGGAGAGAACATTTTTTTTATCCTTTTGTAGGACCCGTTCTGTCCACACCAAACAGACCTCATTACAAAATATTCTTATTCGATTTTGTTAGACACCTCTGAAACGTAAGTGATCGTTGCTATTTAGTCCACACTTGCCGAAACTCGAATTTTGCCGTCAACGGTTTTTGCTGCCATAGGATGATGTTAAACTTTGGAATAATAATAAAATTCGAATAAATCGAAAGTCTTATGCTTCGTCATCGTTCGTTGCTGCTGCTGCTGCTGCTGCTGTATTATAATGAGAGTTGCTTTTTTCGTTCACCGTATCGAATAGAATATAGATGATCCCTAAGATGAAAGACGATTATGTGACGCCGGGTTCGAAACCCGTCGTTCGTGGATTCCTAAATATTGCGCTAGATGCCGGAATAGGCGAGAGGGGTCAAGAATGCAGTTTATTCTTCAGGTCAACATATGGCTGTGAATTCGTACTAATTTGCGAAGTAGTGAACCGATTTTGATGCCGTTTGCGTTATCTGATTCAGAATATTATATGCCTCTAAAGACCAGAACAATTGCAGAATAACAACTTAGTAGGTTCAGTAGACTGACTTGGATGACACGAATATTGAGTAACTTTCTGTTTGGTTTTCTCTCTATAAACTAATGAAAGAATCAAACGAGCATAACTTCAGTTAGAAAAAAATATATTTTCATTCTGTTAAAAGCATTTAAGAGCTTGTTCATTGTTAGTAGCATATGACTAAATCAAGGTCAAAAACTGAAATGTGACAGGTTTTGAACCCTGTGTCACAATTTGTGTCAGACTTTCGAGTTGAATGCGAACAATAAACTGAAGTGAACGAAGGTGGTCAAATATCAAAGCAGGTTATGGGATGAGCGAGGAAGCCGGGCTGTCGCTACCTTACAAGCTAAAGCAGCAATAATAATAATTACTGTAAAGTATGTTTTACAATGCTACAATAACTATGATTTAAGTCCAACATACAGCACGCGTGGGCCGCACGATGTCCGCGAGCCCATTTTAAGTGGCCAGCCAAAGCTTACGAATCTGTTAAAATATTGTGAAAATTAAGAAAAACAAATCGCAAACCAAATAATGTCTATAATTATTTTTAAGCTCTTAAGTTGTCGTGCTATGTGATTCGTACAAAAATGAAGCTACCACGATGCATCGTTATGAATATTCCATATAAGAGGTCGCTGCCGTCGACAAAAATTTGTTGTAACAGCATAATGCAATATCGTAAAAATTTGTTCTGTCCCGTAGTGCAGTTCTCTTGCAATCATAGGCGTAGGGGACATTTCGGAAGTGGGGGGGGCAAAGTAAAATTTTTGCCCAAAAATTTTTCCCAAAAAATCTGATGACTTTTTGTCGTCAACTCGAAATTTTGCCCGAAAATTCCCGTTACTTCTTTTGCCCGAAAAATCTGATGACTTTTTTTTAGCCGTCACGCCCAAATTTTTCAAAAATCGTAAAGAGATTTTTAAAAATTTTCCTGGTCTGCTTGCCCGAAAACCAAACTTGCCCGAAATTTGGGGGGGGGGGTATTTGCCCTCCTGGACCCCCGTCTCCTACGCCTATGCTTGCAATAGTATCCATAATTATCTGCCAGCAATACGAAGTTTTCGCAATATCATTATGCGAATGATGTGTTCAAACGGAAGATTAGCTTTCTGGTTAAAAAATTCAGTCACGGTATCTGTACACGGAAGATTGGAGTCAATGCAACATCTGACTTTTAAATATCTTGCAAGAAAATGTCTTCCAAGAAAATATTGACTTTTACAAGGGTAATGACAATAAAGACAATTCTGAAGTGCTTTTTCAGAAGAGGTCATACGCCACGCAAACCATTGCTCAAATGATGACTTCACGCTTAATCCATCTTCTATCAACGTGTTATTTGGAGCCGATAGATAATAGAAAAGTGTGTGAAATCCAAGCGAAGCCTGTACGTCTGTATCAAAATAAGAGTCAAGAGGCGGTATTAGCAAAATATTAACCAACGAAGATTCTTTCAAATCGCTTTGCAGATCAGACTCGAGTAGAATTCGATCACACAAATGTTTCACTTCGTCGTATTGACGACACTTGTAGAGATACAAAGCACGATAGCACTCTGCGGTGTTACACTGGATGCCAAAGTCTTTTTGAATTGTACTGTAAAATGATGTCATATACTCCAAAGAATATTCCATAAGAACATCATTAACTCTAGCTTTGAGTTTCACAGGATCCACAATTATTGTAGACTCACTTTCTGCAATTGAATCTGGTCTACAATATACGTTTTCCCAGGCATTATTGAAATGATGACACGACTTCGTCACTGCAATATACTTCGGCTTTCTCAAAGCCTTCAGATACTCGTCCATAGGAAATACTGAATCTGGAAATTTATGATGTAAGTCTAAACGTTTGGATATTTGTTCGGCAGACAATGCAAGTAAATAATTGGCAAACACTTCTGGCGAAAGACGCAGATCAAGATAAAGTCGTCTATCAATGTAACATAGATCATTGTCAATGACCTTCTTGAGAAGTACACACAATCCAACGATTCTTGCGATATCGTCAATAAACAGCAAACATCCTGCATTCAGTGTTTCTTTTTCCTCGTTAGAATTCTGGTCAACATGAATTGCGAAACAACAGCGTATTGCTTGTTGGTATTCTGATGTTGCAAAGTGGAGAGCAGCCAGATAGGCCAAAGCTGCAGGAACAATGCCGCTCGATGTAGAACCTACTTCGTATTCTAAAGCTGTTCTTAGGCATTCCTTTGATACCAGAGACAGAATTTTAAATTCAGAACGGCTGTTTGATCCAGTTAAATTCTGCAGGAGATCTTGAGCACGCAGTAATTGAAACAAACCACTTTGTGTTGTTAGCTTAAACGGTTTCGGAAAGTTGTGATGCTGAGACCTTATAATGTTAGGCTGAATCGATATTGCTTTTACAAATTCAACAAAGGGACTACTATCCAGTGAAATCTCATCGAATCGTAAACCATATTCAATATGTAAAATTAACAAAAGTTTGTCATAGCACGTGAAACATAAATCGTTCTCTATAGTTGGAAAATCTGCCAGTAAGTGTTGACTGGTTAATCTTGGACAAATACATCTTGTATAATTTACTATTTCTAAGCTCAAATACAATCCTGAACTTGTCCCATGTTTTATTGTGCGACGACTTTCATTGTAAGAAATTGTTAATGTGCAAGCAAATAATGTATCCAATGATCTTGATTCATTCCTTTTCCAAAATTCAAAAAGAAGCATTATGTAATGTGCAAAGTAAAGGTTTACGTCCGTTGTGTCCACTATCTTGTGCTGTACAATCATTGGCTGTATATAATTATTTATGAACCAATGACAAAGAATTCCAGAGTTGTGGAATTCACTTACAAGTCGTTCAGTCTTGTCAAGTATCGTGGAGTTCGATTGCTCACGAAAAAAGTTTGCTTCAGGAATAAAGTAATTCGGACAGCATCTCCTATGCAGCCAATCTGAAAGCTTTAGTAACAATTTACAGCAGATTGTTATAACAGATGAAGAATTCCACCATTCAGGAGACATATCTTCGCAAGTCCATAACATTAAGGTCTTTAGATGATACATACAGAGAACCTCGTCCTCCTTTGGGCAATCCTTTTGTATCAATACTCTCTTTGCAAAGAATCTCAACAAATGATAAACAATCTGCTGAATTTGAGACCAACTCCGAAGTAATATTACTTCTGCCAACGAGAATGAAAACCTCCACTGTAGTTTATCGTCTCTGCAAGAAAAATGCTGAACGTAGACCAAATGACAACCATTTTGTACAACTTCCGCGATTGTCTCACCGCTTGGCCATCCACTATTCCTAGGTCGTTCAAGCCAACCATGGGCTTCTTTAGGCCATTGTGGGCACCACACGCATCTGACTGTGTCACTTGCGTAGCTATGAGCAAAATTGTGCTTAATTGCTGGACCACTGATGCTCGTGTCACCTTTACCGACAATGTAATATGAAAAGTCAGCGGCAATAGCTTCCATATCGAAACCCGCGAAACCATTTTTTTCAGTTTTATGGTGAAATTCGTACTTTTTGCATTTCCAATTATAGTGCATATCCCCGACAACTCGTAACCGTGCAAAACCTGCATAATTTTCGCATGCTTCAATCTTCCAGCAAACAATCGTATCGGCCAGACCAGTTAGGTCATTTGGTAACAATGGAAAGTCGCCACTGAATGCAAGTTCATCAATTTGTGGGATTAAGAAGTCTATGTCACCAATGTCTATATTCAATGGTCGGATATAGAATTCCGCAGCACTGCCGCACATAATCGCATATTGTTTTGATTCAGGTCTCAGGGACCCAACTAAGTTATGCAAGTGATCAGCGGACGTAGTTGAAAATGATGTTGGATGCAGATGGCATGTGCTAACAATGAACGCAGATGCCATTTCTTCGTCTGATTTATCCGCATATTCCGTCATCCTAGAAGAAGAAGAACATCTAAATCCTAAAAACCCCTCATCCTCATCAGCATTGTCTATAATAATTACCAGCAGCAGAAGGCAGCACGAAGGAAGAGACTAAATTATAGATGATGACGATGATGATGATGATGATGATGATGATGATGATGATGATGATGATGATGATGATGATGATGATGATGATGATGATGATGATGATGATGATGATGATGATGATGATGATGATGATGATGATGATGATGATGATGATGATGATGATGATGATGATGATGATGATGATGATGATGATGATGATGATGATGATGATGATGATGATGATGATGATGATGATGATGATGATGATGATGATGATGATGATGATGATGATGATGATGATGATGATGATGATGATGATGATGATGATGATGATGATGATGATGATGATGATGATGATGATGATGATGATGATGATGATGATGATGATGATGATGATGATGATGATGATGATGATGATGATGATGATGATGATGATGATGATGATGATGATGATGATGATGATGATGATGATGATGATGATGATGATGATGATGATGATGATGATGATGATGATGATGATGATGATGATGATGATGATGATGATGATGATGATGATGATGATGATGATGATGATGATGATGATGATGATGATGATGATGATGGTTCTTTGCCCAAAGGCAGGTTCATTGGATTCACGCCCCAGTTGATGAGATGAGTGAGGTGGTTTCCCGTTGCCTTCCCCATAGACAAAATTTAATGATGCCCAAGGTCGCTCCGCAGAGGCTTGCGCCATCGCGTCCTTATGCGTGCTAGCCGAGATATCTAAATCTCTGAGTGTCAACTCCCAGCCCGGGGCTTGAACCAAAAGACGTATGCCGCTCTCGCTTACTATACCGGTGTAGCTAACTAGGCAAGTTAAATTGTAGACATAAAAATATAAATCAAGTGGCATCTGCACACAAACACCTTCGTCACTCAGTGGTCGACCAGTAACCTTTGATCTATCAAGTTTTAAATGACTATTTTATTTTCTGTCGATCTGAAGCGTCTTAAACTATTCACATACATTTTCTTAAGTCAATTTAGTATAATATGGAATTGAAAACTCAGGGAATTTACGCTTAACGACCCTTTATCTGCTTATCATGGCCATGTATGAACCATTGTATTGCTGTTGACATGTACAATTTTTAAATGACCATTTATCTGCTGTCAATCTGAAGCGTCTTTCACATACATTTTTCTTAGGTAAATTCAGTAAAATATGGAATTGAAATTTACGTTCAGCGAGCCTGACCCCATGGGCGGAGTTTATCAGGGGCTAGGCCCTTCTCTGTCTGTCTGTCTGTCTGTCTGACTGTCCATTGGCGGAAACCTAGGGGGGACAGCGGGGGACGGTCCCCTCCAATGAAAACGTTGGGGGGGACGGCCCATGCATTTGTACCCCCCAATGTTCAAGCGTTAGGACATGTACACACTCTTCAGTAGAGAAATAAAGAAAAAAAGTTTAGCAGATGAAGGAAATATTTAAAATGATATGAATATCATTCCAGGGATATCCAGGCTATAACCAAAAGTTATTAAGTCCCACGTTGGATAGTTTGCGAACATTATACTGTATAGATAAGACACCTTTTTAACTTGTTATCCATTATTACAAAAGCCTTGACAACACCCAACGTCATAAAAAACACCACGCTAGTGAAGAATAAAGCATTCGCGCGACGTTGGTGGGCACTGGGCATGGGCGGAGTTTGGTCTCAGCTCTTGAGGGGGGGGGGGCTAAATCAAAAATCATAAATCGCCTCTCGTGGGTTTGGGTATATACCACCGAGCGGCAGAAGGTCGAGCGCCGAGAGGGGAATTTGCAAATTTTCGCTAAACAATAATTAAATAGACTAACAATGTCGACTATAATAGGCCCACCAATTTTTGTCTATGACGTCATAAAAGTCATTAACCTGTTGATTTCAATGTCCCGCGGATCTCTATAATAGTCAAGTCAACTTCAAGACGGCAGGTTGTTGATAATACTGGATTCAAAATTGGTGTCCTTATACACCCGAAAAACCTTGATTATACTGGAACCAAAATGATATCTTTACACACCAGAGAATCGTTGATAATACAGGAATCAATTTGATGTCCTTACACACTCGAAATCGTTGATAATACTAAAATCAAAATGATGTTTTTACAATTTTACACACCCGAAAATCGTTGATAATACTGGCATCTATATGATGTCTTAAGACACTCAAAAATCCTTACTAATTTTGGAATCAAAATAATGTCCTTATACACCCGAAAATTGTTGATAATACTAAAACCAAAATTGATCTCTTAGACACCCGAAAATTGTTGATAATACTTAAATAAAAAATTATGTTCTTAGACACCCGTAAATCTTTGATAGTACGAGAATCAAAATGATGTCCTTAGACACCCGAAAATCGTTGATTATACTTCGCAGATTACAAGTCACAAGCCAGGTCTCGTGATCAGATGGATGGATCCGATTTGACCAGGGTCTGTGACAACAGAGGCCGTTACCTGGACAGAAATTTGCTTGGCATATTACAGCACTTATGAGCCAGGTACTAGACGATCAAGCGAATTTTTTCGTCGTGATCAGAGAGCATTATGCGCAACTTTAAACCCATGAAAAATTACATTACAGAGGTGTCTATGTTAAATGCTTCGATTGTTTTTTGCAAAGCAATTGTGTGAAATTTGGCACATTCCATCATTATATACATTCTTGATATAAGCTTTAAAAGAGGTGTCTAATACAATCTGCACTTTGATCGTGTTCAATAACAAATTACAGTTTGAACTACTTCGATCGGGACTGAGAAAATGCTACAATTAGATGTGAACATTAACCCTCGTAGTATGTTGGGGTCCATATGGACCCCAAGCGTGTTTTCAATTGAATAAAATTCGGTGAAGACATGCAGTGGCGGATCCAGAAAGTTTAAATGGGGGGGGCCAAATGAGGACGAGCGGCCGAAGGCCGATCGCCGAGGCGCGTAGCGCCGAGAGGGTGGGGGGAGAGGGGGAGGGGTTTGGGGAGGGGGTTTTACCCCCTCCCCAACCAGAATTTTTTTTAAATCCCGCACTGCAGTGGCAGAATTTTAAGCTGTCATCTTAATGAAATTGCTATGCTACTTAAATGCTGACAAAGCAAGCAAGAACTACCAAATCATCAGAATTGGGAAGCCATTGAGTAGTGATGTTGATTCACTAATAAAATAAAATAAACTTTATTGATATCATCCATGGGCGGAGACCTAGGGAAGACAGGGGAGAGAGACGGTCCTCCTTAATGAATGTGGTGGGGGACGGTCCCTGTATTTGTTCCCCCAATCGCTAAGTGTCAGGACATATACACTGGATGAACACACTGCATGAGACTGACGACATTACAATGCTAGAAGGAGATTTTCGAACAAATTACTAAAAAAACAATGCAATAAGAGCGGTGCCATAATAGAACCGAGATACATCGTCCCATTTTGAAAACACCTCACTTGGACACCATTAAATTCTTTGTTGCTGGACCTATATATTTATAGTAAACTTACAGAATTCAAACAATTTGGCTTAATCCATCAAATTATTAGAAAACATTTAACAAATCTTCGAACAAACCTCTTGATCTAATCATGAACTGAGTTTAATTTCAACTTAACCATTGCAGCTTCGACAAGATAAGATCGGTTAATTCAGAAAACGAAGTATGGCAGTCTGTTACAGTATCCGTACCAAAGAATTATTCATATTAGTGTGCCAAAAAGCAGGTTGGCAGACTGCAACCTGGGACATTGAGACAAACTAAAAGATAGAAGGAGTAATCAGTCAGTTATTAGTAAATATCACATTACTACAGCATTGTCACCTTGAGGTGAAGTTCTAAGCATTTGTTATGGAGGTTTAAAGTTGTGCATTATTTTGCTCCCTGATCAAGAGACCTGGCCCGCGACTAATGATCTGTGAAGTATTATCATCGATTTTCGGGTGTCTAAGAACATCATTTTGATTCTCGTATAATCAGCGTTTTTCGGGTGTTTAAGAACATCAATTTGATTTCAGTAATATCAGCGATATTCGGGTGTCAAAGGACATCATTTTGATTTTACTATATTCAAGGATTTTCGGGTGTCTAATGACATCGTATTGATTCCAATATTATATTTGATTCTAGTCGTATCAACGATTTTCGGGTATTTAAGAAAACAATTTTGATTCCAGTATTATCAACCATTTTCGGGTGTCTAAGAACATCATTTTGATTTTAGTATTATCAATGATTTTCGGGTGTCTAAGGACATCGTATTGATCACAATATTATCAGCGATATTCAGGTGTCTAAGGACATCATTTTGATTCTAGTATTATCAGCGTTGTTCGGTTATTTAAGAACATAATTTTGATTCCAGCATTATCAACGATTTTCGGGTGTCTAAGAAAAAAAATTTGATTTTAGTATTATCAATGATTTTCGGGTGTCTAAGGACATCTTATTGATTCTAATATTATCAGCGATTTTCGGGTGTCTAAGGACATCATTTTGATTCTAGTATCATCAACGATTTTAGGGTATTTAAGTACATAATTTTGATTCCAGTATTATCAACGATTTTCGGGTGTCTAAGAAAAAAATTTGATTTTAGTATTATCAATGATTTTCGGGTGTCTAAGGACATCGTATTGATTCCAATATTATCAGCGATATTCGGGTGTCTAAGGACATCATTTTGATTCTAGTATCATCAACGATTTTAGGGTATTTAAGTACATAATTTTGATTCCAGTATTATCAACGATTTTCGGGTGTCTAAGACTTCTTTTTATTTCAACTACTATCAACGATTTTCCGCTCTCTAAAACATCATTAATTATTTTTGATTCCAGAATAATCAACGACTTTTGTGGTCCTTTTGACTCCAGTTTTATCAAAGATTTTCAAGTGTCTAAGGACATCGTTTTGATTCATTAACAACAATTTTCTGGTGTGTAAGGACATTATTTGGAATCCTGTATAATCAACGATTTTCGGGTGTCTAAGACATCATTTTGATTTCAGAATTATCAACAATTTTCGGGTGTCCAATGACATCACTTTGATTAAAGAATAATCAACGATTTTCTGGTGTCTAAGGCATCTATTTGATTCCAGTACTATATCAACGATTTTCGGGTGTCTAAGGACGTCTTTTTTATTTTACTTTTATACACGATTTTCTGGGGTGTAAAGACATCATTTTGATTCCAGTATTATCAACCATTTTTAGACTATTTTAGAGATCCGCGGGACATTGGAATTCCAGCAGATTAAAGACTTTTTTGACAGCATAGACAAAAATTGGTATACCTGTAATAGTCGTCATTGTTAATCTATTTGGTTATTGTTTAGCGAAACTCTGCACATTCCCATCTCGGCGCTTCGCGTTTTCGCTCGTGGGCATATCCAAACGCACTAAGGGCGATTTATGATTTAGCCCCTTCCACCCCAAGAGCTGAGAAAAATTTTTGCCTGTGAGTGTTATCAGCGATTTTCGGGTGTCTGAGGACATCTTTTGATTCCGGTGTTATCAATGATTTTCGGGTGTCTAAAAGACATAATTTTGATTACAGTTTTACCAATGATTTTCGGGTGTCTAGGAATTTTTTATTCTCATTTCAATCTTATCAAAGATTTTCGGGTGTCTAAGGACATCATTTTGATTCCAGTGTTGTCAATGACCTGCTGTTTTGAAGTTGACTTGACTAATATAGAGATCCGCGGAACATTGATTTAGCCCCACGCCCCCAAAACCTGAGACCAAATTCCGCCCATGCCCACAAGACCGTAGCCATTATTTTGATTCTGTGGGGAGAGGTGTTTCTTCGGATTTCTGATGACCATTTTGTAGTCGTCCAAATTTCTGAAAACACCTTTTTTAGTTGTCACAATTTCTGGAGAAACCTTTTCACCTTTTTTTAGTCGTCAAAATTTTGCCATACATGATAGTCGGATACTGTTGAAAGATTGTTTCTTTTCTTTGCGTTATATTAAGACAATGTAATTGTGTGAGATGTAATTGACTAATAGACTATAGTCTATTTTCATTCATGACTGACCCCTGCAAAAAATCCTTCGGGCGCCATGGATGGGGGGGGGCCACGTCCCATGGGGATTTGAAATGGGGGGGGCCATGGCCGGATTGGCCCCCCCCTGGATCCGCCCCTGAAGACATGCACTTAAGAAGCTGAAATTTTATGACTTTTCATCATATATGGCGTGTAGTAATTCCTGAAAATAGTTAATTTTCACACCACTTGTGGGGCCAGCTATTAGACAATTATACACATAGGGGGTTGGGGTCCATATGGACCCCAATGGTAATAATGCAATTGGATACTGCGCAAAGTTCTATTTTGCAACTTAATTTGTGATATTTTACATTGCAGTGTCGTTGGTTCAATTTATGTCATGTTATATAAGACTATATTCAGAGCTTAAAGTGTGCCTGGACGGTCATGGACGGCGTCCATGCACTTATTTTAAAATCTGAGCGCTGTCCTGCCACTTATTGGTCAGCACAGTCTGGAAATGTAAGGGGCGTCCAGGCACTTCTTTTGGAAAGGTAAGAGCACTTATTCTCCCACACTTTAAGCTTTGAATATAGTTTTCTTATTGTCAATTGTATGCATATGTACGTATAAGTATGCTATGAGAAGACAGGGCTTTCAAAATGTGCCAAAATAGCTTGCTGGTCCAATTGGATTATTGCTGCACGTAATGACAACACTCATTACGGCTTATTGAATCGTTTCCTCTCGCTATAATTGCATGTACATTCTTGAAGTCATTGCTTTGATGACAAGAATGCACGCACTCATTTCGTCAGTATATGAAGTCTAGACTTGCCAGGCATGGGTTGAAAGTATGGGTGCCTTGTGACTCATCTACAAGTTATTACTCAATATTCAAGTATAGACTACCCTTGCAAAGTTTGCAATCAACCAGGTGAAAGAATTATCCGCGATCTAGTTGATGTCATATATCCCCCGTGGCGTATAAAGTGCTTTTGACAACTTCTTCACACTGTCCCTCTAGCTGATAGCACGACAATTAGGCCTACTGTGGAAGAAATTGATGTTTGTAGGAATAGTAAGGACAATAAAATTTTGACCTCATTGTAACATTCAACAATGCCACAGGAACTGTTAGAAAGCAAAGCAACAATCTCTTTCCAGGTGGCCGGACAATTCGTAGCCGGATAATTCAACATAATGATACATTTGTGTGATGGAGATGGGTACGAAAATTTGGCTTAAAAGTGCAATCCCATCACCAATTTTGGCAGCCACGAATTGTGCTATCCAAAATGTCCAGATCCGAATTATCCGGCACCGAATTGTCCAGCTCCGAATTTCCGCTCCGAAATGCACGCTCCGAATTGTCCAGGTACAACTACTGTCCACGCCATAATTTTACCCGAAATGACTGTCTTCTATTTGGTACTACGAGTTGTGCCATCCGAAATGGCCAGATCCGAATTATCCGGCTTCGAATTGGCCAGATCCGAATTTCCGCTACAAATTGTCCACTCCGAATTGTCTACTCCGAATTGTCCTGGTTCAAATTGTCCGCGCCAGAATTTTGCTCGAAATGACCTATTCGAATTGGTTCCTACGAATTAATTGTGCCTTCCCAAATTTCCAGCTCCGAATTATCCAGCTCCGAATTGCCCAGCTCCGAATTGTCCGGTTCCGAATTGTTCGGCTCCGAATTGTCCGGGAGCCCACGGTCGCTTGTGCAATTGTTTCTGCACCACTCTTTATCAAAAAGCAGTTGATATTAACATTGGGGTCCATATGGACCCCAACACCCTAAGTGTGACCAGTTTAGCGACATACTACGAGGGTTAAAAACAGCCTTCCTTCAAACCTCCCAACTCGGCGCTTCGCGCTTCAGCGATCGTCCTTCAGCCGCTCGTCCGCCCCCCCCCAAAGTTCAGACCAGGTTTCCGCCCCTGGGCTAGGGGGAGTTAAGCCCCTCCAAGAAGGCCCAGATCCGGTTTTTTTTCCATGTAAATTATATCTTTTCCGGGCTTAGCCCCCCTAAGAAGGCATTAGCTCCTCCAAGAACGGAAACCAAACTCCGCCCATGCCTGACCCTTAGAACTTAAGAGGCAATCTATTATTTTTGGTCAAGTCTTTAATTAGAAAAACTAAACAACGTAAAACAGAATGCATCGTTGGTAAGGTAGAAGCCGTTGTGCTATGTATTCCACTTGTTTTCCATTGAATCAAACACCTGAAACATGTTTAATTCCCACTTCTTTGAATAATTCTCTGCTACAGGTCCCATCTTCCAATAACGCCATTCTTCTATTCGCTGTGCTTTCCTCTTCTGTTTGTTATATCCGTCAGTCATCGTCAGTCATCATCCATCCCAGCATCATCTGTCTCGGTCTTCCTATCTTTCTTTCATCAATCCCCCTTCTATTATTCCTCTCAGGAGGGTGTCTCCTCTTAATAAATTAGGTGTCCAATAGGGTGGATTGAAAAACCCGAAA
Source organism: Lumbricus rubellus (assembly GCA_945859605.1). Classification (NCBI taxonomy): domain Eukaryota; kingdom Metazoa; phylum Annelida; class Clitellata; order Crassiclitellata; family Lumbricidae; genus Lumbricus; species Lumbricus rubellus. The sequence continues at coordinate 6,910,900 of OX243821.1, forward strand.
TTTTGAAATTCGAACGTTAATAGCAAAATAAAGTTGTCTAATGATATGAGGTCACGAAATGTCGAAAAAGTTTTGAAAAATATTTATGTCTTCCTTTTGCCCCAGAGGGCCAAAGTTTCGAAAAATTGTCTTTTTAAAAGAAAATTTATGGTTTTCTTATGAAATATTTTTCATGCAACACAATTTATCACCATACAATATACCGTTGGAAAGAGCTCTTAAAACTGAATAAAATGATGTGTTAATTTTCAGAATAGTCCCATATTTCTAGAAGATATTAACTTTTTACGATACCCCACATTCGCGACATGTCGCTATGCCTGAAAACTGTAAAACACTAATAACTTTTTTATCCTTTGAGATATTTCAACTTGTGATATGTCATTCGATTCAGTTTAAGACAGCCTTTTTAACGGTGCATTGAAACTTACAAAACCCTCCACCAAGAATTTAGAACGCTCATGAAACCATACAAAAAAAGGAAAACTAAAGGAAAATATTGGGAAAAATATACTGAACAGGAAATAACTCTTCTAAGTGATACAGTCATCATCAGCACCCAATATTATGAGGAATAACAGTTTTAAAGATTTGTTTTCCAATGAAATTAAATTATAATATATTGCCAATGCATGCAATAAACGAGCATTTCAGTTAAAATCTTGCATGCCGTCTTACTCAAAAACCTTACATGATACAACAATTATGAGAACACCATCGTGTTCAGCACGTCAACTTGTATTGAAAACAGTCAAAGTTTTTTGGGAAATAAAAAATAATAACTTATAGTATATTTAAATATATACAATATATGACTATTTAAGATAAAACTTTGCATATTGTTTTTCTCCAAACCCTTACGTGATACAACAATTCTGAGAACACCATCGTGTTCAGCACGTAAACTTCTATAGAAAACAGTCAAAGTATTTTCGGAAATAAAAATTAATAATTTATAATATATTTAAATATATACAATATATGAGTATTTAAGTTAAAATCTTGCATATTGTTTTACTCAAAAACCTTACGTGATACAACGATTCTGAGCACACCATCGTGTTCAGCACGTCAACTTCTATAGAAAACAGTCAAATATTTTTCGAAAATAAAAAAAATGAAAATTTATTGTCCAGTGTCATTAATTATTGTATCATGATCATGTTGGAACTCTATTTACTCGCATGGCATCTTTTGGCTTTGAGACATTTGCAATTGTCACTGGTGTATTTGCAGGCTGCAATGTCGAAAAGTTTTTCTCTACACGTTTTTCATAGTTTTTTCAATTTTTCCCAATATTTTCTTTAAGTTTTCCTCTTTTTGTATGGATTTATGAGCGTTATAAATTCGTTTGATTTCTTTTTTAAAGTTTCAACGCACCGTTAAAAAGGCCGTCTTAAACTGAATCGAATGACATATCACAAGTTGAAATATCTCAAAGGATAAAAAAGTTATTCGTGTTTTACAGTTTTCAGGCATAGCGACATGTCGCGAATGTGGGGTATCGTAAAAAGTTAATATCTTCTAGAAATATGGGACTATTCTGAAAATTAACACATCATTTTATTCAGTTTTAAGAGCTCTTTCCAACGGTATATTGTATGGTGATAAATTGTGTTGCATGAAAAATATTTCATGAGAAAACCATAAATTTTCTTTAAAAAAGACAATTTTTCGAAACTTTGGCCCTCTGGGGCAAAAGGAAGACATAAATATTTTTCAAAACTTTTTCGACATTTCGTGACCTCATATCATTAGACAACTTTATTTTGCTATTAACGTTCGAATTTCAAAATTTCGGGTTTTTCAATCCACCCTAGTGTCCAATCCATTTTAATTTGCTATAGGAAATATACATCAGTAAGTCAGCACGCTCCTCTTCTCTGCTTTTAATTAGACTCGACTTGTATTGCTTCTTCAGAGGACAACGTCCTACGGTCCTTGACATTATGCTCTCACTCGATGCTACCATTGATTTGCTGCCGCGTGCTAATAATCATGGTGATGGCGCTATTATTGATTAGACTTGGTCATCGGGTGCTCTAGATTACCGGAAACCAAAATGGAAGTGAGTTACAGATTTTGTTTATCTATTCTGGTCAATCAACAACTTTATAATAATTGATGTCACCTAGATTAATTACTGATTTCAAGCCGTTTGCATTTCGACTTAATGAATCTTGAAGAAAAATGTTTTGAAGGGCAGTCTCTTTCAATATTGTCCAGACAGATGAAGATGACAAAAACTTTGTCATCAAAATAGCTGAGCAAAGTTAAAGAATCATTGTTAACGCATCATGAATCGCATGTACATGTAGGTACTGCGAAATTTTACATGACGTCAAACCACGAATATTATTTTTTCTTAAAATTACCGAAGAGACAACCATGAAGAGCATAGGCCTACTTGTAGGTCTTACCGAACCTAGTTATCGTATCATAACTCATTTGACTTGTAGGTCAATAATAACATTGAGTACATTCTAGAAAACTCAAATTCTACATGTACAAAAGTATTTGCGACTCACTTTATCTGCAGACTCGCTTTCTCAGAGGCTATGCCAAATACTCAATCACATTCACATGGCAATATCACTCCAGTATTGCTTCTAAGCGATGAGTTTGCAAATCTCATGACAGTAAAAAACTAAGACCAGCAGTGCAGGGTGACTTTAACCGTCGACTCATGCAAGGCCGCTGCCTCGTTCGCCTTGCCACAATGCCTGGCCTGTTCATCCAGGTGCAACGAGGCATGCATCACTGCAGCTTGTCGCCGATGTAAAGGAAGCAGTTTATATATTAATGATATGCACTATTAACCAGCTCTGCGAGGGTAAGGGTGTCACAAAAGCAACCTTAAAAGTTATTTCGACCTTTATTGTCCCAACGTTCCCAAAGTGGAACATAATTTATTATTAAATGCATCACGTTTGCATTTGAGATAATTTTATTCGTTTTTTTTCTTTTTCTTTCTTTTTTCACTGGTAATATTTATTAAGTTCATGCCAAGCAGATGGTCCGAGTAGTGAATCAACCTATCAATCAACCAATCAATCAACCAATCAATCAATCAATAAATCACCCTTCATCTTTTTCAGGCTTTGGAATTGTACTGCAGTTGTATATTCTGCGACTTATCAAGTTTGTCCCTGGTTACGCAAAACATAAAGCCTTTAAGTTTCATGGTCGTTTGGGTGCAGGCAATTGATCAGATCACTCCCTCCTCCTTTGTTAAGTGTTTGCCAGCGTCCTGTTGAACCGGGGGGATACGACATGAACGTATTGAACCTCCTCCTAGTATACATAAATTTATACATGCATTCATTTATGCAACCATAACATTATAATCAACCATAATTTATAAACACAACATGATAGAAATCAATAATAATTATTCTTCGTCCACGTGACCTTGCCGGGCAATAATTATTTATTCAATGTTCATGCTCTACTCTAGTAGAAAACATTGCAAGAACATCAATTATTATTTTATCAATCGTGTGCGAGGAAGACATCTCACTCAGTGCAGTACAACTTTCCATATCTGAAGCATCTCTTGTAAGAGAGAAAACGCTATTTTCTTTCATCGTTCTTGGAAAATAAAGTACGGTTTGGAGATTTAGTCACCATGAGGTCAACAATTATTGTGGCATGTTACGTTGCAGTATCAGCCGTTATCATAGCAACGCACAACATGGTTATTGCAGTGAAAGGTCAGTTACTGTACATTCGGTCTGTGAAACTGGAAACGGACAGATCAGCATCGCAACTTTATTCATAGTTTTATATCTTCTTCAAAATATTATTATTTTAAAGCTATGGTAATTATGCTTTATAATTCAAATTAATAATAATGACAGCAGTCGTAATAATTTTATTGTAATAATAATGACGTTTGTTCAAATATATGAAACCTACTTTTAGCAATAAATCAATTTTAGACATTGTTAATATTATTATGTCTAGCTGCTAAAATAGTACGGGCACTGTGAAACGAAATAATGATTAACGATATAGCCTATCCCGCTATTTTCAGCCTTTGCACCAATGTGAACACGTTATGATTATTGCAACGTTAATGAATTTGTTAATGTTCAGACATTCGTGCAAAAACATTTCAACTCTGAACATTTTTTCTCATGCATGTTAAAGATGGAGAGCTGAAACTAACTAGGGTTGATCCTATTGTCTCTTCTTTTACCATACGACGTTTTTTTTATTGTTATTGGACTTTCTATGTGAAATCGGTAGCGGATACAGTTTACACTTTATTTTCTTGTACAGTAGTACATGTACCTGTCGGACTAAATCCAGTTATTGACTTGAGAAGTGTTTCTACTGAGCTCCCAAGCTCAAACAAATGGATTATCATTATGAACCGTTTTAACGGATCTGTGAACTTCAATCGAACGTGGACCGAATACAAGAATGGATTCGGAGATGTTGAACGAGGGGAATTTTGGCTGGGAAACGAAAATATCCATAGTCTGACCAACACAATCGGAGTCGTCTATTACCTTCGCATTCAGGTATTTCTGTGTCTGACATTTAATTGTTCAGCTGTTCAACTTAAACACACAAAATACATGATACTGCATCTATCTCTTGACAGTCCATCAATTCTCACGCAGTAACTCACTTCCACCCCTCAACCCCTCCCCCCACCCTCCCCATCCCTCATCCACACCCCACCCCTCCCCACACTCCGACCTTCTCCGGTACGCCACCCGTGAAATTTTGTTTTTTGGTATTTCTTCCCCACCCTACCAATCGTCCCTCCACACCCAACTCCCCACCTACTCACACCCACCACTCACCCACCCAGCCACCTACCCCTCGGGGAAAATTTAAGGTTTTCGATTGTGATCAGCATTCTTGTGAATATTATTGTTTCAACTGCATAATTGTAAACTGTAACCGGTTTCGGTTTGTCAACGGAAATTATTATTAGGCTAGAATTACGTCATGCGGAGTATGGACTCTTTACTACTGCGCAGCGTGGCTGATAAAAATCTGTATTAAAAATCTAATAACTCTAGTTTTAAAGTGAAGTAAACGCTGAAAATAGTGGCGTTGACCTTAAATCGTGGGTAAGAATCAATCGAATATTTTTGGTAAGCCGACACTCTGTCATTTCCGAGCCTATTCTGGGACGAAGAGTTAAAATACATTCGGACATACAAACAAACGGAGGGACAAACTTTGAGAAATTTATCAATAGAAGATTACGGTTATTGCATTAACGTTGAACAGATGCAACTCAGAACAAGCGGTGAATGGTGCTACGCCAGTTATGACACATTTACCATTGGTTCTGAGAAGAAGAAATACATCCTTCGCCTGTCAGGATTCAGCGGAGGAAATGCCGGAGATTCACTCGTCAACACTAAGTATTATCTGTCGAGTGACGCGTTCCTCGGTTCAATGAAATTCTCAACGTGGGATAAGGACAACGACAAACACGAACGCAACTGCGCTTCTACTTTTGGAGGAGGATGGTGGTACAACGCCTGTCATTATGCCTGTCTGACGTGCAAATACTCTAACTCCTTCTATTGGTTTAACACGAATCAAAATTCGACAGATAATGGTCAACTTCGAGCAGCAAGGATGATGATTAAACGCAGATGAACGTGAACTTTTATGTCTTGTTTGTGCTAATTTGTAAAAAATCCTGCTGTTATATAATCTTCATGGTAGCCTACATTATATAAGACCAACAAAATGTTTATTGCTTAAACGACTATGTAATGTTTGTTGTCATCGAACGGACAAGCAGCGAAAGAACGCAACAAAAGACATAATGGAACTCATAAGAGCATCATACATGTCGTCTGTTTAGAGTGCAATGGTGCTAACTCCATGTGAGTTTGTGTGGAGAAAAAAGGACGCAGTAAATGGAAATGATGTATTTGATAACATTCTACACGACATATCCCTCTTCTGGCCACCCCGATTTTGTTTTTTGGGGTGAATTAAAAACAAGTATCGACCATTAGGTAACTTATTCCAGAGATGTGGACTGACTTTTGCAAATACATCATGATTTTATCAATCTCAGAAAGTCAGTTTGATCGTGTCTCAGTTAGATCATTACAATCCATCACTAATACAATATCAGCTAATTCTGCACACATGGTCACAGCCAGGGGAGGACGTTTCTGGAAGGAATCACTACTTCTTCATAGTGTATTGCAACGTTCGAGCAGACGCCTTGAACACCTTTTAAATGTTTCTAACTTTTTATATATAAATGTAAGGAAGCGGTGTGTTCATTAGTTTAGTACGATGATTCCATCTTTGAGATGAGAAGCTAACTTTGTAGAACTGTTTCTTTATCTGTAAATTATGCCATGGACGGGGGGGGGAAGGGTCTAGACCCCGGGCCCCTAATTATGCCCACATCTCCAGAATTACTACAATATAATTATTCGGAGCACTGATAATTTTTATAAACCGATGTCTGGATACGGTTTTCTTAGACTTGGTGGGGGGGGGGGTAGTGGCCAGTCCTTTGTCTATACTTGGCCTAATGCTTTCCTGTTGCCCCAAAAGTAGACTTTCATTCTCCGGAACCCTGGGAATCCTTAATAATGCACGATCAAGTCTGTGGGTACGAGGGTTTTAGGGGCGGTTAAGGGAAAAACATAACCCCTGATAAACTCCGCACACGCCAAGCCTTGTTATTTAGCCAGTGAACACATTAGTTGGGTGGGCATATGGACGTTGATCAGAATACTTTATTTGTATTCACAAGATGCAAATTTTAACCTGGTGTGATTCTAAGCTGGCTTGAAAATGAGATGGTGATGTAATAGATTCTGAAAACATTGAAAATGCATCCAAGTTTATTTTGTGCTTGCACACCTCAAAACGACCAGAAGTGAAGCTATAAATAAAAAAATTCGCCAAAAATTATATTCTGAAAACGCTACTATAATAATTGTCATCAAATGTCGCCAGTTAATTATCCGAAAATTTAACCCTCAGGCTACCAAGCATTTTTGTAACACGAACTACCAAGAGGAGGTGGCTACCACCCCCTGGATTTTTCGGTTTAGTTATGATATCCAAAACCAAACCCAAAATCCAGGGGGCTAAACCACTCCCGTGGAAGCCCGTGTAACAAAAAAGCTTGTTAGCCTCTGTGGTAAAAGTACGAGCAGTAACGGAATTATTAGGAATTTATTTAATTTATTCCATGTGTCATAATTACAACGTCTTCAGTTCCAATTATTTTTTAAGGTGCAGTACCAACGGAAACAATAATAGTAGCAGCGTTTCTTTATTTAAATCCGCGTGTGACTAAGTTTTAAAGGTGTCCAATGAAATATGTCAGAATTTAGATACAAACGCGTGAGCTGCAAGGGCCTTCAAGTCTGCAAGAAGATCAACACGTTTAACTCTCCAATCTAGCATTTGCAGGCAACTTGACGAGAAAGCAGTTTGAATAAGAATGCTTTATGATGCCAATGATTCATGTAAACTATCACCCTCATCACATATTCATTTGTCCTTCTCTCCATCCACGATATTCCCAGCAGCCTCCTCCATATCCACATTTCACACGCAGCAATGTTGTTATCCAATAGTTTTACATCAGTAATGGCAAAAATTGATTGACTTTCGTGCATAAATAAAGACTCTCAAAATTACGTATTTTCGATTAGGTCTAGCTTTGTTACGTTATTGCTAGACACCTCTAAAACAATTTTCAATCGCCCTATAAAATGTAAATATTGACATTTTGACCTAGCATGACTGACGTTAAACCTTACAAATTATCTCTGTATCTAACTTGTATCACAATTATACTGGTTACATGGACCAATTGATTATGCCATAAATCATAAAATCACAAAAGAACACCGCAAAGAATAAGAAGCGATCACAAAACTCAAATACACAGTCAGGCCATAATTACTTGAAAAGTGCGTTTTCTGCGGCTTGTTGGCGTTGGGAGCACATCCGAGTCGTTACCTTTAAGAGGTCCTTTATAAATACTTGATTGAATAGAGAATAAAATACTTGAACGAATGAACGCGAAAATAACTAACACCACATTCAACAAACTTGTCGGTTCTGACAAGTAATTATTTGTACGGTGAACGGCGTTTTGTTCGTATTGCGTTTGTGAATGTGCATCAGGTTTATTCCCTATGCACACACGAGCCTCAACCGTATGCGGACCGCCATACGTCGCCAGTAGCCGTCTGCTTACAACCTGTGGAGGACGAGCGACGAGGCTCGCTTGAGATACTACGACCGAGAGTCACTGGCGGTGCTTCCATCAACCGACGCACGTGTGTGTGTGTGTGTGTGTGTGTGTGTGTGTGTGTGTGTGTGTGTGTGTGTGTGTGTGTCTGCCAACGATGACTCTTCCAGCTTATCATGTTAATCAAAAGATAGTTAGTAAATTTCATAAATATTGTGTGACATTGACATCGTGAGGTCCACAGCATTACAGTAACAGCTTTAAACTGCTGCAACACAATGGAACTAAAACGATGACCTTACACACCTGGATAATTCTTGGCAATCGCGCTAGAAATTCAACACAGGCCACAAAAAAGTTTAATCAGTTCCGCTATTGCTCATAATTATTCAAAATGTCTATTAGTAGCACACTAAAAATGTCATCGTTGTAAAGGTCAATATGACACCCTTTAAAACCTTCAATTTACCTAATTTTACTGTAATTGCAATCACACTGCTAACAAATTTTTGTAGCACCATTTCAAAAATACTCTCGTGAGAGGCGCTCTCGCCTGACACAATCAAAGACAAAGATTTTGGAACGCTTACGGAAATGGACAAAGCTCATAACCGAGACTGCGGATATCTAGCGATAATACCCAGGCGATGGTAAATTGGTGCGCCTGTATCTTCTTTATATAGGCAGCGAGCACGTCGTCTCAAAGAGTGGTTTTGAAACACTTATGGAACCATGGCGATCTGAGGTTTCGGCGTATCGTAACTAGTCGCTTTGGAAGAAATCGGTCGATCAGGTCAGTCATGGTCGCTTCGTAGGTTCCAAAGGCTTCAGCAACTGTAAGTTCAGCCAACGTTGAAGGATCAGCAATGGCCGGAACCTCCAACAGCGCCGCACCAGAGGCATCACGGTCCAATCTTCGCCAGCCGTTGTTTGTATGTTTGATGTAGACTATTTAAGTAGCAATTAAAAGGTGTGCAACTAGGTGATGGCCGAACGGAATTCTTAACATTAACATGGGTTGAGAACCGCTGATTTAGATTTTAGAAATTTAGAGGAACTCAGATCACAAGATACATAAAATCTTAACTATACTAACTGAACAGACAACCTGCGATAATCGGCGCTAATAGCAGCCTACAAAGCTGTCAGCCCAACGGGGGACTGAATCTTGTTACCTCTCGCACTATAATTGGCCAGCGTGTTATCCATTATATTACAGGGCCCGTTTTTTTTTATTTTGTCGCTAATTTAATTTGGTGCATGATTGCGCCAGCCTATGCGTATTATCATAGCTTAATTTGTTTGTATGTGCACTTGTTATAGCGCCCCTTCAAGCTCTCTACTCAGAGGCGCTCCCGATGCAGAGCGGACACTGCATCGGAGTTTCACGCCGAAGCGCTGAGCAATTGTGAGTGGAGGACTTGCCCAAGGTATTTACGCGGGGAGGTGGATTCGAACCTCGGACCTTCCGGCTCCAAGGCAACGACGCCACCACTAGACCACCGCGCCCCACAGGGGGCAGAGTGGTTGCGTTGGCTTTCATTTTAGTGCATGAGACGACATCTTGTGGCGGTTCATTAGAATTATTATTTGTTATATTTCGTTAACAAAATTTTTTCAATTTGCTCGAATTTATTTCGTTACTTGCATTTATTTTTGAGGTGTGTAAAAATCCTCATTCAGTTAACAGTATTTTTCAACATCTAAATATTAATGTCGTTGACATTGAACACATCCACGTCTAGGCCACTGGCGGAAACCTAGGGGGGGACAGGGGGGACGGTCCCCCCCAATGAAGACGTTGGGGGGGACGGCCCATGCATTTGTCCCCCCCAATGTTCAAGCGTTAGGACATGTACACAATCTTCAGTAGTGAACTAGAAAGAAAAATTTTTTTAGCAGATGAAGTAAATATTTATAATGATAGGAATTCCAGAGCAAACCAGGCTCTAACCAAAAGTTATTAAGTCCAACGTTGGGTAGTTTTGGAGCGTTATACTGTATAAAGAAAACACCTTTTTTAACATGTTTCCAATTATTACAAAAGCCTTGCTAGCACTCAACGTCACAAATTCACAATGTCATCGGGTTTCTGCTACATTCAATTCAGCTTCTCTTCAGGCTCAAATCAGCGTCATGTTCAACATTAGAAGTAATATGGAAAGTAAATACGTAAGTAAGTAAGTAAGTAAGTAAGTATTTTGTTTATTATTCCTCTTGAAAACGAACAATGGGATAGAGAACATCAGTGGGTCCATGGGCGGAGTTTATTACGGGCTAAGGGGGCTCAAACCCCTCAAGAAGGCCCAGATTCGGGTCTGTCACAAAGAAAATGGTATAGTTTCCGGGGTTAGCCCCCAAGAAACTTTCACGAATGAAACTTGAATCCGATGATTAACACTTTTCTGTCCGGGAAAATAGCATGGTTGTTGTGAGACTTCAATTAAAGACGTTGACTAAAACGGGTGTGTCCGGAAAGTTAGTATGGTTTCATGAGATTTCTACTAAACTCAACGTGTGTAAGGAAAACGAATGGTTGTTATGAGATTTCAACTCGATGACTAAGAAAAGGTCAACACAATTTTTTGCCCGAAAAAATACGTTTTTGTAAAATTTAAATTTAACTCGATATGCAAAAAATACGTTTACGCAAATTAGTATTGTTTTTATGAGTATATAAAAAATTTCTTTGACTAAAAAAGGTGTTTACGGAAAGATCATGGTTTAATGAGATTTCAATTAAACTCAATGACTAAAAAAGGTGTTTACGCGAAACAGTATGGGTTTTATGAGATATTAATTAAACTCGATGAGTTGATGACTAAGAAAAGGTGTCTACGGAAAATAGTATGGATCTATGATATTTCAATTAAACTATATGACTAAAAAAGGTGTTTACGGAATAAATTATGGTTTTATTAAATTTCGATTAAACTCGGTCACTAAAAAAGGTGTTTACGCAAAAAATTATGGTTTTATGAGATTTTAATTAAACTCGATGAGTTGATTTTTTTATAAAGGTGTCTACGGAAAATTAATTAGTTCTATGTTATTTCAATTAAACTATATGACTAAAAAAGGTGTTTACGAAAAAAAAATGTTTTTATTATTTTTCGATTAAGCTCGATCACTAAAAAGGTGTTTACGCAAAATAGTATGGTTTTATGAGATATTAATTAAACACGATGAGTTGATTTAAAAAAGGTGTCGACGGAAACTAGTATGGATCTATGTTATTTCAATTAAACTATATGACTAAAAAAGGTGTTTACGGAATAAATTATGTTTTTATTATATTTCGATTAAGCTCGATCACTAAAAAGGTGTTTTCGTAAAATAGTATGGTTTTTATGAGATTTCAATCAAACTCAATGACTAATAAAGGTGCTTACGGAAAATAGTATGGATCTATGATTTTTTAATTAAACTAGATGACTAAAAGAGATTATTACAAAAATTAGTAAGGTTTTATGATATTTCAAATAAACTAGATGACTAAAAAAAGGTGTTTACGCAAGCTAGTATGGTTTTTAAAATTAGATTTTAATTAAACTTGGCGACTAAAAACGCTCATTAACTTTTGAATCGAGAAAAAAATTCCGGCGCTGTTCAATCTGGACCAAGTCTCCGCCTCACATCCAAACTTCAAGTTTTTTAGCCCCCACGAATTGAAACCAAACTCCGCCCACGATTTGGTCTCTTGAACGGATTTAGGGTATGCATTATGAGAGTTGGCAGGGCTTTTAGACGTGCAAGTTCACATAGATGTGTTGATTTTTAAAAAAGCAGTAATACTGGTCTTAGAGAGTTGTAAAATAACATCCTCGCAGCTAAAAATAGTTTTAAAAAATCCATTGTCATCTTATTGGCAGTTATTTACTAGGGAAGATCGAATGGTTGAAAAAGAGTCATACAGTTCTGAAACTTCCTTTAAAATGCTCTGATAGCAGGTATAATAATATATACATGAGCAGATTTTCATTTCTATAAGTGTTTCCTTTCCAGTGTTTCTATTAAGCATAATTTGCATATCAAAAATTAACTCATATGATTTAGTCATGAATTTGAGTAAAATTCAGTATAGTGCATGTTTTTTCTATATATATAGTTGATTTAATGCATTACAGAGGTGTCTATGTCAAATGCTTCGAATGTTTTTTTTCAAAGCAATTGTGTGAAATTTGGCACCTTCCATCGTTATATAAATTCATAATTTAAGCTTTAAAAGAGGTGTCTAATACAATCTGCACTCCGATCGTGTTCAATAACAAATTACAGTTTGAACTACTTCTATCGGGACTGAGAAAATGGATCATTTTTTATTTTTTTGACAGCTAAAATGCTACAATTAGATGTGAATATTAAAAAACAGCCTTCCTTCACCTCTCCCAACTCGGAGTTTCGCGCTTCAGCGATCGTCCTTCAGCCGCTCGTCCGTCCCCCCCAAAGTTCGGACCAGGTTTCCGCCCCTGGTCTAGGCCATATTTTCTTCTGCGCATGTCATCGGCTGATCGACCTCTGCGTCATTCTGGAGGATATTTGCATCAAAATACAGATCTTGCGCAGTTGAACGAGAATGTTAGGTTTGCGTACGGACTTAATATTACTGTCGTTTCAGCCAAAGATTGTGGACGTTAAAATACATTTTGTACCACGTTACTGCATTAATCAATCAATCAATCAATAAAAATTTATATAGCGCCACTTCATGTACCTACTCGAGGTCAAGCCGAGATCAAGCGAAGAAAACCCAGTCTTCAACAGTTTGTGAAATTGAGAACAGCTTGAGAGGTGTCTTAGTGTCGCATAGTCAAGACTCAAGCCCATCCCGACTAAGAAAATGACGGCGACGTCACCACAATTATAGCACTACTGCAATTCAAGGACCAGTTTCCACTTTCAAGATGCTTTTGCCACGGCCACAGGTACTCCACCACCAAATAAGCAGAATATTTATTTTGCAGTTTTTCAACCTAATTATATCTTGATATGTCATGTCATGTCATGTCGCCATCGTCGCATCGCGACGGTTGGCTACATGAATGGACCTTTAATGCCCAGAGTCTTCTGTTCCTTGTCGCGCTCATTAAGTCAGAGCCTACAAGTCCTGTCCAGTTCAGGACGTTGTCGATCCAAGATATTCTCGGCCTTCCTCGTCCTCGGTTCCCCTCCACAAAACCCGTCATGATGCTGCTTTCGATGCTACCGTTTTGTTGTCTCATGATATGACCAAAATATCGAAGTTTCCGAATTTTGGTGTGGGCCAATAGTTCTCTTGTGGCTCCCGCTGACACATACACCTGTTCATTGGTCATCATTTTAGTCCATGGAATTCTCAGCAGCTTTCTGATACACTTGTTCTCTAATGCTTGAATTCGCTTTTCTTCATCCTTTTTCAGAGTCCATGCTTCACATCCATACGTCGCTACTGGCCACACCAAAGCCTTCATCAACCGCAATTTGGTGACGATGCTGATTGATTTATTTTTTCCAAATTTTCGTCAATTTGGTCATGACGATCATTCCCATGGCTAGTCTTGATTTAACTTCATTCACACAATTCCCATCTTTTGATATCCTACTCCCTAAATATACAAAGGAATCCACTTGTTCTAGTCTTCCCGTACCCACCACCGTTTTCAGCACCTCCTCAGTAGTCGTCATAACTTTCGTCTTAGTTACGTTGATTGACATTCCATATTCTTCTGCAGCACTTGCGACTTGTTTCACGAGTTCTTGTAGTTCTTCTGGTGTTGTGGCCAGTAGGACAATATCGTCAGCATATCTCAGGTTATTGATGGTTCTTCCGCCAATCCTGAATCCACCGGCGAAACCTGTTAGTGCCTTTCGCATAATTTGCTCTGCTAAAATGTTAAGCAGACATGGGGAGAGGTTGCAGCCCTGTCGAACACCTTTTCTAACCTTGAACCATGCTGAAGTGTGGTCGTTTGTTCTTACATTTGCCTGTTGTTGTCTGTACAGATTTCTTAGCAGCTGGACTAGATGAGGTGGAAAGCCCATTTCAAGCATGGTTAGCCATAGCTGATCGTGTCGGACCCTATCAAAGGCCTTAGTAAAGTCAATGAAACAAAGGTAGAGTGGTTGATTTCTTTCTCTTGCTTTCTCTATTATAATCCTGAGGTTCACAATCTGGTCTCTTGTACCTCTTTTAGGTCTGAAGCCCGCTTGTTCCTGTGCAATCTCCATTTCGAGCTTGTTTTGCATGCGGTCTAGCATAACGCGCAGCAAAATTTTGCTTGCTTGCGAGACCAGTGCAATGGTTCTGTAATTGTCACACTGGAGCGGGTCACCCTTCTTGGGAAGTGGGATGAATGTTGATTGAGTCCATTCTTCCGGCCATACTCCGGTCTTCCACACTTCCGTACATATCTCATGCAGTTTGGTCACTGTCATTTCTCCTCCAAACCTCAGTAATTCAGCTGCCACGTCATCGGGACCTGGTGCCTTTCGTGACGCCGACTTCATTACTGCGCGCCTGATCTCTTCCTTCAGCGGTGGCGGTTCCCTTTCCTGGATGTCAATCTCTACGTGCTCATCTACTTCGATGTATAGTTCCTCGCAGTATTCTTTCCATCTCTGATTCACTCTCTCTGGTTCGACAATTTTCTTGCCGAAGGCATCTCTGATGGCCGTGATACGAGGGACGAACGATCCCGTAAGCTGCTTCACTGTTTGAAAGACTGGTCTGCTATTACCCTTTTTCGCGTTTTCCTCTAATTCGCTACACAATGTCTCAAGCTCTTCCTGTTTATCCCGTCGCAGTCTTTTCTGTACCTCACTTCTTAGTTTTTTGTATTCTGTGGAAGATTTTGTTTTGGCCTCGCGTTTCTTTCCAATCCATTCAAAAGTGTCGCTGGAAATCCAATTCTTGCGTTTGTGGCGTTCCTTTAGTATTGTCGCCTTTGCAGCAGCCAAGGTGACTTCCTTAAGTTGGCGCCATAATTCATCTGGTGTTCTCGATTCGTCTACTCCTTCCAATACTTCGAATCTGTTCGTCACTTCCAGTTGGTATTGTTGCTCAACCTGGCCATTTTTGAGTTTCTCAAGATCCAAGAGTAATGGTTTATTCACTCGTTTCTTTTTAAATCTCAGTTTCATCGTCAGTTTTACCAGGTTGTGGTCAGAATCATCAGAATTATCTTGATAATTAAACTTAAAAGAGGTGTAACAAATTTTTAATTTAATTATTTTGCAAAAAATATTTTTTTATTTTACATACGCGAACAGAACTAGGAAAAATCATTGAAGACTTGTATTTAAATAATATTGGTATCTGGATAAAAAGGTGTCTAGTCCAACACGATGTCGACCTAAAATTATTAATGGATTTCTTTGCTGCAAATTAAAGTACGTCAGCTACAGTAACTGTAGTTATCTTTTGGACACCTCTGAAATGTAATCAATATTTGCTATTTATAAACGCTCATCGGGAATTGTTTAATCTGTCGCGAAGAGTTCGGAAGCTATCGTCTATGAGAACGCATTCAACGTAAATCCTATTGATAACAATTAAACATTATAAAAATTATGCAGAATTGCCTGCAGTGCGACTCATGCAAAGAATCGTCGCCTTGAGTCCGGTTGTATTGAACACCTTAATTCTGGTCTTACAGTTTGTTATAATAAGGATAGCACACGTTAGGCGATAAATACCTCACATGCTTCGGTAATATAAAATAATTTTCAACTGGTCAAGAACCTTGCTCATAAGTGCTGTGATATGCCGAGCAAATTTCTGTACAGGGTAACGGCCTCTGTTGGCTTAGACCCTGGTCAAATTGGAATCCTCCTCCTATTATATTATTCATGCACATTGAACCTCCTATAATACAATGGGGAAACTGAGTTTCCTAAGTGAAAGTGATTATGGTTGTGTTATAACAGTCACTGTATAGTTTTTTTTATAGCAGTTGTTAACAACGTTAAAAAGGAGTTCTGACAAATGACTGGTGCAGTTTAGCCAAATTTCTTGTTGGTCAATTAGCCAGTCCAAGAAAAAGGTCAACATCGGCCTCGGTTGCAGTAGCTCTCGTCCATAAGAGACTGCGCATGTCATCGGCCATGTTGGTCGACTGGCCGACATCTGCGTCATTTTGACAGATATTTACATCTACATTTGTGAATGCAGATTCTGCGCAGTTAATTTCTCGATGATGTTCGAGGTTTCTGGTGCTAGGTTTGCGTACCGGACTTAATCGTCGTTTCAGCCAAGGATTTTCGACGTTAAAAGGCAGTCCTCTTGGTTCCTTTTGCCCGTACTGCTACCATGAAGAATCGAGCCTTCTCTGTGGTTGGTCCGGTGGTCTGGAATAGCCTTCCTTTTGAGCTGCGCCTACACCCTGGGATTCTACCAGGATCGGCTAAAAGCAAGAATTTACAAATGAAATTGTACAACCTTCAGGACAATTCATATTTGTGCATAGAAGCAGGATGAGGACAAAGAGAGGAAGAGAGGATGAGAAGAAGAAGGAGAGTGAGAGAAAGAGAAGATGGCCAAGGACACGGATGAGATACATAGAGCTGTAATCTCAATGGCGCCTGTGCTTAAACACCTTTAAATAGGATATTAATTGCACTATTTAAATTAGTTTTCTTCTGAAGATGATTGTTTCCGGAGATGCTGTAGGCATTTAATGAAAGTACACAAGGAAATTGATCCATGGGAGTCCCGCAACCAATCAGACAATGAGCTTGAATTTGCCTAATGAATATTCATGTTAGACCTCTAGCCAGAAGTAAGAAAGACGAATGAGCTTCGAAACTTCAGTTTTTTAGGAATAATTCGCTTCATGAAGTATATAACTCGGTGTGCAAAGAGTTATCGTAATACATGCATGTAAGTGATATTGTGATCTAGTGAACTTACGTGTGTGCAAGCAAATTTGGAACAAAACGCGATTCTTACGAACGAAGCGGTGTTAAGTCAGTAGCTTAGGAACTTGATTTCTATTTTAGGATGGAAAGTCCGTGTTAGAAATTGAATAGTTTATTAAGGAAATTTAGACAAGAAAATAGGGTGTCTAACACACCTAAACTTGCAACCAAATTTCGCGACACACCATATGCAATCGTCATGTGAATATCGTTAAAAAATTAAAATTAGGCGTAAGCTTAAGCCAGATTAGCCTATAATTATATTATATGAAATTGCTACAAATTTTAATGAAGGACTGTTGACACTGAATGCTTTCTATTTTTTTATTATTGTAACTTTCAAAATTTTACCAATCTAAATTTACGATTCTACGTCAAGTAGGCCTACTTTCCACGTTAGCGTATTCGCCAGAGAATTGCGACAACCTGTAGCCTATGTGTACTCTGACGGTAACGTTTTCATGAAATCTGCCATTCCGCAGTTTAATCACGCTTTCTTTATTCTGTGGTTTAATCGAGTTGAACAGAAATCACTTTTACAACAGATTTTTGCTAGTTACCGAACTAACGCAACCGAGATGACCTAATGAATATTAATGACGCAGTAAATGTTGAATATTCATAGCGCAGTAAATGTCATTAGCGACAGCTATTGGTTGCGGGACTCCCATGGATCAAATTCTATGTGTATTTTCATTAAATGCGTCCGGTCAGTTTCTATCGTGCATTTGGTGTCTCGTCAAAACTGCCGTATTTTGGCCACATCATAAGACAGCCGCACGACAATTATATCGAGAGCAGTGCGATGACGGGTCTCGTGGAAGAGGTCCGAGGATGAGGTAGACCCAGGATTTCATGGCTGGACAACATCTCGCAATGGACAGTGACTGGCCTCGTGGGCACATACCTGTTGAACGCGGCTCGTGACATAAGACTTTGGACAGTGTTGATCCTTTCGTGTGGTCAACCGTCGCGATGCAACGACGCGTTATGACAATCATGACGTCATCTCAGACCCTATGCGCCTTATCCATTGAGATAAACATTTCAACTGAAACCCCGAGAAGCAAATGAACAATAATTCTAAACGAACATGTCATTGAAGATTAGAGAAATAGTTTCCTGTCACTGTGAATGGCGATGCTAATAATCTTCCTTTTGACACTTAGTCTTTCAACTAACAAAACTACGAATAGAAGAACTATTAAAAATAAACACATCTCTGTTGCTAACCTGTGGGGCGGAGAAGATGCTTGATACGATTGTAAAGACAAAAAGTCATTGAACAACAAGCAAGCAAAGTATATTCGGGTGATGCCAGACCTGAGTCGATAGACATGGGAGGAGCACGTCGTCAAGCATTATCGCTGTCACATTTTTTCATCATTTTACCGGTTGCGGTATGTCAATCAGATTGTTCTAAACGGAATTGTTATTGTTATTATTATTTCGTACCATTGAATGTCTGTGCATGTCTGTGCGTCATACTTATTGATGAATGCTTTGCTATGTTTACATAGACGCTTGCACATGTTTAGATGCTATTAGGGCGATTCCAAGAATGATTACGTTATGCACACAGACACACATTCAATGTATTCAAACTAACGCACGAGTGTTACGCCTACGAAGAGAGTGGAATCATTATGGACCTCAAGAAAGAGGTTGAGTTGATCGGATGACCGAAAATTTTACTACTTATAGATACGGGACTATCGATTTACAGGTGTCCATGCAAACGTTGCCGATTGTTAGGATGTGGAGTTTTGAAAGATTGCTAATTTACCAGGAAAACATTACTTGGCTATTCATAAACTTCATACGACAATCTAGAAGCGTTTTGTTCATATTATTATGAGAATAAGAACGCCATTTTATACAATTTTGGAGCCAACTCTTAGAGCATTAATTTTGAAGTCCTGATCATAACACATGCAGGCTAATTATAAATCGGTTCATACGGTTGACTGACGTGATAAATGGATCCAGATTTTACAACAGAGGTCGTTGTCTTCAATTTTTTGTGACTTATTATTGCTACAGGGATACCAGGAGACATTAGCTGTTTCTTTAGTTTTCGCATGGAATTTATATTTATAGATAAATATTGTTTAGAGGTGTCTTATTTATTTATTTATTATGTTAAAACTCGAATGTTCCAGTGCAATGGAATGCCCCTAAGACACTAGTTAGCCGTAACATTGAAATTACCAAAATGGTGATTAAGATAAACGTTGTTGGTTGATTTATGATTTATCGTTACGATCTCCACGTTTCTCCAGGCGTGGGACTACTGAGTCTTGTAATCATGCAATAGAGATGCTCATATTGTGTGGTTATGCACGTTATCTTTAATTTTTCTTATTACCATTGTCAATGTTTATTCCAGCCTTCGTGTTTTTATGGGTATCTTGGACTTCTACTCGTCAAAGGTGTTGCTTTGTTTATATTTATTGCGTATGCTAACATGTTTTAAAGGTGTCTAATGACATTTTGTTTTCTGTAAGACTTTACTTACAAACTATTATTGCGCTAGTGTTGTGTCTCGTTTTACGTTGAAAATACACATGTAAATTGATACATGGGAGTCCCGCAACCAATCAGACAATGAGCTTGATTTTGCGTAATGAATATTCATGTTAGGCATCTAGCCAAAAGGACGAATGAGCTTCGAAACTTCATGTTTGTTTTTTTATAAATAATTCGCTTCATGAAGCATATAACTCGGTGTGCAAAGAGTTTTCGTAATACATACATGTACGACGTTCTATATATTGTGATCTAGTGACATTGCGTGTGTGCAAGTAAATTTGGAACAAAACGTGATTTTTACGAACGAAGCGGTGTTAAGTCAGTAGGAACTTGATTTCTATAAAACCCCTGTTGGATATTTGATTGTTTATTAAGGAACTATATACAAGAAAATAGGGTGTCTAACGAAAAACTTAGGCCCTAATTTTAACAATGCTTTTCAAATACATATATGTCTTCATTTATGTTCATTTGATATAATCATTATCATCATTATCAGCAAGAAATAGTTCGTAGAAACGCTTCATTTGACGGATTACTTGCCATTCATGGTATGGAGATTAACATGAAAGATCGCTTTATAAGTACTTTCCACGTCAGCGTATTCGCCAGTGAATTGCGAGGTACTGTAATTTTAATTCACCCTTCAATTTCGAATTAATTTTTCGACTCTTTCCGGAAGTTGCGTGCACCAAGTGTGCAATAAAACAGCACGCACAAATAAGTAAGTAAGTAAAAGTCTAGCTTATATTTCAATTGCATCAGTTGTTTTATGAATAATTTCTAAAGTCGATGAGAAATATTTGCTGACGAAATAGAAGCGGGATTTATCGAACAAATTCTTACGCTGCACCCAACTTCTATTTCAATATTAATTATTCTCAGCTATCCAGCTTCAATTTACGCCAGAATATTTTCATTAACCCAGCTTCAATTGAGGTAGGAATATTTCAATCAGTCCAGCTTCCAGTTATTGTATTTTGAACTTAGGATCGCAGTTTGAACGTACACGTTATTTATTGTCGCATGGACCATTATACGTCGATGGTTTGGACGCGTACCCGACTTCCGGTCAAATGTTGTGGTTCAATGGCGATTCGAACGGCGATTTCGCATGCGAAATGTCGTATTTTCAACAAATTTAAATAATTTCTTGACTAAAATTTATTAATGGTAGATGAGAAATATTTGTTATCTAAATAGAAGCCGGGTTTATAAAAGCGGGTATGCGCGTCGCTGAAATAATTTATAAAAAAATTCGAAAAATTAATTCGAAATTAAAAGGTGAATTCAAATTATAGTACCGCAGTAACTAACATTATCATCTTCTGCTGAAAATAAATCGGAGTTTTGAGCATTTTCGGAGCCGGTAATTTATTCGAGACATTGGAAAATCAACTCCATATCGATCATCAAAATCTAACACTGTTGGTGGAAAAATAAAAAAAGAGATGGCAGTGGTGAAAGAAATTTCCATTAGTTTAAAGAAAAACCGTCTTTTGAGGCAGTGATTGGAATTCAGACGACAAAGAACAAACTTTGCATACCTTAGCGAAGACAACATCCGCCCTGAAATTGAACACCTCTTTTAAGTTAAATATTCTGCTATAAATAAGCTGATTGCCTATTCTGATTACGTCCAGCAACAGATGAGATCCCGGAACTGCACGCTCCTCAAAACTCAACCAACTGCAGCAGCCATTGTTCGAATAGGATATATTATTTAAACCGTTGAAAGTGTGCTATAAAAATGTCCACATGGAACTAATGAATAATATTAGTAGCCTACTTATAACACACGCAAAATTCAGAAGACCATTTACAGCACAGTATTGATATTCATCAAAGCAATACATCATCAAAGAAAACAGATCTCCTACTCAGTGGAATGTAAGGAGATATTTGCGGTGGACGATTACGTAACAGTTGTGATGATTTTAATAGGTGAAATGATAAAGTACATATACCATTGTACTGGGTGAACAGCAAATGACCATGCAGAGCAAAAATAGTTATTAGAGAGTAGAAGGTGGGGTGCCGTGGTGTAGTGGTGGCGTCGTTGCCTTGGAGCCGAAAGACTCGAGGCTCGAATCCATCTCGCCGCGTAAGGACCTTGGGCAAGTTCTTCACTCACAATTGCTCAGCGCTTCGGCGTGAAATTCCGTGGCCGTATTCTTATGCAAATGGACGAACGGATATGAGAGTTTGAAATTCCGATGCAGTGTCCGCTCTGCATTCGGGAGCGCCTCTGAGTAGTAGAGCTTGAATGAACGGATATAACAAGTGCGCATACAAACAAACAAACAAACAAACAAACTGGAAGGATTATAAGCAAATGTTTCTGACAATAGACATAGTCTCTGAATATTCAACATAATTGTACATGTATTCTGAGGGCCTATAATAATGTGGCGGACATGCCACAAGAGGTATAAGACAAAATAACTGCTTACCGAGACTTGGCCGGAGTAAGCATGACTCTCGTTGGGTAGCCTTTTGGCTATGTGTCTTGTACCTGAAACCGGTTTCGTTTTGAGACAGGTTTATAATATTAGGTTTCAGATTCTTCCGATGGAAGACCAAGTATACTTTTTAGGCCAAAGTATAGCGCTCATCATGTATTTTGCCGGTGGACTAAGACGTGCCACACGGTGCGCTGCTTATATCGTGGAGGAAGCGTTTCCTCCATACGTGCTTAGATTGTTAAAGCGTTTTCTGCTGCGACTTTCTACAGTGATTTCGGTTGTGTTCGTCTGTCTCCTACAGTGTGGCTTGGCCACTTTCGAAGACAACTACGGCGATCCTCATAGTTGAAGCAACGCTAACGTAGTGCGGATTTGCGGCAGATCTGTCAGGGCTGTGTCTTGTCATCGATCGCTGAGGTCCCAGCTGCAGAGGCTGCGTGACGGCTCAGGGAAGAATACGGTATTCGTGATACGCCTAGCGGGCGATCGCAGTATTCTGTGAAGGTTACGTTGACTGTTGGTTACAGTCTAAGTTACGTGTTACCTGTGTCGTTGTTTCTGTAGAGTCGAGTGGGTCTCCTCTTTGAAGAACACGACGGTTGTATCCTTGATCGTGCTGGTAGCCGATCGGTGTGAGTTGGTGTGTAACTTTTGTATTGCAGGTCCTTGGTGGTGGATAATCGACTGTCTGCCAACCGACACGGGATTCTGGCGATCGGTGTTACTGTTACCGGGTGTTACTGTGCGGAGGTTCGATTGTCTGTCAGCCGACATTGGACTCTTGCTGTTGAGAACGATCTTGGTGATCGGTTGTTTAGATTCTTCGTGTGACTCGTCACTTTCTAGAATCTGTTGCTCACCGTTGAGTAGGGAGTAAGTGGTGGACCAAGAGTCCAGGCAAGCTGAGGGCTTTGCAAGGTAGTCTTCTTTACGTTACAGTGCTAGATAAGACCAAGTGTTTTGCAAGGGACTTACCACTGAGGTCAGTAACTGTTGAGAGTAAGGGCGACAAGCGCCTTAAGGAAACCTATAAATAATAGTCTATTTGTAGACGCGGGTTTTCCGTTTACCTGTTCCCCAGGCCTCCCGGCCTTTTATTTTTACCTCGAATCTACCGAAACAGAACAGCATCGCACCACGACGCTCTTGTGAGTTTCCGGCTAAGTGCCAACGGGGAAGTTACCGGCAGCGGCGGTGTTTGGGCTGCGCGCATCGGAATCTGGGTGCGCGTGAGGCGAGTCTTTGACGGCGCGAGTTTCGCCCCGGTCGTCCCAAGTGGTTCACCGGCGGCCCAACTGTTGGTTCCTGCGGTAGTCTGCCAGGTTGGCGACCCGCGTTTGTCTGTCGGTCTCGGTGTCGGTTGTGAGTGTTCAAGTCGGGAGAGCGGGTGAGGCGAGCACCCGGGGCAAGCGCCGCGCTTCAGCGCGGGCGTCTTTGCTAGTTTCGTGTCGGGAGAATTCCGCGTACGGTGACGGAGGGCGACCGTCGGTGGCTCCCATTTCTATCGGGCCTACGGACCGCCTCCGCCCGTCGGAGTGTCTGTGTGTTAATCGTCACTTGGGTGACTGCGTGCGACACGATGAGTCGGGCAAATGCCCTGAGGGACTGGCCCTGGTTTCAAGCGACACGGTCAGCGGGGAAGGAATCGGCAGTATTCCCCAGTGGTGGTGTTGGTTCGGTGGCTGCCCGGTGCAGCGTGATAACCAAAGGAAGCGATAAGTCGGGTACGAAGACGAAGACCACCGTCGCGAGAGGTGGCGCCCGGCGAGGCCGCTCTGCCTGCGGGAAACAGAACCCTGTGTTGAGAGTCGGCCATCCTCTTGCTCAGGACGTCGCCTACTCGGCGACCGCGGATGAGGCAGAGAGCGGGTCTGAGATAGCCGGGCGGGCCAGCGGATCGCAGGCGTCGGTTTCACGGTCGTCTTCCCCCGGGAGTGAAGTCGCTGGCGAGGACCACGCAGCGCACAGCGACCCGGGAGATTCACGGCGTCCTGGTAAGACCGAGTGTCTCCCGGACGCTGAAACGGCACCGCTAAGTGATGCCATCGAACCTGAGGGCGATGGGTCGCAGCGGGGCGATAGGCGAGGTAAGGCGCCCGTAGTGTCTGTTGACTCACCCCTGGTACGCCACAAAGTGGTACCAGAAGTGGGGTTGATTCTTTTCCTCGTGTGACTGTTGTTTCTGAGGGCCGGGCCGAGTGTTTTTGTGCTCGTGCCGACGTTTTGAGTGTACCTGTGGTATCGTTTCGCCCACTTCCTGGTATGCCACAAAGTGGTACCAGAAGTGGGGTTGATTCTGTTTCTCGCTTGATCATTGACTCTGTAAACCAGGCCAAAGTTCCTGATGTCGATACGACCTTTTCGGGTGTATCGGTTGTGCCTTTTCGCCCACTTCCTGTTATGCTGCAAAGTGTCGGCAGGGGTGGTGGTGATATCACAAGTTGTATGTCTGTTGTTAATGATGCTTCTAAAAACGTTTTTCGCTGTGAATCAGAAGCGGGTGCCTTCTTTGGAGCTCGTCCCAAAACTGTTTGGCCTGATATGAACGTAGCTGGTGGTTACGCTTCTTTTGCTGTTTCTAAACCTGTTGAGCCGGAAGTTGAGGTTATGGGTGCTCGGTGCAGAACTTCTTCTTCTGTAGCTGGTGTTGAGCATTGGTTGAATACTGTTCCACGGGTTTCTGAGGTTGTTGAGACAGCCGGACCAATGTTTTCTGATAACCTGATCCCCTCTCGTTCTGGTAATGACTTGTATCGTTTTCCTGATAGACGGGTTGAGATACTTTCTGTCAAAGAAGTGCCCAGTAGACCTCGCCTGCAACCTCCTCAATTAGAGACGATTGAGAGCGTCTCGGGAAATGAGGCGGAAATAGACCTACGATCTGAGATGTTGAGCCTACGACGGAGTATGGCTGCAATTCATCAAAGATTGGAAGTCATGTCAGTGGCTGGTGCACGGAAACATGAAAGGTCACCGGAACGGAGGATGCATGTTCCCAGGAAGTCTGAGCAACCGGAGGAGAGGAAGGACAAAGTGCCGACCATGGTGAGGTCGAGAGCACGGGAACAGTCGACACGACAGGCGTCGCCATCCGCACATCGTGGTCCTCCGGAAGTCAAGAGACTGGTGCAACAGACTGTCAAAGTACGGAGCGAGGTGGTATCTTCAGATGAGATATCCACGAACGCTGGCAAGGTACGTCATGGATCAAGGATCGGTGGGAGCAAACAGAGTTACCAGGTTGGTCAGCCAGAAGTAACTCAGCCCAAGTTACGATGCAGTCAAGGTGTTATTGACGTCAAGAGATCGGGAGCAACAGTACCTGCACACCGTACGGGTACGTCATCACATCGATCTGCGGTGGATCAGCGGGATCAAGGTCGTCAACGTAGAACCGTGATACAGGCTGAGGACGGCGACTCCTCCAGCGAAGGTACCGGGTATCCTGCGACGTCTGAAGGGAGACGGGCTAGAGGAGATATCCATGAAAGGGAATGCACGCGTGTCAAGCAACGTGTGGGAACAAGGATCGGGGACAATGACGAATCGAGCGACGGTGATGATTCGTCTGGATCTAGAACTACGCAGGTCCGGATACGTCAGCCGGCCAAGAACAAGAGAGGAGTGATCATGACAACACTGAATCTATGTCAGAACAAGCACGGGAGTCATATTGGGATTGTCATGGTTAGAGGTTAACCAAGGTAACTGGGATTTTGCTGGTAGCTGTATTCGCTTCGGAGGAAGCGATGGTGCTCCTGGGAACGACGTTTGGTGGTGTGCTCTTGGGAGCGACGTCGGATAACTGTTTTCGCTTGGGAAGCGGTGGTACATTTGAGAAAGACGTCTGGTGGTGCTTTGTGCTTTTGACAACGACGTCTGCAGATCCTGGTGGTGGGCAATCTTGGTGGATGACTTGGATGGTGACGCTGCTCCACAAGCTGGTAAATGTCAAGCCACATTTCCGGTGTCTGTATCCGCATCTGAAGGATGGAAAGGTTTTTCTGTTCCGGTACTTTTTGTGTGCCATGCATCTTGCTGCGAAGTCCACGCATGCTAGGTCTTGGTTTTTGTACATACCTTTGTCTGTTGTTTAAGCACTCTTTTACTTATGATTTGCTGACCACTTCTTAGTGGTGGGACTGTCGGTGTGATTAACGGTTAACTCTTGTGCAAATGATTTTTGAGCTGACTGTCTTGGTGGATGCTTTGTAGTATTTGCGGAACAGGAGGCGTATGGTAACAGTTCTCTCTGGCTTGGTTGAGAGACAAAGTGTTGAAAAGGGTTGGTAGTCTCGTTCTGCCCGGTGGGCGAGATACCAACAGAGATGGTGGTCGGTGAGCAGATTCTTACCTGTGTTGGCTATCGCTACGGGTTAGCGGTTGGGCCAGGTAGTTGAATTCTGTTGGGAGTTCTTGAACTGTAAATGCGACTTTTAGTAAAGCGCTCGGTAATATAGTCTCCGAGGGTCTGTGATTGGGCACCTTGGCTGTAGGTGAGTCGTCCAGATTCCTGGTACCTTTTTGATCTCTTTACCTGGCACTTTAATCGAACCTGGGCTAGAGTTGTTTCTGCTACGTAAAAGAAACCCTGGTCCCGAAGCCGATGTTTACATTGAAGACGACACGGTAAAGCGAGAGAATGGTACGGATAGAGTATACGTGAACTTGCACTGACTCTGGGTTGTTTTGCCGGTGAGCAATCTTCCTATTTTTGGTTATTGCTTTAGTTAAGTCTGTTCTATTCTGATGTTATTAGCGACTGCTAATATTATTGCGGAGGGTCGATTTGCTATCGTAGGGATCTATCCTTGATCCGATGTGCCTTTACGTTTGTTTGTGTTAGTTGTTGTTTTTAGAGTTGGTACGGAACGGGCCAACCGACGACGCTGGTGGACGTCGTGATCGTGATCGTACGATGCTGAACCGGAGCATCTTCATTGCATTATGTTGTGTTTGAGTGTGACTGGTGAGCGAATGTGATAATAAACGTATGCATGATGTGAATGACATGTGTGTGTTGTTTCTGTTGATCGGGAGACAACGGGTATGTTGTCTCCCAGAACCTAAGTAAGTAGGTTAGCGGACGGGTCCCACGGGGATGGGAGGGTCCGTGATGTTTATGTTCGATTATTTCCTACCGATGCTTCGCATCAAAAGAAAGAGGGGAAGAGTGTGGCGGACATGCCACAAGAGGTATAAGACAAAATAACTGCTTACCGAGACTTGGCCGGAGTAAGCATGACTCTCGTTGGGTAGCCTTTTGGCTATGTGTCTTGTACCTGAAACCGGTTTCGTTTTGAGACAGGTTTATAATATTAGGTTTCAGATTCTTCCGATGGAAGACCAAGTATACTTTTTAGGCCAAAGTATAGCGCTCATCATGTATTTTGCCGGTGGACTAAGACGTGCCACACGGTGCGCTGCTTATATCGTGGAGGAAGCGTTTCCTCCATACGTGCTTAGATTGTTAAAGCGTTTTCTGCTGCGACTTTCTACAGTGATTTCGGTTGTGTTCGTCTGTCTCCTACAGTGTGGCTTGGCCACTTTCGAAGACAACTACGGCGATCCTCATAGTTGAAGCAACGCTAACGTAGTGCGGATTTGCGGCAGATCTGTCAGGGCTGTGTCTTGTCATCGATCGCTGAGGTCCCAGCTGCAGAGGCTGCGTGACGGCTCAGGGAAGAATACGGTATTCGTGATACGCCTAGCGGGCGATCGCAGTATTCTGTGAAGGTTACGTTGACTGTTGGTTACAGTCTAAGTTACGTGTTACCTGTGTCGTTGTTTCTGTAGAGTCGAGTGGGTCTCCTCTTTGAAGAACACGACGGTTGTATCCCTGATCGTGCTGGTAGCCGATCGGTGTGAGTTGGTGTGTAACTTTTGTATTGCAGGTCCTTGGTGGTGGATAATCGACTGTCTGCCAACCGACACGGGATTCTGGCGATCGGTGTTACTGTTACCGGGTGTTACTGTGCGGAGGTTCGATTGTCTGTCAGCCGACATTGGACTCTTGCTGTTGAGAACGATCTTGGTGATCGGTTGTTTAGATTCTTCGTGTGACTCGTCACTTTCTAGAATCTGTTGCTCACCGTTGAGTAGGGAGTAAGTGGTGGACCAAGAGTCCAGGCAAGCTGAGGGCTTTGCAAGGTAGTCTTCTTTACGTTACAGTGCTAGATAAGACCAAGTGTTTTGCAAGGGACTTACCACTGAGGTCAGTAACTGTTGAGAGTAAGGGCGACAAGCGCCTTAAGGAAACCTATAAATAATAGTCTATTTGTAGACGCGGGTTTTCCGTTTACCTGTTCCCCAGGCCTCCCGGCCTTTTATTTTTACCTCGAATCTACCGAAACAGAACAGCATAGCACCACGACGCTCTTGTGAGTTTCCGGCTAAGTGCCAACGGGGAAGTTACCGGCAGCGGCGGTGTTTGGGCTGCGCGCATCGGAATCTGGGTGCGCGTGAGGCGAGTCTTTGACGGCGCGAGTTTCGCCCCGGTCGTCCCAAGTGGTTCACCGGCGGCCCAACTGTTGGTTCCTGCGGTAGTCTGCCAGGTTGGCGACCCGCGTTTGTCTGTCGGTCTCGGTGTCGGTTGTGAGTGTTCAAGTCGGGAGAGCGGGTGAGGCGAGCACCCGGGGCAAGCGCCGCGCTTCAGCGCGGGCGTCTTTGCTAGTTTCGTGTCGGGAGAATTCCGCGTACGGTGACGGAGGGCGACCGTCGGTGGCTCCCATTTCTATCGGGCCTACGGACCGCCTCCGCCCGTCGGAGTGTCTGTGTGTTAATCGTCACTTGGGTGACTGCGTGCGACACGATGAGTCGGGCAATTGCCCTGAGGGACTGGCCCTGGTTTCAAGCGACACGGTCAGCGGGGAAGGAATCGGCAGTATTCCCCAGTGGTGGTGTTGGTTCGGTGGCTGCCCGGTGCAGCGTGATAACCAAAGGCAGGGGTTATTTTAAGAAAATTTCTCAACTGCACATAATTTTTAGAATATTATCCTACATCGGGTTAATTGGTCATTCCGATTTCGAATAATACACTATTTTCAAAAGACATTTACAGAAGCCTATAGTCGGCCTATTGCAAGTTTTGTGATTGAAGTTTGCAGCTATAAACTTTTGAAGCCAGCCTAATCAAATCAATACTTCATTTGCATGGGCGGAGTTTGGTCCCAGCTCTTGGGGGGGGGGGCTAAATCATAAATCGTCCCTCGTGTGTTTGGGTATACCACCGAGCGGCAGACGGACGAGCGCCAAAACGCGATGCGCCGACAGGGGAATGTGCAAATTTTTGCTAAACAACAATTAAATAGATTAACAATGATGACTATTATAGACCTACCAATTTTTTGTCTATGGTGTCATAACAGTTCTTAACCTGCAAGAATTCCAATGACCCGCGGATCTCTATAAAAGTCAAGTCAACTTCAAGACAGCAGTTCGTTGATAATACTGGATTCAAAAATATGATGTCCTTAGACACCCGTAAATCGTTGATAATACCGGAATCAAAATGATGTCCTTAGACACCCGAAAATTGTTGATAATACTGGCATCAAAATGATGTCCTTAGACACCCGAAAATTGTAGATAATACTGGCATCAAAATGATGTCCTTAGACACCCGAAAATCGTGGATAATTCTTAAATTATAATGATCTTCTTAGACACCCGAAAATCGTTGATAATATTAAAATCGAAATGACGACATTAGAAACCAGAAAATCGTTGATTATACTGAAATAAAATGATGTCCTTACACACCCGAAATTCGTTGATAACATTGAAATCAAAATGATGTCTTTAATCTTTTACCCGTTTGCCCCGAGAATATCCGCTGAAAACGGGCTTATAATTTTAAAATGAACTGGTAAAGGGTTAAACACACAAAAATCGTTGATAATACTGGCATCAAAATGATGTCCCTAGACACCTGAAAATCGTTAATAATGCTGAATTTAAAATTATGCCTTCTCACACCCGAAAATCGTTGATAATAGGCCTACTAAAATAAAAATTATGTCCTTAGACACCCGAAAATCGTTGATAATTCTAGAATTAAAAGATGTCCTTAGACACCGGAAATCCGTTGATAAAACTGATATCAACACACCAGAAAATCGTTGATAATACTAAAATCAAAATGATGACATTAGACACCCAAAAATCCTTGATAACACTAAAATCAATATGATGTCCTTACACACCCGAAAATCGTTGAAAATACCGGAATCATATTGATCTACTTAGACACGCGAATATCGTTGATAATACTAAAATCAAAATGATATCCTTAGACACATGAAAATCATTGATAATACTGGAATCAGAATAATGTCCTTAGACACCGGAAAATCGTTGACAATATTAAAATCAAAATCATAACCTTAGACACCAAAAAATCGTTGATAACGCTGAAATCAAATGATGTCCTTACACACCCGAAAATCGTTGATGATACTGAAATTAAAATGATTTCCTTAGACACCTGAAAATCATTGATAATACTGAAATCAAAATAATGTCCTTGGACACCCAAAAATCTTTGGTAATATTAAATTCAAAATGATGACCTTAGACACCCGAAAATCGATGATAATACCTCACAGATCACAAGTCGCTGGCCAGGTCTCATGATCAGAGAGCAAATTCACAACTTTGAACTTTCATGAAAAATGCTTAGAACTTCACTTCCAGGTGACAATACTGTAGTGATGTGATATAATATAATAATAATAGCCTACTAATAACTGATATCTACTTCTATCTTTTAGTTTGTCTCATTGTTCCAGGTTGCATTCTGCCAACCTGTTTTTTGCTCAATAAAACGAATTATATTACGGTTTTGCTACACATTGCCATGGAGTTTTTGTTTTCACAGTCTTAATGTATGGGGCGGGGCTGGTGGCCAGCAGCTCACTGTCTAGGCCTTTTGCTCTTTTGTTGCCTCCACTAATGTACCATTTTTTACCCTTAGAAGTCCTAATTGATGCATGGTAAAGTCGGTGGATTCTTATAAAAGTGTCTTCAGAAATTGTGACGACTAAATTAAAACAAAAGGTGTCTTCAGACATGTTGACAGCTAAAAAGGTGCCTTCAGAAATTTTGACAACTAAGAAAGATGTCTTCATAAATTTTGACACCTAAAAAAGGGTCTTCCGATATTTTTACGACTAAACAAAGGTGTCTTCAGAAATTTTTAAACTGAGAAAGGTGTTTTCAGAAATTTTGACGACTAAGAAAATGCGTCAGTATTTTGACGACTAAACAAAGGTGTCTTCAGAAATTCTGAAAACTAAAAAAAGGTGTCTTCAGAAATTTTGACGACTAAAAAAGTCGTCAGAAATTCTCCACCGAAGGAACCCTCCCTCCCCTAAATCAAATCCTGGCTACGGTTTTGAAGGCTGGGGAAGTTGTGCAGTTCTAAACATTCTTTTTAAAATAGCCCTGCCGCCAAGGCCTTTTTTGCGTGGAATAGCTGAATTGGGGAATTTTTTATACGTGTAAGATGATTTGCGATCCTTCATGTTCATATGCTTTCACGTCTATTGCTTAAAATTATTGAAGTTGTAAACACAAATGCAGAGAAGCCCTATGCTCCGCATGGCTTTCGCTTTTAACACATTATTTTGTTGCAAACTGGGAATCTTGCATTTGCTTACGTTTCGCTAAGCGTTATATGGCTTGCATCAGACAGCTTGTTTGAATATGCCATTTATCTCTAGACTTGTTTTCTAATATTTTATGCCAATAGAGTTGTCAGTAGAAATTTAAAGTTAAATTCAAGGCAAAATGTCTTATAATCTTGTTTGTCACAATTAGTTTAATTAAAATATATTAGCTAGGCCTACTTAATTTGTTTATGCGATTGTGTGTAAAAAAGTAACTGCACAAAACCTGATTTTCAACTGCACAAATTGGTTTTCCAACTACACACTTTGTGTCCAGCTGCACGTTAAAATAACCCCTGACCAAAGGAAGCGATAAGTCGGGTACGAAGACGGAGACCGCCGTCGCGAGAGGTGGCGCCCGGCGAGGCCGCTCTGCCTGCGGGAAACAGAACCCTGTGTTGAGAGTCGGCCATCCTCTTGCTCAGGACGTCGCCTACTCGGCGACCGCGGATGAGGCAGAGAGCGGGTCTGAGATAGCCGGGCGGGCCAGCGGATCGCAGGCGTCGGTTTCACGGTCGTCTTCCCCCGGGAGTGAAGTCGCTGGCGAGGACCACGCAGCGCACAGCGACCCGGGAGATTCACGGCGTCCTGGTAAGACCGAGTGTCTCCCGGACGCTGAAACGGCACCGCTAAGTGATGCCATCGAACCTGAGGGCGATGGGTCGCAGCGGGGCGATAGGCGAGGTAAGGCGCCCGTAGTGTCTGTTGACTCACCCCCTGGTACGCCACAATAAGACTGACAAATTCCAAGTAATTTCGTTATTATTAGTCGTCATCATTATGCCTCCGATATTTTTTGAGCAATGACATTGAGCATTGTCTTTAGGATAATGACTATGACTATGACTGTGACCTTGAACCCGATCACAACCACCATCTACGCTGTCGCCATCGTCGCCGCCACTCTGTTACCTTGTGCCATTTTTACCGGCATTGTTTTTATAACATTCAGATGTTGGATTTTTTTCTCTTAAATTTGAATGACCAAACGAGCCGCAGTTTGTATAATTATGTTCTCACTTATATTACCCATTCCGATGTTTATAGTTCGTCTTTATCAGCACGATGATTATATTATTTCTTTCCAAGTCTGTTCATTAAGAAAGTATTGTGACTGTCTCAATTTTACGTCTTTTATAGCTGACAGTTTTCGACACCTCTATTATTGGTGTAAGTATGCGCATAAGTTAGTTAAGACAAGTATCGCTTTAATGACATGCCTTACCACTGTTGCCAGGCCATCAGCCTCTGGGTTTTCACAGAACCTATAATTATTATAGACGTTCGTTGTCTACAATGGTTTATAATGATAGTGATGCATCGATCAGATTTTGTTACAATTAAATGAATACAATAATTAAAAATCGTGATAACATATCATAGATCATCAAAAACGGATCCAGTTTATCTCGCGATTTAAATTGGCGCTATAGAAATTAGTATGTAGAAGTTAGACTAGGTAAGGTCAAATGAACTAACCCTGCTGTGACGCATATGGTAGTTCAAGAATAAAACCTGGAGAAGTAAATCGTCTTTCTTACCAGTTAAATTGCAACTGACCAAACTTTAAATTCGGCTTTTGTAAACGCAACATGCTGTGAAATTATAGCAATCATTTCATCAACTGGTCATAATAAAGTCAGTATGAGAATTGTGGAAAAATAACTGGGGGGGGGGTTGGCCTATGATAAACTTGAAATTGGGGTATAAAAAACATACTTTAACATGGGGCTCTAAGAAAGACTGGGGGGGTTGAACCCCCCCAACCCCCCCGGCAATTCTCACCCTGAATTATAAAGTGACAACAACGGCTCTAATAAATATGATATAATGCAAGGAAAATATTGCGATCGATATTGCAACCTGAAAAATGTTGCAACACAAAAGAAAATTAAACGACAGTTTTAAACACCCGAAAAACGCTTTCAAATGAAGCCATATTTTCAAGCGATAACTCACAACAGATTAAATTACATCACTGCTAATCTGTTAGTGCCAGTCCCATTCATGGATAAAGGAGGAGGGCGACGCTAATTAACCTCAGCTATCACACAGCGTCTTTAATGTGAAAGAACGAAGAATCTGTTACATTAGACTCTGACATAAATTTAAACGAATTGAATTTGACTCTATCTGCAGTCATACAAGTCGTTCATCACATCTTACTACTCGGCTTACCAACGCCATCTGCCGAACGGAGGGATGGATGAACATTAATTTTGGTTGCGTCAAGCGATCGCGCGTCAGTTCGCTCTCAAGTGTTTTAGACCCAATCCTCAAAGACAAGCCATTTAACTCAGCCACTGAGTGCCAGTCTCAAGCCTAGATAAAAGAGGAAGGCATCGCTAATGGTATTTGTTACCACAAAGTGACGTTAAACTGCAAATACCACAACCACAAGCCATGAAATCAATCATATTTTATTATAACAAAATAATGTTCGACCAGATCGCTTCAAAAC
This sequence comes from Lumbricus rubellus, assembly GCA_945859605.1. Classification (NCBI taxonomy): domain Eukaryota; kingdom Metazoa; phylum Annelida; class Clitellata; order Crassiclitellata; family Lumbricidae; genus Lumbricus; species Lumbricus rubellus. The sequence goes on from OX243821.1 coordinate 6,945,136, forward strand.
AATGTTATCGTCTGGCAAATTGATTGGGTAAAACATTCACAACAATTATTTCTCCCCGTTCTCAATTTATATCCATTTACAAGTAATTTTTAGCGACTTCTGAATTAACTATTTTCACGTCAAATCTGGTGATTTTATATAACTAACGATAACTACGATTTAAAGGTGTCTAGTTGAAGCCTGTAAGTTGCAACGATGGGATCTTTGTGTGCAGGATTAAATGTCGCCGGGATTAACCCATTCCAGCCGGAATTGTTTTGATACCTATCCTGTTATTGGGGTCACGGGTGACCCGGTCCTTTCTGAAAGAAGTGCCTGGACGCTCCAGGGTGGCTGGCGATAAAGTGGCAGGACGGCGTTCAGATTTGAAAGTAGGTGCATGGACGCCATCCACGACCGTCCTAGCACACTTTAGGCCCTGGACTGATATACTGTATGTCGTTTTAGTTTGTGTCAGAGCTTCATTCAACTATGGAGCGAAATATTTATAATAATTATTATAGTCCTACCCCATAGAGGTGTCCTATAAATTTGTTCAAATGTGAATGCTTAAACCAAACGAAAATCACTGCAATTGTCATGGTATGCAAAGTCCGGTCGGGTCTCACATAATTATCATAATAGGGAAAAGAATTTCCTAATAAGGGTGTTTAATTAAAATTAATCAACACCTTTGCGCGTTTGATTAAAGTTTTTCGAATCTCAAGCCTTCAGCAACGCTCTTCGAGAAACTCTTCTTTCTACACCGTCTCTCCTGCTCTTGATACGCTCACGGTCGCTCAACTATTTGACCTCTACACTTCCACCGTGACGAATCTTCTTGACAGTATGCTACATCGTCACAAGGTATGGACACGTCTTCGTCCATCTTCAGTTTCAATTGATGCTGATTGCCATTATTATAGCTTCGTCGTCAAGACTTCTCGCTTAACAGAAACACCCGCATTCACTGCAAGTGTATTTCTTTATGCTCTATAGCAGATGTGATTGCTGTTGCCGTCCTTCATTATCGAAATGGGGCTGGCACTTTCACAGATATGATTGTAGTGGAGTGAAGTAATGTAATTGCGTTATTTTAAAACTGGTTCCTAATAATTCATGTGGCATTAGCCTAAATACGTATAAACTGTACCTAATCGCATAGTTTCTATCTAAATAAAGGCGTAGGGTAACGTTTTAAAGGTGTTTAATTTCTCCGGTATTGCTGGAGTTATACAAGAAACATGTTGGTAGTGAGCTTCTAATAACTTACAATTTTAATTTGCAGATTCGAATTAATCCAAAATGATACTCAATCGCAAGTGTAATCTCCAAATTTCTAGAGCGCCGCTCGAAAGTCAGGCGCAGGGCACCAGCTTATTCACGAGCACTATGGCAAGTCAGAAATGATTGTCGAAAAGAGTCCGATGGTGGTCTTTTGTTCGTATTTCAACTAATCAGATGTCGGAGGCGCTTAGGTTGGGTACGACTGCGTATAAAAGTAAGACTTCGGTTTCAAATGGAAAGCCCGAGGTGCGATGGATAGAGGAGCCTTAGAAAAGGGATGGTTGATGCCCGGTAAAGATGGAGGAGGAACGAAAATTCAGCGGAAGAGAGATCATTCCAAAGGAGCATTCCGGAATAGTCTGCTTAGTCTCACCTAAGACCAATACTAAAGTGCTATGAAACCGCAACTTCTCAGCCAGTCAGATATCGTATGTGTCACTGGCAATTGGCCTGGTGCAAACATCAGGACAATTATTATTATATATTTTTTTAAATACCGCTGAATTTTTTTCTTACACAAAATCATTCTTAATCAATAATTATTATTTTAATCGACTGTAATAAAATCACATTGAGGAGATCGCTTTTAACGTCGCCTAGCTAGAATTCATTTACGTATATGAAATAATTATAACATTATATAGTTTAGAAATAAATATATTCAGAGGTGTGTAAGTGTTGCCTCCACAGAAAGATAATGCGAGAGTTAATTAATATTCTTTGATGACAGTCCATAGCTAAATCTACAATGTCTCACTCATAGACACCTTTGATTCCAGTTATCCTGACAATATAATGAAGTTTGCCTATAATTTGAACACAATTTAACGAGGTGGTATTATAAGCCTTTCTCCCTCACAAATTATATACATCTAAGAAGCTGCCCTAGAATTAAAATATTCCACATGGACCAGAGCTTTGGGGTCTCCTCTTTGTGCATTATAACACGGCTGATGTGGAGATAATTATAGAAATGCTTTGCCTCCTGCCCTCTCCACCACTGCTACATGCATGCAGATGATACACAGCTTAACTTCTTCTGTGAATACATCACAAACAGCGAGCTGAAGCAGAGATTGCTGCTGTGTATCGACCGCATTTCTTTACGCAAAACGGTTCTATCGAAAGATTTGTGTGACATAATAATTATCGGTAAAGGATGGTCTCATAGCCACCACGAAAATAATTCAGATGAGCTCCTATTAAACACCTCTTTTAATTTATTAAATCGCACTATGAGTACAAGAAATAGATTTTAAAATGTTTGCATTCTTAAACACAGCCGAGAGTAGAGAGATGATCATAGCTTTTGCATTTATAGCGCCTTCACTTTCTTAGCCTTTGCATACAATAAGGTCATGCTTCTTCATTTTACAACTGGCATAATAGCTGAGTCGGGTCTTTGATGGTGTTTGCAAAATGCGGTGGGATCCAATCGCCTCCCTCCCGGTAGCTAGTCGAGCATGCTAAAAACCATTGTATACTACGCTATCGACCTCCGCCTCCTCCTTCTTCTTTAACTCCTCTCTTCCTCCTCCACCTCCTTCTCCTCCTCCTCCCCTCCTTCTGGATTACTGGACAGCCAATTGACACTTTCTCATGTGCATTTCTTTTCTTGTTCTCTCACCTATGATTAGGCCTATAATTGTGCAATGCAAGAAGCGCTAAGTAAATTTATAAACACAATTCAATACAAATTGCAAGGTTCTGAGGAATTCCACTGGGCTTTCAATCAATACTTCATTTTGGTCAAGAATCTTTGAACATAATGATCGACTGGAATCCGATGAATTGCTGAGTGAAATCGTGACATAAACACCTTTATAATGAGGGTCAACTTTGCTATATATAAGTAATTCAGCCGAAGCCGCCAATGCAGCTCCGCTTTGCATCTGTCCATGACTTTTACTGTAACAAACTGTCGTTAAACTGTGGATTATGAGACAAATAAAAATCATAGTCAGAAGAAAATTACATGTATTATATAAGCGTTTCAAAAATTATTTCAGGTATGGTACCCTTCGCATTTTCATATTCTCTGCCATAACTTTGGTTTCTTCAAACTGCAATCAAATATTCTGGTGTTGCTCCAGCCCATCCAAATTTGACCCCATTCCCCACTACACCCTCACACAGCCCAAACAACCCTAACTCACCCCTATACATAATCACCCTCTTGAGTAAATTATGGTTTTTTGCCCGACCCATCCCTCCCATTTCGCCCCACCCGGTGTAGCCACACTCCATCCATGTCCAGCCCCGGCATATACTTTCTTCTACTCATTCCCCTTCTCCTCCTCTTTATTATTACTGTTATTATTTACATTAAAAACTAGATTTGTTTTTTCAATTAAACTTGTGCTGCTGACATAGTTACCGCAGCTAGTTTCAATGAAAGTTCCTACAGAAAAATACAAACAGGTCCAGAGAATGAACGAATATGGTCGAGACGGAGATAATTTCTTAACGCGGATTCTCACTTATAATGTTGCCGGACAACGTTTAAAAGCGTTTTTAGCGAGAATTCTTTTCATCAATCCAATTTGCGTACTTAGGGATGCATACATATTGAACCAAAGGGATTTTTCTATTTTGATACTTATTATTTATTGGTTAAAGTTGATTAAATAATCGTAGTTCTTTCCACACAATCAATATAGAAGTGTAGACTTTCTGGATATTGACTTCTTGGAGTTTAATAGCTGTGATGGATTACAGGAAAGCGTCAGTGGACAAATTACATCTGCGCAACGAACTGGAATTTACGACCTTTTTTTAGTCATTTATTCGCCCGAGTATGCAGAGTGTTTTCATGCAGTGTCCATGTCCAGACACTCAACAATTGGGAGGGGGCAAATGCATGGGCCGTCCCAACCACATTTACTGAGAGGACCGTCCCCCCCTAGGTCTCTGCCCATGGTCATAATATAGTAACTGTCATATTTTCGTCATAGTTTTCTTCTTCATTTTAGACACCCTTAGAACTAGTTTAAAATATGATACAATAAAAAAAACTTTTCGTCATAATACAGTAACTGTCATACTTGCGTCACAGTTTCATTCTTCATTATAGACACCCTTCGAACTATTTTAATTTATGATATAAATAAAGAAACTTTAAACCAATATCAGCTTTCACGTGGCATTAAAACCCATATCGGTAGTGAAATATTAGGCCTATAATCACGTAATAAATCCGACACTTTTCGTACTATGGCAGTTCCAAGGATCGAGAAAAGCAATTTAGTGACAATGAGATGATCTTTGCTTTATCACAGTGTCAGTGGGATTAAGCTTGTCGCTGTGGAGGGGTACGTATATAGCAAGTATATGGATGAGTACGTGGATGTGGTGAAATGTATGGCATGACATAGTTACAATGGATGCAATGGGTACATGATTATGTTGATTAATCAATCACTTGGCAATGATAACGACTCCTGATAACTGATTACTGATTACACAGTGACAGTGACAACGGTTAAAACCCAGCGATCGCTGTTATTATAAACATCTTTTAAAAAACCCGTCCTATAAAGTTTGAGATGAATTGGGAAATTATCCTGCGGGTCGCACGCCACCGATCCCCGTGCTGGGCATTCCTTTGAAGTAGATTGGTTACACAGTCTTTGCATTACATCGACAGAACATATCCATCTTAACTTAGTAGCAGATGACATGAAAATTATCTTCTTGGCACTATATAACTGCTTAAATTAGATTATAATACTGGACCAGCAAATGTAATGTTGTAAGGTCTTGCTGCAGCGCTATAGAAGCTAACGTATTCGTCGCCGTTACTTGAAAAATATCGGATACCATTGTGATTAGACACTTTTAAAACATAAACTTACTTCTTCAGTTTGAAGTCATTCTATGATAATTCACGGCGAGCCAAGATAAACACAATTGAAACACTCAGATGACGAAATTTATACCTCACATAAGTACAGATTTAAAGGTTTTCAAGAAGGCACGAAAATCGTAGCAATAATAATTATATTATTCAGAGTTCTTGTGAATATCACGAAGACGCCTACATTTGGAAATGTCATACAATGAAGAAAATGCTTATCATTGTCATCATCGTTGAAATTTCGTCGTCATCATCGTAATCACAATCATCTAGATGACGATCATAATTATGATCATTATCATGATCGTAATCTTAATTGTCGCTTGCAGAGGCGTATTGAATTTTGTTAAACAAGTTTTTATTTATAACGTCGCTTATATTGTCTTTAAGGTGTTTAAAGAAAATCATTCTGTTTCTGTTTAAAATATGCATCTAATAAAGTTGTGCCGTACTTGGACAATTTTGCATATAAGTCGCCATTGTCATCGCTGTTATTTTTTAATGGACGTTATGTATACTGCACTTTGATTTACATCATAATTAAGCTTATATCATTTTATGTAAGATAAAACACGATTGTTAAAAAATATTCTTTTTGCCATAGGGGTGGTTCAATGGTGCAGACTTGACCTCGTGGATTGAATCCTCAAATGTGGAAGGGTGGGTTCAACACATTGTATAATTCCCTCAGTCGGTAAAGTTTTAACGTAGCATTGGCATTTTGATTTGACGCTGCAGTGTTGGTTTGGTTAGTTGCATCTTCTTAGCTGAACTTAGCTGATGTAAGAGAGATGGTAATCGTCACCATCCTTTTATTTGGTAACCTAGACCCAAACTAATTAAAAGACTCATGCCTAATTTTAATATTTATTTTGTTATTTAAAAGATTTTTGAAGGTGTCTAAGAAACCTATTATTTGCTGAAATGAAAATGCACTCAGTAATTTATATTGGACTGGGGTTAAACCAACACGACATTGCGCACCAAAATGAAGCTGCTACAAGTTCAAAGTGTGTGCGCCTGTGTGAGTAATTGATGATGACATTGTGTACATTGCTATTAGATGCGATGTTTCAGTGGCATTTGAGGCAACGGACGGTCACTGTATTTATTTATTTATTTCGGAAATTTATATAGCGCCTCTTCAGGGTAGGCTACCCAGAAGTGCTCCCGACCCAACCACGGCTAAATAAAACAGTTTTTAGGTTCTTGAGGAACAGAGCGGAGTGACCCACTGTAATCTGGTTTTGTGAGTAAATTGCATTTTAAACAGTGTCAGCCGTTTAAATAATATTGGAAAATAGAAGCACAGCCTGAAGATGTCTATGTCGCAAACACCTGAAAGGGTTGCGAGTAATGCATTTATGCAGCTATGAATTTATTCATTTATGCAAATGACATTGTCGCCATAATTATCAGTCCACGTCGGGTCTAACTTTTTCTCCTCTTTCTGCATCTTCTGGACGATATCGCTAGACAGTAAGTCTTGTTTGACGAACGAATTAATAAAAGACGACATTTGCCATCTAGCCAGAGACTGTGAGTTGGTGAGGTGGACGGACAGATAGGTTTTGCTTAGCAGTGTTTAATCTAGACGTCTCTGGGGGGGGGAGTTCCCCCCTCAGGATTGACTTTTCCCCCTCCAGAAAAATTTGACAAAATGATATTGGTTTTTAGTTTCTATTTTCATTGTTGTTTTATATGAAGTGTTATAATATACCGTGATGTTATTTACTATTATATAATTATTATTTATTATTTACTATTATTATATATGATACTATCATGTTGCAATTAGTATAACTTACTGTATATATTTGTTTAAACACTATTTTTGCACAACTAAAAACAGATATGACATCCCCTCCAGAAAATTTGACAAAATGCTTATAGTTTTAGTGGCTGTTTACATCATCGTATTAAGTGAATTGTTATAATAGACATGTACTGTAATATTACTTATTATTAGGCCTATATGGTCAATGGTTATAGTGTTATTATTTACTAATATAATATATGACACAATCCTGCTAAATGAGAATAACTTACTGCTAATATTTGTACAAATACTACTTTTGTACAACTGAATGGCTTCTCACCAGTGGTAACCTTCAAATTTTAAACTCTAGGCCTAAAATTTCAAAATGTTTGGTCCTATTATTTGAACACAAATATAGTAAAACCTAAAAACAACATCATTACTACACATGGTTTCTTGAATTTGACACCGGTAGTTTATTAGTTCTTGGTTGGTTTGTGTACCATTAACTATGATTTCAGAAAGTATGTCCTGGTCAGCAATTCAGGACGATCTTGGAAAACAGGGTTAATCTGTTATAGTGCTGAAAAGTCAGCTAATATAGGCTACTATTATATTCATGTCTGCATTTATTCATTAGAATAACTCAGCAACAGGCGAACTGAGCTGCTGAACTGATACATAAAGATATTTTTATTGTAATTATAATCATATATATTATTATATTAGATCCTAAAACACTTTTTTATCGGTACTGAATAGTCTAATGGAGTTATTTTGCTAAAATAGCACCTTAAAAGAGGAGGCCTACCATTATAGTGTGGAAATAACCCCCAAAAATATTTGTTAAGTGTTGCTTATATTTATTGAAGTCCACTCTTATAAGCACTGAAAAGTGTACAGGCAGTTTGTTAAGATGGCACCTTAAAATGCTGCCATTGCAATGTGGAAATTCAAAAAGTTTCTAATTGGGCTCTGAAAAATTACAGGTATTTTGTTAAGATGGTATTTTAAAATGCTACCATTGCAATGTAGAAATTCAAAAAGTTTCTAATGGGGCTCTGAAAAATTACAGGTATTTTGTTAAAATGGTACCTTAAAATGCTACCATTGCAATGTGGACATTCAAAAAGTTTCTGATGGGAAGGGGGGCACATCCCCCTCCCCATACCCCTCCCCCTGCGGGTCTCGGCGCTACGCGCCTCACGAGCGTCGACGCTCGATTGTCTCCCCCCCCCCCCCAGAAACCTGAATTCCCCCCCCAGCGGGTGGGGACTAGATTAAACACTGCTTGCTTAGTATAATTATTACGATCTCAGAATATGTTTTTACACACCTTTAATTCGGATTCATGCCGATTTATAAACAACTGATCTTCAAGTTGCATGTCATTGTTCGGTAAGAAAGAAAATATTAGATCACAACAGAATTGTTACTTTTAGATGAGAATAATAATTATGGCATCATGAAGCTCTTGAATATTGAAGGTTACATTAAGAGTGGATGTTTAATTGATGTAATATCCTTCCAATGTTTTTATTTTCATCATTCGTGGTTTGTAACTGATTGAAGAATTTGTCCACATAATTAGAACTGCTACTAGTACGGTAGTAAGCTTTTCCAAATAAACATAACATGGTTTAAACTGTAACTGGACGGCGTCCACGCATTTACATTCAAATCTTATCGCCGTCCTGCCACTCATTGGGCCAACACAGCAAAGCCAGGAAAAGAAATGGCGTCCAGGCAACTCATTATTATCTACACTTCAAGTGCTGTGAAGAGAGCCTATATATATATGGTGAACAGCAGAGTTTTCGCAGATGCAAGTGAAAGGACAGTTCTGCAATGCACGGTCAAACCAACTTCATAATAACCATGTATGTCAACCATAAATGAGTTCATTCCTTCAGTTCGTTGTCATGTTGTACGCAACAAAAGTCTTTTAATTTGACGCCGAGTTGTGACGCAAAACTATTAACAAAGATTTAAGGTTGTTTCGGGCTTGTATGCCGAAGTGAATTGAATAATCGAAATGGATTGCTTGCTTAAACACCGGTTTTATTGACAACCGACTTATATAAATAAGATTGGCCACAATGTTTTTTACTTGTTCCATTGTTTCCGGTGTGACTTGTCTCTGAATTTAAGGAAGCAACGACTAAATCGCAAGCAAAGTATAGCCTACTAAGCTTATACAGTATACAATGACATGAAGGAACTGCTACTACGAGCGTAATAATAGACTTTCGAAGTGTGGTTGTGGAGAAAATATGGCCAAGATTAGTTTTGAATGGACTACAAAACCAATAAAGAGCTGCTGCAATTGGTGGAAGAAGAAAGAACGCTGATTGAGACAATACGGCTAGGGTTAGTGTTAGGGTTAGTTTAGTCATTAGATTCTTAATGTTTAACGTCGTGATGGTCGGTTAGGGTCAGTGTTAGGGCTATTGTCGTCATTACATTTTTAATGTTTAACATCGTGAGGGTCGGTTAGGGTTAGTGTTAGGGTTAGTGTCGTCATAACATTTTTAATGTTTAACATCGTGAGGGTCGTTAGGGTTAGTGTAGGGTTAGTTTCGTCATTAGATGCTTTCCAGTCAAATAACTTTCCACTCTCCGCTACTACTTTTGCCAATGTACACTGTTCCAAAAAACCGTTAAATGCGGGCTGGATTATCGTCTTAGTACGACTATTTCCCGCTAAAAAGCGATCAGTTGCCCCTAAACCCCTTCGCGGCGACGCCCCCGTTTATTTTAGGGTGAAGTACTCGTTTTTTAGACATTTGCTCACAGAATAGATTTGTATGACGCATCGAAACAAATAGTTCTCCGTTCTCGGCTTTGTAACAGCTAGGTTACCTCCTAAAGTAAACAAATAAATAAAAGAGTGACTAAGGATTCATTTTTATTATTTAAATTTGTCCACAAAAGTCATGTGAAAGTGTGTGAAAATTAGTTATTAGAAACTCGTAACATTGCACAGAGCCACATTGCACAGAGTGGACTGCGCATTAATACTCTGATAGTGGAAAAACCCCGAACAAAGGGTTGTCACCACGCATGGACCTAACAAACGTTGTAAATTTCCCACACAGAAGACTAAAAATTGCAAACTCTAGCCTAGGCTAATCGAGCACATGATGAGCATATTAAACCTATTAATTTTTTAAACTATCAATCAGCAACCTGACATTGAGCAAAACTTAGCGATTAGTATGGTTCTCTTCAAGCAGCTTCAATAGCGGCTTTAATATCGGCTCACCAGCACGTGCACCTTAGCTCGTTGGTTGAGATGCCGCCCTTTGAGTGAGAAGTTGTGGGTTCGAAACCCATGCGACCCATTTTTTTTCTTAATTTCATTCCAGATATGCTTTTAACCTTGTCTTGTCTTCAACCATCCTCGATCCGAGGGTTGGTCGCTTTTAACCTATGTCACTGAATTTTGTGAACGAGGTCAACTAAAAGTTGGATAGGCCTAAGTGTAAAATATAGACCCTGCAATTGTGGTAAAACAGTCGCGCAAGTCTCGAGTCACAATTATAACACTGGTCTCCTTTTAAATGACTCCAGCGTTCAGTGAAGGTATTACTATGAGTTTTAATGCGAATTTACCGTGCGTGCCATTTAGCTACTAATTTTTATGATAACGGAGCGGTGGGTAAATTGACATTGAACAAAACTTAGCGATTATTATGCTTCTCCTCAAGCAGCTTCAATAGCGGCTTTAAAATCAGTTTACACGCACGTGCATCTTAGCTCATTGGTCGAGATGCCGCCCTTTGAGTGAGAAGTTGTGGGTTCGAAACCCATGCTAACAATGGTTTAAAAAAAAAATCAAGATACACTTTTAACTTATGTCACTCAAATTTGTGAACTTGTAACTGAAAATATATGTGGGAAAAGACCGAGCTTTAATTTTAACTGCAAACACATTAATTTAAATGCAGGTAGCTTTCATTCACAGCATCTGACACGTTAATGAGCCGTACATAGCATAGGACGATCGCATAGGCCTACATCAGCAAACAAGATCGTGACAGGAGCAATTTAATGTAATCGCCGATATGCATGACTAAAATGTGACTTAAGAAAGGATCCGCACATTAAGGTTCATCTCACCGGAATTTGACCTGTCTTTTCTAGCAACTGGCCTAGTGCACCGGTCTTTTGCTAGAAACTGAAAACTGTTCTTTAGCCATTCTGACGCTTTGAATCTTGACCGGGAACTGGTTTTCACTCTGCAGATTCTGTTCAGACTAATAATTATTGTTGCCCGTGATCAAGATAGGCCTTTACCTTGCCTCAGTAGAAAACTCTAGGATATCTTGTGATATGCGTTTCCCTTGTGAACAATGCTGCATGCGATTCCTGACGCAACTCGGAATTATTGGGGCTTCAGCATATAATAAGCCTAATTCTAATATTTAGTTTCTGCGTGCGCCTGATGCACGGTCATTTTTAAGTGCAGCAAGGTTAAAAACCTGGCATTGTAATATTGGGTGGATGAGTATTTAAGTTAATACGAAATGGCCATTTAACATAAAATGGTATAAATGCTTTTGTCACGTCGCTCTAATATGGTTTCTAGCCAGCTTACTTGCTTTTTTCGATGAAGATTGCAATTCCATTTAGGCCTCATTGAGAATTTACCCTATTGATTTTCTTGAAGAATATTTTCCACGCAAATTTATTTATTTCGCAAGAAGTTAGGTTAATTTAAGCCTATCAAATATACTTTGAAGGATAGACTAATGCAATAAATTGGAGACCGAAAACCATAGTTGGCTAATAACCGCTAACTGAATTAAATGCGTAATTTTTTTTATCTGGTTGCCTACTCCAGCTCTGACTATGTCAGGCGCTTAACTGTTCTTAATATGAAAATTAGTCATTATTGCCAGAGGGTAGCTAAATATACATGATTGGTACATTATCGGTTTGAATAAATGATGGCCAATAATATTATTGTAACAATATGATTTTTCGGCCTTATTACGGTTGTCAGATGCGGTGTTATTGCGCTATACAATTTATATTGCATTGAACGGTGGTGCGGAAGCCTTGATCTTGCTGGGACGAATATGCCGGAAGTACTTCCTTTCTTCAAGTGATGGCGGAAGATATGGGCGGTTATCAATTTTGGGAAAATTCTGACAAATCAACTTAATCAAGTAGGTAATTTGATTCGTAAATTCACAGGACATATTCCCATATTTTGTGGTATGACGAATTAATATGGACACGGATATTGTCTTTTATATATGAACTTATGGTGGTTTACAAGCGTGCGTGCGTTATGTAGCCTATATGGAAGACTAATGCTTTGGGGTCGGATTAATGGTATGTTCGACATCTTCGGCCGAAAAGGGGCCCACACTTTAGGGGCGTACCATTTTTGAATGCTAGTGCTTTAACATAGGCTACAACTTTTGCGCATGTGTGGAGCTCTTATTGCAGTTTCCATAACCAGACAAAGTCAGAAGACGGGGGGAAAAGCTCACATAAGTAGGATGGAGCTTGATCCAGGGTCTAACTACTGGGCGTTAGCGCGAAAATATATGTTAATTTCCAATCAGTGGCTGCTCTACAGCATGGAAAATCAATGCCCTGGTAAAAACCATTTGACCTAGTCGTTATTTAGCCGCATGACTGCCAGAAATTTTCCCTCCCAAGAATTTATTTGTTGCATATAATAGTTAATGCAGTGTTTGCTTCTACGAGTGCACTGTTTTTGCTGTGGTTAGAAGAAAATGTCTGACCATGAATCATTTTAAAATTCCTAATCCGTAAAAGATGCATAGGCCTACTTTTAAACTAAACTGGTATGTTAAAAGGTCTGCTGATATTGTAAAAACAGAAGTAATAATAATATACGTATTGTCTTTGAATACGAACTTTTTGTGTAATTTTGTTTTGCTTCTGTGAGGTTGTGGCACCCACAGCTTTATTGAACAGGGCCCCACATTTCTTAATCAGTCCCTGATGCTATATATTTTATTTTTATTTTTTAAATGATTTCCAAACATTCATTGAATTTTTGTGCTTTTCATGTATTTTCAGTGATATTCTGGGTTGAATTTTTTGAAAACTATGAACATTTTCAACGAAGATTGTTTTACGGTTCTACGGTATCATCGACTTTGTCCTTGGTGGAAACGGACAAATTAGCCTGTGCTCTGTCCTGTCAAATTCTTCCGCCATGTGAGTTAGTGAGTCACTAGTTGCACATGATTACGGTATTTGAGTAGCGAATTGTCTAATCAGTTAAATTAAATTGTGGAAATAAAAATACCAGTTTTAGTCAAAGTATATATAGAATTTGTTTAGTCAGACACGTTGTCATTAATTCGTTAAGGTGGGTGTTGAACTGGTCAATGCTGGTACAAATTTCTCCAGCTTTGTCAGCCTTGGCATACGGGGCAGGTGCCCAATCCTCTCCCTCACCGTCTCATCTACCCACCAACAGTGTACGCATTTTATCAGAGTTGGCAAGGGCTTCAGAAAAATAGAAATCTTGAACAAGTTATTTTTTGGCTAGTGTGTAACCTTAGTGATTCCCAGTGTGCTTAGTATTGCATTTAAAGTATCTATTTTATTATTATTAATATTATTAATTTAATTTAATTAATCACTTTGAATTGACAGTGTACCATCAGTGTACTCGTTTCATCTAATTTGGCCAGGGGTTGTGCGGGAACTGAAATCTAGAACAAGTTTTTAGGCTACGTATGGATTTTAGTCCAGACCTACTATGGTCTGGTGTGCTAACCATACAATTTGGAGCATAGTATTTTATTTTTTTATATTATTGCTATTGTTTTTTCCAAGAGATTTTAATTTTAATGATTCCTCAGGGAAAAATTATTTTAGAACTTACAAAGGAAATCTCCGAGAAATCAGGCCTCGTCCCAGGTTTAGCAACCATTGTTATTGTTACTGAGCTAATATTATTATTTTTACCCGAGGTACCTAGGATCCCACGGAATTTCAAAAAATTATGTTTGTAGCTGTTTTGTGTGTTTTATTATTATTATTATTAGTAGTAGTAGTAGTGTTACTATAATTGTTGCTATTGTTGTCATTGTTGCTGTTGTTATTATTTTGTGATTCTTTGTAGCGGCAGAATCTTTTATTAAGATTTGTGGCTTGTGTGTACCACTATTTAATTTGACTTTAAAGAGTGCACTGACCGTATACTATTTAAGAGAAGACTGATCATTTACCCTTTACGCAGATGCTGAGAAATGATATTTGCTGACATTTATTACCCATAACCCCACAAGTGCTGCCTTGATGAAGTGCTCTTCTATTTATAAATATTGTTGTTGTTTGTGGAGGTCCTCATGTTGTGGTTATGTTGGTGTTGTGTTGGCGTTCATGGTGCCGGATGTATTGCTGTTAGTCTCTTTATTGGATACAACGTAGCTGGTGGTGGTGTTATTGTTGTTATTAATATATTACTATACTAAGTACTGATATTGTTAGTTATTTTTATCACTTTTTACCAATTTCTGCTGGGCTTAAGTGAGGGCTGGCTTAATGGATTACTGTTCTAGCCTTCCATTTCTTGTACTATTAGTAGTGTTGTTGGTGGTGACCGAGTCAGTTTTCGTTTTCTGACTACTAAAGTATGTTGTTTTTGTTCTGTTTCGTTACATATGAAAGAAACGATTAATCTAAAAAATTCTATTAAAACATTTAATTAAACTGATTTAGCTTGCAATCTAGTGTTTTGTATGTTCTGGGAATTAACTCAATTAAATCATTTTGTTTTTAGGACTCGATGCAGATTAAACAAAATCTGGAATTATAGAAGGGTGACAGCACCTGTCAAACGGTCAAACACGCCACAACAACTGTTGCATTATGGACATGCGTCGTAGGTATTTAATATTTATCGCTTATTTTTGGTATTGACATCAACATTTATTTTTATGCATTTATTCAGCGCCACTATCTTGTCGCGGTGGTGGAACATTATCTCTTATCTTGCTACAAAACCCTTTTAATTTCTGTTCGATTTGTTTTGTTGTGATGCACGTAACAACATTGGATCTAGACATTTGCTTAAAACTTTCGCCATATTTCTGTTTGGTTTTGTAATCTGTATGTATATCCGAACCTGTCACCAGTATTGTGTCTCTTCTTGATGTCTCAGCATTGTTTGCTACTTGTCAGTTTTCCCATCTTAATAATTTTTTAAATATGCAGCACTTTTGTAAACCTACTTAGAATGTTTTTCATTTAGTGTCGCTATTCATAGATGCATAATAACGGTTAGTTGCATATGTCTGGCACAGCGAGCAACATGTATACATGTATAGTTCCTGTCACTGCAGTGGTTTACTAATCTATAATTGCACTTGCAATGAATTTTTTAAAATATTTGTGCAATGCTAAATAATGTGCATGTACGACGTTTGTACGTGGTTATAGAGATTGTATTGTATCTGGCTATTTATAAAGCACTTCTCCCAGCAAGAGCCTTTCAGACGCGCTCCCAGTGTGTGCAACCATGAGAGAAAAGGCAGGATTTGGGATGAGAAAAGGACGATGAGAGCTCACCAGATAGGATGATAGAAAGAACTGATGGCAATAATGAATTTCAATAGTGACTCCTCCCCGAGTCACTATTGAAATTCATTATTGCCATGGCATTGCATAGGGTCGGTGATTTGACTAACTGAAAATAGTTTTGTTTGTAGAAGTCGAGGTGTTGTACAAACTCTGGCAATTGAGAATGCTGAACAAGTTGATGGCCCTGACTACGTGTGGTTACATCTTCGAAAGCATCGTTAGTATATCATTTTTAACCAAACATTGTTGTTAAAGCCTTCATTAATGTTATGCATTTATGAAGCGCCATTGTGGTATGACATAGTATCAATTGATGACACTGAGCGACTGGTAACCAAGGTGTAACGTTTCTGCATGGCAACCATTTCCTCGATGCCTCAAACATGTAGTACTGTATTTTTGTGTCTCCTAGTTCTACAGGGCTAGTGTTACAGGGATAGTTTCCTTAATTAGTCATGTGCAACCTAAAAAAATATCTCTTTATGCTTTGGTTTCATTGAGCAACATTATATAAAATTTTATCAAAATATTCATGCAGTACTTATAAACTATCCATGTTTTCTTCACATAAATTATTTCATATATTGTTTTGCTATTAATCTTTCATAACATAATTAGCTTAGAACTAAAGAGCAGTACTGAAGTTCACACTAGCCAAACAATGGTAAGTTTTAGAGGCCTCTATTGCAGATAATTTGTAGTACTGTAGAGTTGCCTACAGAATTTGTCTGTTCTTTTATTATCATTGTGATTAAACGCTATATTATTCTTATGTTTTGCTGTACTATAGATACTAAGATTGTATAGCATGATATGTGTTGTCGATATCCAACACGCAAACTTTTGTATGTTTTTCTAGAAACTTCTATCCGACCAGTCATCAAGTGGCCATGACAAGCCTTTATGATGTCGGCTTCCTGAAGATCATTCAATTACGACAGACAGTCTAGGTTGAGGTAAGGACCTCAGTTTATTCACAAGGGTTAAGGGCACTAGTTTATTCACGAGGGTTAAGGGCATCAGTTTATTCACGTGGGTTAAGGGCACTAGTTTATTCACGTGCATTAAGGGCATAAGTTTATTCACGAGCCCGAAAGGCCTTAGTGTATTCACGAGGGTTAAGGGCCTCAGTTTATTCACGAGGGTAGAGTGCATCAGTTTATTCACGAGCGCGAAGGGCACTAGTTTATTCACGAGGATTAAGGGCATCAGTTTATTCACGAGGGTTAAGGGCATCAGTTTATTCACGGGCGCGAAGGGCACTAGTTTATTCACGAGCGACAAGGGCCTCAGTTTATTCACGAGGATTAAGGGTCTTAGTTTATTCATGAGGGTTAAGGGCATTAGTTTATTCACGAGGGTTCAGGGTCTCAGTTTATTCACGAGCGCTAAGGTCATCAGTTTATTCACTGGCGCTGAGGGCCTCAGTTTATTCCCGAGGGTTAAGGGCCTCAGTTTATTCATGAGGGTTAACGGCATTAGTTTGTTCACGAGAGATACGGGCCTCAGTTTATTCACGAGGGTTAAGGGCCTCAGTTATTGACGAGGGTTAAGAGCCTCAGCTTATTCACGTGGGTTAAGGGCACTAGTTTATTCACGAGGGTTAAGGGCATCAGTTTATTCACGTGGGTTAGGGCACTAGTTTATTCACGTGCGTTAAGGGCATCAGTTTATTAACGAAAGTTAAGGGCCTCTGTTTATTCACGAGAGTTAAGAGTCTCAGCTTATTCACGTGGGTTAAGGGCACTAGTTTATTCACAAGGGTTAAGGGCACTGGTTTATTCATGAGGGTTAAGAGCCTCAGCTTATTCACGAGGATTAAGGGCATCAGTTTATTCACGAGGATTAAGGGCATCAGTTTATTCATGAGGTTTAAGAGCCTCAGCTTATTCACGAGGATCAAGGGCATCAGCTTATTCACGAGGATCAAGGGCATCAGTTTATTCACGAGGATTAAGGGCATCAGTTTATTCATGAGGGTTAAAGGCCTCAGTTTATTCACGAGCGCTAAGGGCATCAGTTTTTTCACGAGGGTTATGGGCACTAGTTTATTCATGAGCGCTAAAGGCCTTAGTTTATTGACTAGGGTTAAGGGCACTATTTTATTCATGAGCGCCTAGGGCTTCAGTTTATTCACGAGGGTAGAGTGCATCAGTTTATTCACGAGCGCGAAGGGCACTAGTTTATTCACGAGGATTAACCCTTTAATGCCGGAGGGTATAGGATTTCCCATACATTTTACTACACTCTCGGCATCAAAGGGTTAAGGGCATCAGTTTATTCACGAGGGTTAAGGGCACTGTATTATTCATGAGCGCCATGAGGGTTAAAGGCATCAGTTTATTCATGAGGGTTATGGGCCTCAGTTTATTCACGAGGGTTAAGGGCCTCAGTTTATTCACGAGGATTAAGGGACTCAGTTTATTCACGAGGGTCACGGGCACTAGTTTATTCATGAGGGTTAAGGGCATCAGTTTATTCACGAGGGTGAAGGGCACTAGTTTATTCAGGAACCCTTTGGGCCTCAGTTTGTTCACGAGGGTTAAGGGCCTCAGTTTATTCACGAGGGTTAAGGGCCTCTGTTTATTCACAAGGATTAAGGGTCTTAGTTTATTCATGAGAGTTAAGGGCATTAGTTTATTCACGAGGGTTCAGGGTCTCAGTTTATTCACGAGCGCTAAGGTCATCAGTTTATTCACTGGCGCTAAGGGCCTCAGTTTATTCCCGAGGGTTAAGGGTCTTAGTTTATTCATGAGAGTTAAGGGCATTAGTTTATTCACGAGGGTTCAGGGTCTCAGTTTATTCACGAGCGCTAAGGTCATCAGTTTATTCACTGGCGCTAAGGGCCTCAGTTTATTCCCGAGGGTTAAGGGCCTCAGTTTATTCATGAGGGTTAACGGCATTAGTTTGTTCACGAGAGATACGGGCCTCAGTTTATTCACGAGGGTTAAGGGCCTCAGTTATTGACGAGGGTTAAGAGCCTCAGCTTATTCACGTGGGTTAAGGGCACTAGTTTATTCACGAGGGTTAAGGGCATCAGTTTATTCACGTGGGTTTGGGCACTAGTTTATTCACGTGCGTTAAGGGCATCAGTTTATTCACGAAAGTTAAGGGCCTCTGTTTATTCACGAGAGTTAAGAGTCTCAGCTTATTCACGTGGGTTAAGGGCACTAGTTTATTCACAAGGGTTTAGGGCACTGGTTTATTCATGAGGGTTAAGAGCCTCAGCTTATTCACGAGGATTAAGGGCATCAGTTTATTCACGAGAATTAAGGGCATCAGTTTATTCATGAGGTTTAAGGGCCTCAGCTTATTCACGAGGGTTAAGAGCCTCAGCTTATTCACGAGGATTAAGGGCATCAGTTTATTCACGAGGATTAAGGGCATCAGTTTATTCATGAGGGTTAAAGGCCTCAGTTTATTCACGAGCGCTAAGGGCATCAGTTTTTTCACGAGGGTTATGGGCACTAGTTTATTCATGAGCGCTAAAGGCCTTAGTTTATTGACTAAGGTTAAGGGCACTATTTTATTCATGAGCGCCTAGGGCTTCAGTTTATTCACGAGGGTAAAGTGCATCAGTTTATTCACGAGCGCGAAGGGCACTAATTTATTCACGAGGATTAAGGGCATCAGTTTATTCACGAGGGTTAAGGGCACTATATTATTCATGAGCGCCATGAGGGTTAAAGGCATCAGTTTATTCATGAGGGTTATGGGCCTAAGTTTATTCACGAGGGTTAAGGGCATCAGTTATTCACGAGCGTTAAGGGACTCAGTTTATTCACGAGGGTCACGGCACTAGTTTATTCATGAGGGTTAAGGGCATCAGTTTATTCACGAGGGTGAAGGGCACTAGTTTATTCAGGAACCCTTTGGGCCTCAGTTTATTCACGAGGGTTAAGGGCCTCAGTTTATTCACGAGGGTTAAGGGCCTCTGTTTATTCACGAGGGTTAAGGGCACTAGTTTATTCACAAGCGTAAAGGTTTTAGTTTATTCACGTGGGTTAAGGGCATCAGTTTATTCAAGAGCGCGACGGGCACTAGTTTATCCACGAGCGCTAATGGTTTTAGCTTATTCACGTGGGTTAAGGGCATCAGTTTATTCCTGAGCGCGACGGGCACTAGTTTATTCACGAGCGCTAAAGGTTTTAGCTTATTCACGTGGGTTAACGGCACTAGTTTATTCACGAGCGCTAAAGGTTTTAGCTTATTCACGTGGGTTAAGGGCATCAGTTTGTTCACGAGAGTGAAGGGCACTAGTTTATTCACGAGCGTTAAGAACCTGTTTGTCTCTTTCTCTCTCTCCCTCTCTCCCCCTCTCTCTCCCTCTCTCTCTATCTAGCTCTCTATATCTGTCTTATCTATTTATTTTTCTATCTCTGTCTGTCTCGATGCCTATCTCTCTATCTATCTCTCGCTATATGTATCTCTCTCACCCTCTGTATCTCTCTGTTCCTATCTCTCTATCTCTGCCTATGGAATATTTTTTTCTTTGACTGATTCTTGTGTTTTGTTTTTTTCTTTCGAAGCACACTTCTGCACGTGGCACAAAAAGAATGAAGTCAACGAAGACGAAATTATGTGCCTGGTCTCCTGTAGCGATGGACAATGACTCTAATGCTTTTCCACAGCATAAACAATGTTACAGCACTGTTTTGTGCATTCTGTTTGTTCTTTTGCACTGACAATGAGACTGTGTTGAGAGTTTTTGGTGAACAAAGCTGTTCATCAATAAAGTGTTGAATAACTCGTCTGCTTCAGCCTGCCCATTTCTGTTTAAAAAAATTTAATTTTAATTTGTCAGTTATTATCCTGACTTCTTTGTAGACTGTCGACGTTTTTATTCATTCTTCTTGCAATATGATAATGGTGCTATGGAGGTCTGTAGATTATAACGGCTAGCTTTGCATTATGTCACACTGTTCAATGGCATGAACATCGTGTATTGTTCTCTTTCCAGAAATGCCAGATCATTAGTCGATGTTTCTTGAGGTTGTGATGTTTATAATGTGTTTAATTAATAGTTCTGATTCAGTTGATTTGTTTGATGCTACCTGCATTTCCAGTTTAAGATCTGATTTCAATGTCCTTACCAGTTCTATTTCAACTTGGTGAAGTAATGTGGAGAGAGAGAGGGAGGAGGGAAGGAGATGGGAGACTGAGGGAAGGGAGATGGGAGACTGAGGGAGGGAAGATGAGACAGAGGGAGGGGACGGAGCGGGGGAAAGGGAGGGAAACGGATATGGGCGGGGGGAATAGAGGATTGAAAGGGAGGGGAGGGAGGGGGAGGGGAACGGAGACTCCCTTAATAGACGGTTATTCACCGTCGATGCAGAACGAATCAATCGTAAATAGAAGGCGATTCGCCGTAAGAAAAGTAACAATATAACGTTAATGACCGGCGATTTACCGTTTGATAACGGCAAATCACCGTGAAAATCACCGTCAAAGACCAGATATTCACCGTTGAAATACGCTGAATTGCCGTATAATATACGGGAATTTTCCGCATAAATAAGGAGAGTTGCCGTGAATAAAACGGGGAGTTCCCGTTACAAAAAACGGGGATTGATCGTAAGTTTACGATGTCACCCGTAATTGAGAATACGGGCGCCCGTATAATTACGGTGAATTGCATGGCAACTAAGTTGCCATGCAATTCACCGTTATTTTACGAGATTTTTTTTACAGTGTAGCCTATACGCGCTATCAGTTAAAGGCTTGCGTACTTGCTTACTTTACTCTTAAATGAATCTTTCTTTGCTTCGCAACCCGAAAGTCTGTTGGGTCAGATGTGATTGGTTCAGCTAATAATAGATCACAATGAGTTTTACCGGTAAGTGCTGCAGACTAACATTGTTAGATGAACGCTGCATATTGTAGGGCGAGTATTACCCATAAACAAGGTGTGTAGTTACTTTCATTCAAAATAAAGTATCATCTGACTTAAAGAGTGTTCGAAGACGTCAACAAATACAGGTTTTAGTTTAGTCCCAACATTTCAGCGAAACAGTTGTCAGACGTTAGAGGTCGTTTTACTCCCAAATCAAAATTTTATTCACAAGGAATAGGCCTACATTAATTCATTTATTGCGAGAATTTGTGTAAATTTGTAAGACTTCATCAAAATGAGAAAGAGATATTCCTGAGAAGTAGATACGTGTAAAGGAACGCCTTAACACCGAGAAGGCGAGGATCTACTAAGAGCAAAACGGGATATCTGACATTTTCAGCCGATAGGAGGATTTGGAAAGAAGTGTCGAGCACTATGAGTTGGGCAAGAGTGAGACCTAGTATAATCCTGCGCCATACTAGAATAACCGCTTAATGTTTATCACCACGATAGAGCACAACTAGATAAGCAAAGGCGAAGTATAATATTGTATCGCTGGAACACATAAGAATACTCAATGCTATTGTGTTTGTTGCTTAACTCAAGCAAAGGATGGCTTTAATTAGACACCCTTATAACTGCTTCTAGTGTAGCCTTATAGAAGTAAAAACCTCGCGCTTTTGCATAATGACTAATACAATGGGTAATAACCAATATCAGAAACGATTCATATGATACTTCAATCCTATCTGTGGAAGGGCCAGTCTCAGCCTAGATAAATCAGAAGGACGACAATAATAACTTCCAGGTTTGCGTTTCCGACTTAATCGTGTGTTCTGAAATGGATTTTTAACGATTAAAGACATTTTGTTCGCAAGTCGTCCGGGTCATGTGACTCTGCATCAGATCCATCCATCGTCGTCACCGTTATCGTGTTTGCGGACGCTGTCGCCTGTCAGTTGTCGCTCTATATACCTTATGACGCAAGAAAATCATTAACTGTTCACCGTCGAATGTAGTCCAGTGTACGCATTGAGCAATCTATGAATGCATTGAACAACTGAATGAATGAATTAAAGTGTGGTTCGTCAAGTCCCAACATCATGGTCCAATCATGAGCTTCTTACTGAAAGCGTTTCCTGAACGCTTATTCTTGTAGGACGAGTATTACGCTTAACTGAGGTGTTGTACTAATTTAGTTTAATGACTTTGAGAAGAGTGCTAAAGAAGACGTCGTCGTGAGGAAATTGACAGAGTAGACCTACATGATGATAGTTGTGAGGGTTTTGACTCAGATTAAATATGCAAAAAAACAATTGGAAGCAGTTCACGAAATAGATGGTGAGATATTTGTTCGTGATAATCGCCTGTTTAGTCGATAATTGATCATAGAAGAATAGTTTAATTCAAAATAATGTTTTCCGTTTGATATCGCGACTTGAAAATGAAAATATGTGTTGGGGTTTGTCAGACCCCACCTCACCTCTAACCAGTGGCGGATCCAGAAGGTTGAAATGGGGGGGGCCAAATGAGGACCGGAGGACGAGCGGCCGAAGGCCTATCGCCGAGGCGCGTAGCGCCGAGAGGGTGGGGGAAAGGGGGAGGGGCTTGGGGAGGGGGTTGTACCCCCTCCCCAACCAGAATTTTTTTAAATTCCCGCACTAAAATGGCAGCATTTTAAGCTGTCATCTTAATGAAATTGCTATGCTACTCAAAAGCTGACAAACCAAGCAAGAACTACCAAATCATCAGAATTGGGAAGCCATTTAGTAGTGATGTTGTTTCACTAATAAAGAGACCTGGCCCGCAACTAATGATCTGTGAAGTATTATCATCGATTTTCGGGTGTCTAAGAACATCATTTTGATTTTAGTATAAGCAGCGACTTTCGGGTGTTTAAGAACATCATTTTTGATTTCAGTATTATCAGCGATATTCGGGTGTCTAAAACATCATTTTGATTTTAGTATTATCAATGATTTTCGGGTGTCTAAGAACATCGTATTGATTCCAATAATATCGGCGATATTCGGGTGTCTAAGAACATAATTTTGATTTTAGTGTAATCAGCGATTTTCGGGTGTCTAAGAACATCAATTTGATTTTAGTATAAGCAGCGACTTTCGGGTGTTTAAGAACATCATTTTTGATTTCAGTATTATCAGCGATATTTGGGTGTCTAAAACATCATTTTGATTTTAGTATTATCAATGATTTTCGGGTGTCTAAGAACATCGTATTGATTCCAATAATATCGGCGATATTCGGGTGTCTAAGAACATAATTTTGATTTTAGTGTAATCAGCGATTTTCGGGTGTTTAAGAACATCATTTTGATTTTAGTATTATCAGCAATATTCGGGTTTCTAAGGACATCATTTTGATTCTAGTATTATCAACGATTTTTGGTTGTCTAAAAACATCATTTTGATTTTAGTATTATCAATGATTTTCGGGTGTCTAGGGACATCGTATTGATTCCAATATTATCAGCGATATTCAGGTGTCTAAGGACATCATTTTGATTCTAGTAATATTAATGATTTTCGGGTGTCTAAGGACATCGTATTGATTCCAATATTATCTGCGATATTTGAGTGTCTAAGGACATCGTATTGATTCCAATAACATCTGCGATTTTCTGGTGTCTAAGAACATCATTTTGATTTTAGTATAATCAGCGATTTTCGGGTGTTTCAGAACATCATTTTGATTTCAGTATTATCAGTGATATTCGGGTGTCTAAGGACATCATTTTGATTCCAGTATTATCAACAATTTTCGGGTGTCTAAAAACATCATTTTATATTTAGTATTATCAATGATTTTCGGGTGTCTAAGGACATTGCATTGATTCCAATATTATCAGCGATATTCGGGTGTCTAAGGACATAATTTTGATTCTAGTATTATCAACGAGTTTCGGTTATTTAACGACATATTTTTGATTCCAGTATTATCATCGATTTTCGGGTATTCAAGGACATAATTTTGATTTCAGTTTTATCAACGATTTTCGGGTGTTTAAAACATTTTTTTGATTTTAGTAATATCAACGATTTTCTGGTGTCTAAGACATCTATTTGATTCCATTACTATATCAACGATTTTCGGGTGTCATTTCGGGACGTAATTTTTATTTTAGTTCTATAAACGATTTTCTGGGGTGTAAAGACATTATTTTGATTCTAGTATAATCAACAATTTTTTCGGGTGTCTAAGGACATCATTTTTAATCCAGTGTTATCAACGACCTGCTGTCTTGTAGTTGATTAGACTATTTTAGAGATCCGCGGGACATTGGAATTCAAGCAGGTTAAAAACTTTTATGACAGCATAGACAAAAAATGGTATACCTATTATAATAGTCGTCATTGTTTATCTATTTGGTTATTGTTTAGCGAAACTCTGCACATTCCCATCTCGGCGCTTCGCGTTTTCGCGCTTTCGCGCTTATGCATCCTACTATGGATATATCATATATGCATGTACAGCATACATTGCATGCCATGCATGATAGTCGGATACTGCTGAAAGATTGTTTCTTTTCTTTGCGTCATATTAAGACTATGTATTTGTGTGAGATTTAATTGACTAATAGACTATAGTCTATTTTCATTTATATAATATTGATTCTCCTTGCCATGACTGACCCTTGCAAAAAATTCTTCGGGCGCCATGGATGGGGGGGGGGGCCACGTCCCATGGAGATTTGAAATGGGGGGGGCCATGGCCGGATTGGCCCCCCCCTGGATCCGCCCCTGCCTCTAACGTTACAATGCGTCACCTCACCTCCAAAGGGTTAACCCTCATGCGACCAACATATTTTACTCCTTAATATGACCAACAACTGGGGTCCCTTGGGACCCCAACTTTATTCGCTTGTTGAAACTTCATTTTATGTTGCTATAGTTCAAGATATGGCAGCTTATTGTTTGTTTGATGTGTACTTGTTATAGCGCCCATCATAACAACTACTCAGAAGCGCTCCCGACTACTGCGCGGACACTGAATCGGAGTTTCACGTCAAAGCGCTGAGCAAAAGCTCCCTACACTGAGCGATTTATTGGTATTTATTACCATCTAATAATATGATCGTCTAGATTAATGCTCTACTCAGCGTCAATTGAAACTACTCAGAAGCGCTCCCGACTACTGCGCGGACACTGAATCGGAGTTTCACGTCGAAGCGCTGAGCAAAAGCTCCTTCCACTGAGCGATGCTTCGTTGGGTATTTATTACCTTCTAATAATAGTCGGCCAGATTATTAATGCTCTACTCAGCGTCAATTGAAACTACTCAGAAACGCTCCCGACTACTGCGTGAACACTGAATCGGAGTTTCACGTCGAAGTTGACCCTGGCTGCCCGGGATTGAATTTCTGCACCACAGTTCTTTATCGCAGCTCTGATTGGTTCTTAGTTTGTTTGAATCACTGCTTGCTATGCCATGTGAGGTGTTACCATGGCATATCCAATTACTGTCAAGAAGGTACGTCGACGCCATGATCTCTGCGAGATCTTCCTATCTGGATTATTGCTGAGACACATAAAAATTATTGTAAGAAGCAATTCCAGTGATGTCGAGGATGTTGAAGAACATCGTCATAGACCAACGGTTGACTTTTCTTCTTGTGGTGCACACTACAAAAGCCAGGTGATAAATAATAATTGTCAACACCACTTTTGGTTCCATTATAATGGAGTGTTACTTCTGGCTTGTTGTTCATCTAGGCATAAGTGGTGGCATCGTGCTGCAGAGTGAATATAACCAGCAAAGCTCTGCCTGGTTTAGGAATAAATGATAACCTACAAGAGTAGGTTGGTCATGAAATCCAAACAAAGCCCTATGCCTGGCCTTCATTCCCTATTTGAAAACATTTATCCGGTACAACGTTTCTGCCACTGTGCCGCCATGGTGACTGGTGATACCAGTTGTTTCACAACTCTTGATTTGTCTCACGCTGTTCTCTCTGTCACTGCCCGGGTATAATCAATGGTTATGAAGTGACAGCATCGCAGCACACCATATCTTGATACCATAGTTTGCAGGTTTGAACTTTATGTGCTGCCTGAAGTTACACCTGCCACAGTAAGCTCACCCACTCACAGACTTGCAAGCTTACCAGGAAAATATTCCTTGGCAATGATACTGAGCAGAAAATATATTTCTTAGGTAACGGAAAGCAGCAACTTTGTTGTTGTTCAGTCTTTCAGGGACATATGAAGTGTTTTATGCTCAATTGCCTTGTTGCAAAATCCCATGTACCGGTACTTCAGGATGCACGAAATCGTGTCCTGGACATGGTCATTATTTGTGCCATAGCGTTTTCCAACGCCACTCTATATTCCAGAATTGTCTGTATTGCTTCTTGTGCAATATATCTTACTGTATAAATTCTCGCTGCCATAATATCTTTTCATAAAATAGCGTTCGGCTCCATAGGAAAAATCGTCCTAAGGATGGGGTCCCGCGGGACCCCACCAGATATTTTATATTTAAAAAATAACCGCAAAAGTTAAACCGGATTTAATTAGATGCAAATAATGAGCGATGTCCAAGTGACAAATTCATAAAACGTCGTTAAAAAATATTGATAAGCAAAAAAGTAGCACGAGCCGAAACAGTGCTGGGGTCCCCTAGGACCACAGTTGGTCACTTGAGGGTTAAATGATGAAAATCAATAATTTTTCCAACTTGACAACGCAGTAAATATTGACAGACCAGTTTGATCATCATTATACAAGTCCAACTGTAGGTTACAGAACAGATCATTATGCAAACAATTTATGAATAATCTGCTTCAATGATCTTAGCTTTCGAGTGGCGCTATTCTAATTTTTTTACAATTTTAATTATGGCCGATGTATAATTGTCGCTTATGGGTTTACAGTGTTTTTGATCTTTGGTGGTTTTACGTTATTTTAGTGTGTGTTCGTTGATACGATAAAATACGTTTAAAATATGGTTTCCAACGTAAACATATTTCAGCGATATTCATTCACTAATTTATTAATTCATTGAAGAATTAATGTAACTATTGTTATGGAAAGCGGAAGTAAAAACGAGCCAATCAACGTCGAAAAGACGGCGTAGTTAAATAAATGTTATAAACCTCATTTCCACTAAGCGTCATGTCATGTCACACCGCCAACGTCGCTTCGCGATGATTAGCAAAATGAATATGTCCAATGTATCCTGTCCGGGCTGTCCCAACCATCGTTGGGATCTACTAGTCGAAGCAAACAGCACACACGAGAGATTAACGATCGCACGCTCACTCACAGTAACCACGAAATCGAAATTGAAAAGGGAAATTCAGACACCTTTTTAACAGATTGCATTTTTCCTTGATAATTACGCAAATTGGCAAAACATTTAATTAAATGTCCAATTCTTGGTCAGATCAATCATTTGCGTTTTATCGCAGCCTTAAAACTGACATTTGCTCCCGAGGTTAGGTCGGTAACGCTCCTGCACAGCAACCAAACTGCAGGACGCTATACAAATATCCATCAAAATAATAACGATCTAAAAAACATTGAGATCTGTTGAAAATTGCTTTGACGTCAACCATCTTAGTCACGGTCAGTTGCCGACTAATCCATTGGAATCAGATCTATCGACAGACCAACCTTACTTTAGCTAACTGCAGAGTATAATTAAGTGCAGGACATTCGCCAAGAATTATAAACTGAAGTAAATTATTACGTCCAACAGCTCTCAACATCTGTTTTTTCTGATTTCCACTGGGCATCTCGACAATCCCTCTGACCAGACACAGCACACGGCAGCTTGTCATTCTCGTTTAGCATCATATTGGCGATCTATAAATTTGAAGTTTGCTATCATATTAATTTCCTTCATGAGAAGTTCTTAAAGGTCTTAACTTGCCGCAAAAATACGACTGTTGGTTCATTCAATTATAGCGAACAACTATAATTATGACCATCGAAATTTACACACCTTTATATCAATTTCAAAATACGTTATGTAAGCCAAATTTCCATCAATCAATGCGATATTTTCAATAAACTTTCATACATATGAGTCATCTCGAAATCAGTTTCACTAGAAATTACTTTTAAAACTTAATTTTACAGCAATCTTTCCTCAACTGTCTGTATCTTTAATGTCTGACTCTGGCAAAATTATGTGTCATTCGACACCTTTTTAGAGAGAGTATTACGCAAATTGGTCAAAGCAATGATTTCCCTGCCAGGTCGTAGATTCCTTCGCTCTGCAACGCATGGTGACCTGGTTGTTCCTATGGCTCGATCTTCCACAGTGCTGCATAGAAGTTTTGCTTCTGGAATAAGTTACCTATAATAATCATTATTATTCTCCGTAATGAACTTCTTTGTAATCTGCCCCTGTTCCGCAAGCGTTTGAAAACCATTCTCTTTGATTATGGTTTGGTGTCAGGTCGGGAGCGCCTCTGTGGAGTTCTCTTGAAGTGGCGCTATATAAATGTTCAATTACAATTACAAGTACAATTACAATTTCTTCATACTGCTATAAATATGGAAGCGAGACGTGGACAAAGACAAAGGCGTTGGATAACATCATAACAACATTGCTGCGTGTGAAATGTGGATATGGAGGAGGCTGATGGGGATACTGTGGATGGAGAGAAGGACAAATGAATCTGTGATCCAGGAGATAGGGCAACTAAGAGGGGATATGCCAGTGAAGAAAGCGATACTGAACTCAATATCAGATCATCGACGATGACGAAGAATGCTGCATTCGTATACGAGGCTACAGTTTATATTAAGATAAATGTTTGCGCTTGACATGGACAATACATTTCATGCTAATCACGATGTAGATTATGATCGATTGAATTACAAACCGCATACTGCTATTATTTTGACAATGAAAGTGAGGCGTGGGCGTCTCATGTGGCTTTCAGACGCCATTATGTCGCTGGCAGTCTAAGAATATTCTTAACCTCCTCAGTGGATTTGTCCAACTCGTTGGACATTTGTCCAACTCGTTGGACATTGTACACGGCATTGCGACAACCCTATCTCCCACACCTATTGTGTTAGAAGCCTACAATTTGCACTAACCCTCGGAGGCTAACCTGAGGTGTTTTTTTCACCCCACTGTTAGTATTTGCCCTGAATTTTTTTACTGCTTTGAAATTATGCTATGCGCTTTTGTGTATCTGTTCATAGATGATTTTTGCTTTATTCCACATTTTTTATAATTTTTATTTCGAATGCATGGTCACGTGACTGACGTCATATAATGGCCATTGTTATTGACAATGTATTTGTGTTGGAGATTTTGACGGTTATCTGCAGCCAATGCTGTTAAACTGATATCAGAAATGATATCAA
This sequence comes from Lumbricus rubellus, assembly GCA_945859605.1. NCBI lineage: Eukaryota > Metazoa > Annelida > Clitellata > Crassiclitellata > Lumbricidae > Lumbricus > Lumbricus rubellus. Next base: position 6,974,778 of record OX243821.1, read on the forward strand.
TGGATTGAAAATGACGACAGTGATGAGTATAATGTAGAGTTTGATGATTGTAATGATGTCTCGAAGCTAGATAATGTTAAAATCGATGATGTCATAGACCTAGCCTAAGTGTTGCAACTTTGTTTGTGGAAAGCATGCAACAAAGCGTTACTTGTGTTAGTCTGTTAGATGACCGTAGACTCGATGAATGTGTAGATATTTTAACTTGGTTAGTTTTCATATTTTGTCAATTTTAAGCTGAACTTCAATTAAGTGCCGTTGTTGATCAAACATGGTCTAATATTATATCATAGGCCTATAATGGTGTGGGGTGAAAAATATACCCCAGGTTATCCAATATGTGATTATTTTATAGGTTAGCCTCCGAGGGCTAAAAGAACGAGTAAAGTCTAGGTAATAAAACTGCTGATTGCTTTTAATAATATATGTAACCCCTGAGGAAATATGTTTTTTTTACCTTTTGCCCCTTTCCGTAGAAGTTTTCACTCCAACCGTCGCCATTTTTTTTTAAAATCAACACTGAAAAGTTTTAACTTTTTCATTCGCCAGATGTAGGCACATTATGTCCAACACGTTGGAAGTTGGTTCTGCAATATTGGATGAAATAGCTTGTGAGTTATAGCCCTAGAACCAAATGTCCAACGAGTTGGACAAGACACTGAGGAGGCTAATTATCTACTTACTTGCTAACATATGTAGGTTTTGTTCCATATCGAAAGCATTATGATATATAATACGTTAAATTATAACACCACTTTTAGTAGTGAACAGTTATTATAAATAAATCTTGCCTTGCGATAATTTTGTGTTTCTGCGCCTGCCGATGAAATCATGCTTAGAAGGACATAACACGTGATTTTACATAAGAATTTCTGAACAGCGTCAACCGAACTGTCAGACGACTGTCGACACTGACAAAAAAAATGATGCGCATTAAAATCATCATCATCGTCGTCGTCGTCGTCGTCATCATCATCATCACCAGGAAATGATGCGCATTAGTATCATCGTCATCGTCATCACCAGTGGACTAGTGCTATGCATGCTGAGCGCCTCTGAATAGTTTTCAAGAAGGGTTACAATAATATAATGTTATTTCCGAATGATTGCATGAATGTTGCATTGTTAGACGACAGTTGCAGGTCAGATTACACGATGGCAAGTGATAAGTTATTTATGTACGTCTGGTATCAAAATTAAAAGAGGTGTTTAAATGTTACTAACACGCAGTTCCGTGTAGCGAGGTCGGAATGTACGATACATTGTTTGTGAAGAAAGTTGACGGCTTTCGCGATCTGAATCGCGATGTAGACGAGCTGTTGAGTGTTCAAGACCTATATTTAAGAAGAACGTTGTCATATAAACAACAATAACAGCAACAGCAACAACAACAAAAACAACAACAGCTTCAAAGCTTGCTTGACCGTTCGACGTATGTAAGGATTTAGAAATTGTAAATTTATCTACAGGATTTATCCCATTCCTAATGGCTTACTTAACAGTATCTTGCATTGGTTTGGCGATGTTGTCAGGGCCTGGCCACAATTTACCTTCGTGAGCTATGCAGCCTTACATTGGGTATCCACGGACGTCGTCAGTTACGCTCTGCTGATAAGGGAGTCCTATTGGTTCCTTTTGCTCGTACTGCTACCATCAAGAATCGAGCCATTTCTGTGGTTGGTCCGACGGTCTGGAATAGCCTTCCTTTTGAGCTGCGACTACACCCTGGGACTCTACCAGGATCGTTCCTTACTAAACTTAAAACGGATCTCTTTAGGCGCGCTGGATTCGGGAGCTCCTCTGAGTAGTTTCTTTTACTTTAAGAAGCGCTATATAAATGTCCGAATGAATGAATGAATGAATGATTCGTTGAAAGGTCAGTTTAGACACCCTTTAATCGAAGCAATCTATACTATAAATAACTAAGTTTCGCGCTCTACTTGTCCTGGATTTATATTGTTTACAACCGCTCGCTAAAGAAATCTGCCAAAATCCAAAGTTTTGCAGCACCAATTCTAAGTCATGAGAGAGGAGGTTGGCGACGATTTTCTTATATGTCACTGAGTAATTTTTGTTCGATAATGCAATTTTTATATTATTTTTTTTACTATCTGTTTATTTTTTATGCCTTCGTGCGTAATGAAGAGGCCACCTTTTGACAGAATGTGATGATATTGCATTCAACGATAAATATTCCTCTTATTAATATTTATAATGGTCCTGGGCACGACGTTAAACTGCATCCATCCTCTGCCACAGGGAACCAACAACGTCCTTGTGCCGGTCCTAAGCCCGGACAAAGGAGGAAGGTTTGCCAGATGGGTGGCGATACGCTGGCAGTGAAAAACCAAGACGATTGTAATCCGCCAAAACCACGACACAAGTAACATAGCTACCCAGATGCTTCAAGGTGTCATGATGTGAAGCAGACATGCACAGGTCGGTCAGGACAGACTGATTGAGAGGGTCGGGGGAGAGAACGTGGGACACAACGGGCATTGACCCAATGTTGTCCTTCGTGCCTCTTTTTCACGATTCTCTTCAATCAGACAAGGTGGTTTAGATGCTCCAAGATGTTAATGGTATGGAGCAGACCTGCTGACCGGACCAGTTGAAGCTGGGCAACATGGCACGAGACAGACTCAGACAGAGAGTGGCATCGGACTCCTACGGGCATTGAGCCTAAGGATATTGATGATGATGATGATGAATATTTTATAAATTTGCGGACACATATTTCAAAAGTATCTAATGACATCCGACATTTATTGCGTATAAATGCGTTAGAGTTGAACTTTTTAACGTTGTAACACGGTCAATCCACTTTGCAATTCCTAATCTAATCTTACATAAGAATTTATGTGGCGCCATTTTAAAGTCTCGAAATCATTTTGTAAAATCGAAATTTCTAAAGCACTACTCGAAAGCCAAGGTCGGGACACCAGCTTATCCACGAGCGCTGCGTTGAGTCAGAAGGGTTGTCCGTGAGAGTAGTCGGTGGTGTCATCTCTACTAAGTCGAATCGTTGCCATCTTTGTTGGTCTGTAACAATTGCTATATTATTGCGATGATGATTGAAAACAAAAGGTAAAGCAGTTGTCATGACATCTGAAGTTCGAGTTCAAGTTCAAATCACTTAACAACCGGTGACAATTTTTGGCAATATCGTCAAAATGAGGTCGACACCATGCCGTAAAATATTGCAATGGAAGTAGAAAAGTGTGGTCTTCCACACCTGCAAAATGCATAGAGATCTCGCTAGAAATTTGACAAAAGTTGCCCGAAATGTCAATTTCGCCGTCATGTTGAAATTCTCATGTGCTTTAGCATTCAACACGGAATTTCTTCGTCAATGCAAAGTTAATTCATGCTCCCTTGAATCGAGCCCTTCCAAAGCTACAAAAACAGTCCAGTGTAACAGTTGCTGTAATAATGATATGAATTAATCGTGACCGTAATCATAATCATAAATTTATATAGCGCCACTTCAAAAGAAACTCATCAGAGGCGCTCCAGATTTGACAGCACCAGATGCCGATAAAAGAGTCAATGATGTGGTACATTTGTTTGTTTTGTTTGTGTGTGCACTAAACTGCACTTGTTATAGCGCCCCTTCAAGCTCGCTACTCAGAGGCGCTCCCGATGCAGAGCGGACACTGCATCGGAGTTTCACGCCAAAGCGCTGAGCAATTGTGAGTGAAGGACTTGCCCAAGGTCCTTACGCGGCTTGGGGGTGGATTCGAACCTCGAACCTTCCGGCTTCAAGGCAACGACGCCACCACTATACCACCGCGCCCCACAAAACTCACACATTGTGAGTTTGTGATCATACCGACCGTGAGTGCTTATGCTCGCTAATACGCTTTCAATAGATTTGAAGTGAATGTATGTCGAACATACATTAACACTGTGTTATTTCAAACTTTATTTTTATGCGTTTTTCAGGTGCCTAATTTAAGGCAACCGTTATTTCCGTGGAAGGATAGAGCAATTGGAAGAGGGTTGAAGGTGAGGCTTATGGGGTCATAGGTGTGGCCAGTGGCGCTCTATGGCTGTGAAACCTGGACGCTAAAGGTGGAAGACAAAAGGAGAATATCAGCATTTGAGATGACAACATAATTATAGAAAGATGCTGAGAGTCAGCTGGAGAGAGCTCATTTAACATTACAAAATAAGCTGTTGCAAACGAAAGCCAACTGCTTCGACTATTTATTATTAGGTCGCACTTAAAGTTTGGGGTTTTGAGGCGGTTAAATGAATGAATTAGTTTGACTCAGTGGCTCGTCGAATGCAGAGGTACATGAGCAACAAACAGGTACGTATATGTAACGTCGGAAATAAAATATATGGAGGTGTCTAAGAAATTGGTTACATGGAGAAAGAGGGAAGATGCGATTCAGAGGTGAGGCGGAGAATTGCAATGGGCAAAGCTGCAATGCAGGGGATGGATAAGATATGGAGGGACAGTCATGTGAACTTACAGACAAAGACGAGATTAGTCAAAGCAATGATTTTCCCCATAGTATTATATGGAAGCGAGACGTGGACGAAGACGAAGGCGTTGGATAACAACATTGCTGCGTGTGAAATGTGGATATAGAGGAGGCTGCTGGGGATATCGTGGAGGGAGAGAAGGACAAATGAATCTGTGATCCAGGAGATAGGGCAACTAAGAGGGGATATGTCTGTGCTACAGAGGATCATCAAACAGAAGCTGGTGTATTTCGGTCACGTGATGCGCACGGATGGACTGGAGAAGGCGATGATGCTGGCGTGTGGAGAGAGTGCAAGAAGAAGAGGACGACCGAGGACCAGATGGATGGAGGATATACACATGACGACAGGAATGAATCTGGAACGACTGAGGGATGCAGCGCAGAACAGAACGGAGTGGAGAAGGCTGGTCATGACAGTCGCTAGACTTCCTCGAACTGACGGCACAAGGTGACAAGGTGAACTAACCTTCGCAAAGAAATGCTATGAATACACAGTTGAGTCTGAATAATATTAACGTAATACATGGTTGATAGGTCATTAAATACAGGTTAGCTTCTGTTGTATTTATAGCAAGAAGTGAATGCGTTATCCAGGTGTGTGTAAACACCATTTTGTTTACAGCCTGAGCCTTGCGCTAAAATTTTAGAGGCTGCATACTTACAGGAGATGAAGTTCAGAGCATTGCTATTTTGCCGACGACAACGGACTTTGTTGGTATGGTCTGCATCCATCTATATTCAACTTTGGTGCCACAATTGAACGTGAAGTAGGCTATTAGGTCGTCTTTGAGTGGCCAGAAAAGTGCTATGTTAAAATTCGAAAGAGGGCAGTTTTCAGTGGTGCAGTTTGAATGCGGTTTATTGATTTTCAATAGATATAATTAGTTACCGTGTCCTTCCTTTGCTTGCGTCTGGCACTGTCAGAGGGATTGACTCTTTCTTGTTACCGATTAATACCGGGTGGACCATAAAAAAGTAACCTCCTACGGTTTTGTGCCAATTATTTTGCCCAGACGTAAGAATTTTGAAATGAAATTTTACAGGCTTAAAGACAATAATTCATGATTTAACAGTTTAGAGACTTTCAATACTAAATAAGTATAGTTACTGTTACAGTTACTGTAGGCCCAATTGTGATAAATCAGTTATAAAGTATATAGTTGGGTGAACCGCACATTTATTTATAGCAACATCTGCAAAGCATTTAGGGGTTTCTAACGAAAACCCGTCTTTGCAAAAGTTAAATTAAATATGCGTTCGCTTTAGGATTCTGTTACGATAAGTTCCAAAAATACCAATCTGTTTTGCTTTTCTACTATAGCATTATTGACTTAAAACTTATGTAGCGCCATCGTTTAATGGCACATCTTTCAAGCAGAAAAATCGGTTTATCTGTATTGCGACAACAACAAAATATCATAGCAGTCCAGAAAATGGCAAGTCTTTGCTCTTATTGTCTCACTTTTAAATGCTTTAAGGTGTCTATCGACATAATATTTTCAAGATATTAGCTACTGCTAGTCGTGTTAATATTATCTAAAAACCTCTATGTGCATAGTAGTGAAGTTACTACGACAAATAACGGCTGTTCAGGGTTATCGCAACACTGGTCTACATCGGATAATTTATTGAGTTCCTATTTCCATCTAAACAAAACGCTTTTAAATTGATAAAAGACATTCCTCGAAAACTAAGCAGATTACACTCCTGAATAATAATATTATTATATTACCACTAGAATCGGTTGATTATATAGACACCTTTAAATCTTTATTTGCTGACTGTATATGTTAAATAATTTCGCTCAAACGTTTGAGCGAAATTATTCAACATATACAGTCAGTCTGAAACAAACGATATTAGATGTCATTGTAACACCTTCTCACGTATAATTTAAATCATTAACACAATTACTACATCCATTAAACTTTCGTTCCACGCTGGAACTAATGTAAAAAAATTTCACCCATTTTTAAATAGTTAAATTTAAAAAATAAATAAACTCAAAACTGTCCTTTTTGCCGTGCTAGTATAGTAGAGGGCGCTTCTGAGTAGTCCGCCTTGAAGAAGCACTATATATAATTCTTGAATAAATGAATGAAAAAATACGATCCGGGTGGCTTAACCCCATTTGTTAATAAAATAACTTTATTACGGGCATATTATTTTAAAGGGATTACACCTCGTTCGTGTTGTTTGGATTCTATAAGTTTATTTTTACTGTTCTGTTTAGTAGGCTACACTTGTATTCTCGTCAACGGCCTTTGTTGTTATGATGACATTAAACTTTTGAATAATAATAATAAAGAGAATTCCTGTATGTGACTGATAGCATTCGTCTGACTGTTTTTTGTCTGAATTAGGTTGTCGTGAGTGTGTGGGGTGTGTGGGGTGAGGAAAAGGTGTGGCGGGCAGCGTGAGTGCGGGTGAGGGGCGAATCCTAAATTTTGTTTATCGCGATAGTCATTAGTTTCCTCATTATAGTTTCGAATGTGAAATATATTATTACAAAGCACTTAGCTATAATGATCAAAGGTCATTATTCTGAAATTTCGTTACAATTTATGGTCATCGACATGACTTATGTTGACTTATGTAGGTTAACGTGTTTTTATGAATCACCGTGTAGTAGTAAATACTGCATTGCAGGTAGAAAGAGAAACAACGTTGCTGAGTCTGCCTAGTTAGTATAGACCACTGTAAATCCATAAAAAGGTGTGTAATTTCAACAGCGTAATAATTACATACCTAGTGTGTGCGAGACTAATAATATCAACGATCAAGGTAAAAAGTCCATGTGCGTTTCATTGAGTTCCTTCTGCTAAACACTATGCAGCAAGTTACAAGCAAGAAATGATAAAGAAAAATCATAACAATTCAATCACATGGATGAAAGTCAGAAAGAGGGGCAATGGTCGAGTATCTGTTATTTCTTTCGTTCATAATCGTTTAAAACTATGAGGGCGAAGATTACACGGCGTATGGAATCTCGGAGGGAAAATGTTAACCAGTTAATGTTAAATTAGGTCCAGACAATGATGCGGTAATTAGGTCAATGTAATTAGTTTAAGGTCTTGTGTGCCGAAAACTATCCACGTGGATATTTTATGTCTAGCATTAGTTTCTCCTTGAAATGCGCTTCATAAAATTCACGAATCTGAACATCACTGAAGCTCAGGGTTCACGTTTCTTAGAACTTCATCTTATATAAAAAGATTATCATCGAAATTCTAGAACTAATTCTCGGTACCATGTCCATTTCACTTCTACCCAGATTCCCCATTTGGGTAGATGCTCACTCCACTCTAATAGTGACTATATGCTTGGCTCGGTGGCACCAATGCCATGGCGGAGTTTGCCAAGATAGGAGATGGTAAAACACTACAGTAGTTTATGCATCTGTGGCCATTCGAGACATTCGAAACAGAGGAAGGGACTAACAGTTACTATTCACTATTGATAAATCAACATTCTGCTGATGTCAGTATAACATGCAATCAGAATGTCGCCGCTTTAAGATTCAGTTACTGTGGTCTCACATATTCCGAATATTTACGTGAGTTATGTAGTTCAGTCGATCAGTATGGATTTGAATTGATGGGGCATCACCGATATCTACCCATCTACCTATCCAATTTCCTACTTATTATTTTCCTTTGAGGTGTTCAATAAATTTTCTGTTTTTTTTTCAACAGTAGTTTTAGTTTAGCGAAAAACTGTTAAAGTAGCCTACGTATACTGCCTCTGTTGTCACCGTTCAACTCTTGATCCATCCATCTTCGTCTATCATTCAATGCGCTGTAACCATTTGAATTGCAAGTGAAACGTCTTGAATACAATTGACTATAATTATAGCAAAGTGTAATGATTATGCTATTTAAAGTTTTCGTAGAATCTGATAACTCGAACATTATGTTAACTATGGTTTGGATTTTATTCGTGTGAAATGATTAACAAGACCCATTGCATCCGGACGAATATAAGGTTAACCTTCTTGCGGAAAAGCAATGACAACGGTCTTCTACCATCTGTGTCGGTAGATAGCAGCGATGGAAATGATTACTGACGCTATAATTATTATGTCATGGCTACGTGGGTAAGTCAAAAACTTGCGTTCGAGAGTTACGAAAACTGTTGCAATCGACAATTAAGAACTGAACAGAACAGGTAAGAACAGATACTACACTCCGATCTTAGCCAAAAGTTCTTTGCTGACGGTTTACATTACGTATCTGGACATGATTCAATTTTATTCGTTTTTGCGAGATTATATTATGAAGTTTATCATGTTTAAAGGGTGTCTCCAAAAATAACTATAAATTATTGCTTCTGTGTTGCTGACAATAATTAACTAATTGACTAATTAATTAATTAATTAATTCATTCATTCATTCATTCATTCATTAAATGCATCTATGCAGCGCCTCAAAGGCGCTCCCAATCTCAGCGCGGTAAAATAAAACAGTCTTGAGATGGGAGAGGAACGCCTGAGAAGAAGTTTTGAAATGGAAAGGAGTGTAAGAGGAAGGCCATTCCAGGTTGAGGGTCTACTACAGATAAAGCACGGTTCTGCATAGTGGAAGTATACGAGCAAAATGGATTGTGAACAGACTGTCTTGGTTCCTATGTAACACATAATCGCATTGTAATATGACTCGTTAATAAATTAATTTTGTGCAAGTATCTTTCACTTGAATGATGTATGCATTGGCAAACCATTATAAAGACATAATTATGAAGCCGTTACTGGGATAACGCATTTTGAAAACGGTGAACGAGCTTTCGTATCACACTATGCAATGCATAAAAACAATAAATATTGAAGCATCCCGAACGACACCTTTTTTATGGTAACCACTGATCTATACATAGCATAAAAATGTATTTTTTTTATCTCGTGCCATTGCGGCATATACAACCATGCAGTACGCTGATTTAAAGGTGTCTTCTATTTTTGTACCGACCGTTTGCGTGGTACAGATTGCCATTCACTGCAATGTAATTATATAGTGTCCATGGGCGAGGGATGTCACCAGTGTTATTTTAGTTCCAGCAATTATTGTTATTCCTATTCTTATTCTATTCCATTATTGTAATTTTTATTCTAGTTTTAGTTCTTCTTTATAAATAAATTTCGTTCTTATTCTAGTTCCACTTCCTATTTAGAAATAATTTTAGTTCCAGTTCCAGAAAATTTTTATTTCTAGTTCCACTTCCAATTCCACTTCTCATAGTTATGTCTAACGTGAATGATTACAGTAACACACAAAGTCTTGAGTCTTTTGACCTAGGCCTATTTATAAGATTAGTAAATTGCGGACAACATGAATGCGACTGTTAACAAATGTGTTCTTTATTAAATGCTGGCAAATGCACTGCGCTTTACATACAACATTCAATAGGAATTTTAACAGCACTGAAGTTTTAATATAATGTAATATTAATAATAGTCTACAATAGTTCGGAAATTGGAAAGAAAAAACGATCAGGCAGCAGAAGTCAGACTATAATAAAAGTTTCTCGGCAGACAGACACTAAAAGTTACCAGTCAATTATTTTACTGCTGAGTTTCAAAAACACCCGCCAAACTTTTAGACAAACTCATATTTACGCTTTTTCATTTCGAATTCTGGCTCAGTGACACTCGTAGCTCGATCCGGAAACACAATGGCTGACGCGGAAAAGACCATAAATCATTATTATGAGATAGAGTATACAGAGAAGTTACTATCATAGCGCCGCGTGGTGACAAATCAGGAGCCGCCTTCAGTTCGAAAACTATTAATTTTTTTAAAAGTTTCTATTTCTATTCCGCAGGAAATCGTTAATGAAGTGCAGTCCTGGATGTCCTCCAACCGGTTGAGTCTGAACCCGACAAAACTGAGTTTATATGGCTGGGCACGGGTCATGCACGTTCAGGGATCGATGCTCGGGCGACAGCGGTCGCGTTTCCAAACTTTAAGACCAAGCATGTTGTTCGGGAGTACTTGTGGATGAAGACCTATCCATGGATCAGCATGTCGGTTCCCTTTGCAGGTCTTGCATCTACCAACTGCGCCAGATCAGAGTCATCCGGTGTAGGCCTAATCTATCACACGAAGCCGCCGCCACTCTTGTCCACTCGTTTGTGCTGAACCGACTGAACGAGATTTGATTTGATTTGATTTGATTTGACTGGATTTCTGCAATGCTGTCCATGCGGCTCTCACAAAGTCCCCGATACGCCAGCTTCAGTCTGTCCTCAACTGTGCTGCCCGAGTCGTCGCTGATCTGTCAACATATTGTAATTGTGTTACCCTACACTGGCCTTTTCTATCGTTTCGCCTAAGTCTAGTAGCTGGTAGGCCTACAGATCCGACAATGAAATTGTCAGCGAAGCAATAGCGCGTTATATGTAGATCGATGTAAATTAAAATAAAGGTGTTTAAGTCAACATTATGTCGATTAATATTGCTTTAAACTTTATGCATCGAATTCTATTGTTTCATGAGATGCATTCTTCTTCTTATTTATCATGTATGTTTTTGTTTTAATTTTTGTTCATCACGACGTCTACTAAGATTTTCTTTCTACGTTTATTTATGTGAGTGATTTGTTCCAGAATTTCTCGATTATGTTGAAATTGTTATGCAATGGTTTTTCTTTTAAATTTCGTCTTCATGTTGTCCTCCTTTCAATTAAATGTGGTTGCATGGCTTCGAAAAACCATAAATTACAATGACACATAGTACAAAACGTATCACATAAACTTGTGCATGCAATGCCATAAATGTCTTTAAACTATTGATTCATATTAAATTAAAACGTGGATAATGGTGAGGTCTTGGTCAACGGCCTTGAAATATGGAAAACACAAAGAATAAAATGATCAGATTACACACCTCAAAAAACATTAAATCATACGTAATAAGTAAGACATCGATTTCATAAAATGTGTTTGTCTTAAGGAATCTTGACCAAAAAGATGTTTCATAAAAAGATGCGCGGAATCAAAACTCAAGAAAAGTAACTCTTTCATTCAAATAGTCACTTCGTAAATCAATCCGTCCGTCCGTCCGTCCGTCCGTCCGTCCGTCCGTCCGTCCGTCCGTCCGTCCGTCCGTCCGTCCGTCCGTCCGTCCGTCCGTCCGTCCGTCCGTCCGTCCGTCCGTCCGTCCGTCCGTCCGTCCGTCCGTCCGTCCGTCCGTCCGTCCGTCCGTCCGTCCGTCCGTCCGTCCGTCCGTCCGTCCGTCCGTCCGTCCGTCCGTCCGTCCGTCCGTCCGTCCGTCCGTCCGTCCGTCCGTCCGTCCGTCCGTCCGTCCGTCCATCCATCATACAGAATTGTTTGGAGAAGTCTAGTTAAAACCTCAACGTCGGCCCACGCCACGTAATGTAATTTCTAATATACCAAATCGATAAATTTCTTTAGCGTCAGTGTTGGTGTAACGTACCTTCAGGCAAGTCGTAGCACATTCGTCTTCTGCGTATAATATTTATAGAAGGTGAGAAGCAACGCGTAGATCAGCAGAGAACCAGCGCCGGATCACGTTACCAAGGAGATAAATCTGGGCATGAATGTCACCGCGGAAGAAATGATAACCATAGTAACAATCGCCATAGTAACAACGAACATAATCGCACGAAGTCGTAAAGAATTACGCAAAAGAAAACTGCCGTGCTAAGCAAAAAGACAGTAACTCAAGTTTTTCCGTTTTTGAGTTAGCACTTGTTTTCACATCCTGACAACATGTTCTATCATTATCTGGAAGCAAGGAAACGGTATCGGTCCGGGAACATGAAAAAAAACGGAAACGAAATTAACAGTATCTCAAAATTGGGTCGTCGTGCTAAGCAAAAAAGCAGTAACTTGAGTTACTGTCTTCTTGCTTAGTATTCCATGTATATTCAAGGCCAACCGATTTACAGATATTTCAATATATCGGCTTTCAAATGACCTAGAATCGTCATCTTGGTGTCAAAACATACACATTCAAGGTCAAGGATTCCAATGGGGCCATTATAAAGTTCCCCATGACCTCAATGGCGGCCATTTTCCAAAATGGCCGCCATTGACGACCCAAAAAGAGGGATTTTTCAATATCTCGGCTTTTAGTTCACTTGGAATCGTCATTTTGGTGTCAAAACATGCACATTTCGGGTCAAGGATCACAATCGGGCCATCACAAAGTTCTCTATGACCTCAAGGGCGGCCATTTTCCAAAATGGCCGACCCAACTAGAAGGATTTGTCAATATCACGGCTTTCAATTAAGTTAGAATCGTCATCTTGGTGTCAAAACATACACATCTCACGTCAAGGATCCCAACAGGGCCATCACAAAGTTCCCCATGGCCTCAATGGCGGCCATTTTCCAAAATGGCGGACCCAAAAAGAGGGATTTGTTAATATCTCGGCTTTCAGTTCACTTGGAATTGTCATCTTGGTGTCAAAACATGCACATTTTCGTCAGGGATCTCAATAGGGCCATCACATAGTTCCCAGTGACCTCAGTGACCACCATTTTCCAAAATGGCCGACCCAAAAAGAGGGATTTGCAAAATTCACATTTTGGACGGCCATTTTGAAAATGACCGCCATTGAGGCCAGATGAAGTTTTGGGAGGCCCCATTGGAATCCTTGTCCCTAAATATGTATATTTAGGCACCAAGATGACGATTCTAAGTGGATTTAATGCTGAGATATTAAAAAATCACGATTTTGGTCGGCCATTTTGAAAAATGGCCGCCGTTGAAGCCAAAGTTGGTTTTGGATGGCTCTATTGGAATCATCGTCCCTAAATATGTATGATTAGACACTAAGATGACACTTCTAAGTTAAATAGAAGCCGAGATATTTAAAAATATGTATATCTGTCGGCCATTTTGGAAAATGGCTGCCATTGGGGCCAGAGGGCAAATCTGCAATGACCCTATAGCCAAATATTTTTCTTAGGACATGTTCGTGGTATATACCAAATTTCATTCTTGTATCGCAAAGAGAACAATTATTTTTCACCAGCCCTCTCTACCATACGATGAGTTACTGCTTTCTTGCTTAGTATCAAACCGATGTTCAATTCTTCGATACTAAGCAAAAAAGCAGTATCTCATTTTTATACAATTTTTACACAAATTTAACGAAAAACGAGTTTAGTTCCAAAATATAGTAGTTTATATATATAACTGTTTGCAAAAAATCAGAAAGATTCTAGCTTTATTTCCGGTTGAATTAAACCGATTTCTTCTTTATCGTTTTACGCGAAATCGTCTTTTTTGAGTTACTGTCTTTTTGCTTAGCACGGCAGAAAACTGATGGCTAATTACGATTTTGACTAGGCAAAAATTGGTGAACAGCAAGGAAACATTGGTAAGATACATTGCAATTTTCTTAGACTGCCATTATCAAATTAAGAAGCAACATCCGATGGCGCTGAGCAATTATTGTTTTCTTTAGGTCCGTTCACAAAAACCGTCTCAGAAATGGACGACCACAGTGTGTTGTACAAAAAGAAGTGTGAAGTATACAGTTTTGTTGTTCCCTATTTATATAGCTTTGGTTTAAAACAGTTAAAAGGTGTTTAAGGCGAAGAAATTTGTTCTTGGTAAATACGCTCTAATCGTCACGGAGGAACAAGGAGGGAGAATATAGGATCACTAAATACAGAAGCATATTATATGAAATGGAGGCAACCAGAGTATTTGACAGCTTCTGCTTCTTTAATTTCAAGCTGTCTTAACACGGACGCGCTAATAGCTATAATTGGTCTAAGTCTTGAAAGAAGTAGTTGTCTTATAAGATGGAAGCAGAGGGCAATAATGGTCATCGTCGTTGTTGTCTCATTGTTTTCTGTTGCATTGTTGTCGAAGAAAAGTTCATGTGAGTTTTCGTCAGCGTCTCTGATAGTCTTTCCTCGTTTTTCTCATGCCTCAAATAAAGATATCTTTTCTTTATTGAAACCCCTGCAAGACGCACTGCGCTTTACATTTAAAAGTTATGCAGTAATCTTAATTAAACTTAACTACCAACTGAGTAGACAGCTTTGCAATTACAATGGCGCTAACAGCAGTCTACAAATCAAATCCGCCCAACAGGGGCTCGAACTCGTTACCTCTCGCACTCTTGGCCTTAGTTACTACAACATTCACTGTTCGAAAACAATCTAAGAACCTCTAAAATTGCAGTTAACTCAGCTGCACAAACACTTGAGTCGTTGCACAATCTAAATTTCTTATCTAGGCCTACTGTATAATTAATCGTTTCAAGTTGTGTTATAATATTCTTCGTCTTCACCTGGTCACCTGGTGCCGTCAGCTTCTGGAGCTCTGGCGAAAGCCTTGATGTATTCTCTCCAACGTCTCCTCTCTCTAGTCACCTCTCGTAGCTCCTCCAGTCTCATGCCAGACTTTTCCTGTACCTCATCCAACCATTTCTTCCTAGGTCTTCCGCATCTTCTCCTTCCCTCACCGCATGCCGTCATCAGCTCCTTTTCCAGACCGTTAGATCTCATCACATGGCCAAAGTAGCTCAATTTTCTCCAAGTTGCTGTTTGCTGCAGTGTCTCCTCCCTCTCTATTCCAAGCTCCTCGCGCACCGATTCGTTAGTTCTCTTCTCCGTCCATGAAATCCTTAGCATCTTTCTCCAAATCCACATCTCACACGCGTTGATTTTCTTTTCCATATCCCGTGTCTTTGTCCATGTCTCGCATCCATATAGGACCACTGGGAAGATCAGTGCTCTTACCAGTCTTTTCTTTGTTTCCCTGCTCACGTATTTATCCTTCCAAATCTTTTCCAGACCGTTCATTGTCGTTTTCCCCATTATTACCCTCCTCCTTATTTCCATATCACTTCTTCCCTCCTTCTCTATCATAGATCCCAGGAATGTGAAGCTCGATACTACCTCTATCGTTTCTCCATCCACCTCAAAGTTTTTGTATGTTGCAGTTGTCATAACCTTTGTTTTCTTTACATTGAAGTATAGTCCCGCCTTTTCGCTTTCCTTCCTGACTCTTCTTATTAACTCAACTAGGTCGTCCCTCTTACCCGCCAATAATGTCGTATCATCGGCGTACCTCAGATTATTCAGTATTTTCCCCACTATCCTTACCCCTTCTGTTGCCTCCTCCAATCCAGCCCTCCTCATAATTCTCTCGGCATACAGATTGAACAGGAAAGGGGACAAAATGCACCCCTGCCTCACTCCTTTCCTTATTTTAAATTTCCCTGTGTCACCATATTCAGTTCTTATTACCGCTTCTTGATCCACATAGAGGCCCTTTAGTAGTTTAACCAAATGCTTCGGAATTCCCATCTCAATTAGCGTCCGCCACAGTAGTGTATGGTCTATGCAATCAAACGCCTTGCTGTAGTCTATAAAACACATATGCACCTGTTGCCCGTATTCCCTCTGTCTCTCCATAATCCACCTTATATTGGCGATGTGATCGCGCGTTCCTCGCGCCTTCCTAAATCCCGCTTGATTGGTTGGTAATTCCCTTTCTTCGTCTTACATATCGGTTATTAGTGCCAGGTGCACTGCACTTGATAACTTATTTAATCCAATATACTTATATAGCATTGTATATATTATTTAAAGGTGTTTATGATCTGATAAAATACGAAGCATTATGGTTACCCAGATATTTTTACATTCTTACCAAATCAACATTAATTAATTTCTTTGATTTGTTCTTTTAATCCGTGATGAGTTTCCACTTTGAATGGCCTCCCCTCAACGCTTCGATCTCTTTCTAGGACTTGGTCACAGGCATTCCTCTCTCATCTTAAGACAGTCTATTTAGCAGCGTTGAGGTTGAGAGCGACTCTGAGTTGTTCTGATAATAAAGACGCTATAAAATTCTTCAATGAATAATGATAAGTCGATAACTTTTATTTGGCGCAGTACATAATTATACACCCTTAAAACCTGTTCACGTGGTGCCTAAGAGTGATGTCGGCATAAAAAAGTTAAAATATTGAAAAGTTAGAATATTTTGGGAACTAAATGTCACCTCGCTAAAACGATTGTGCAAAATCACTGGACAAATGTCTTATTGCAATTAAAGAACAAAAACGTGTCATGGTATGCTAAACAAATTTCTTTCGAGGGCAACAGTCTCTGTCGTCAAATCTGGATCAATCCATTTCATTATTTTTTTATGTGCTTACTATCCTCTTCTTTCTCCTTTTGTCCTCCGTGACGGCTACGGCGTAGCTACAAAGAGCAAATTCTTCGCCTTAGACACCTTTTTAGCAGTGGAGGCCTATGCTAAATATATTGGGACGCTAAAGCTGAATTTACGTTTCTTGCTCTACTTCTGAGACAGTTTTTGTGTAAGGACCGAAAGAAAACAACGATCACTCTGAGTCATCGATCGCTGGTTCGTAATTAAAAATAATTTTGAAAATGGTAGTCTAATAAATAATAATTATGCAATGTATCTTGCTTTCTAATCACCACTTGCCTCGTCAAAATCATAATTAGCCATAAATAATTTTTGTGTAACTCTTTACGATTTCGTGCTACTATGTTCGTTGTTACTATGGCGATTGTTGCTATGGTGATCAGGGGCGGAGACTTAGGGACACAGAGGGAACGGCCCCCCTCAATGAATGCGTTGGAAGGGGGGGCGACACATGCATTTGTGTGGCCCCCCCAACGCATTCATTGAGGGGGGCCAATTGTTGGGTGTTAGGGCATGGACACTTCACGAAGACACGCTGCATAGGCGAATAAATGACTAAAAATAAATAAAAAGGTCAGCGACTTTTTTGACACGGAAAATGGGTATTTGTACCGCATCATTCCTTTACTAGAAGCAACACTGGCTTCAGATCTGTGTTTGGAATAACGCTCTCTTGTTGCCGGTTAACAACACTGTATCATTGTCGACCTCTTCCATCATTCAAACTTGGGACTGGCACTGTCAGACTGCGAATGGTGGCGGAGTTGAGTGATGTATGGATGGTTTAACGATAGCTTATGACAACAGATGCCGGTGTCACGAAATAAAGTCCTCAAAAGTAATACTTCCGAGAGCGATTTCATCGAATTTAATGGTCAAATGGTCTAAAATAATTACTATGTTGTCAAAAGATGTTCTGATATAATACCCTTCGCAAATTATGTATCACACACCTGTTTTAAGTAATCTATTCAAGCTATGAGTGTCAGAAATATTTAAAAACATTTGTATTGTAATGTTAATCAAACTTATAATAGACGAGAGGAAAGATTAATGTTCATAATATTATATTCTTTATAATCATAACGACTTAATTTTCTTAGCCTCGGCTTATAAAACGAACGGATGACCAGTCGACTAAGGCCTCTCCCTTGCCTCTTAGTACACCAACCGACGGCAGTTTATTCAAATTATGGCTGAGTTGGATCAGAAAACCCGAATCGATATTTTGATCGGAAATTAATTAAACCATCGATTTGCATTCAATCATTCTAATCAATACCATGTCTAGTTGTGGGATCTTCTTTTTGTAACACTATGATACTGTGTCATATTATGATGGCGTAGATCATTGTCGTCAACCTTTCTCTTCGTCCAAACTTGTCAATGGCACTGCTCAGCTCTAAGCCTAGATCATCTGACGCTTTCTATTATTCCCACATTATAACAGACACCGATTTGATCCATCGTGTAATAACCAATTCCCTTATAATATAGCATCGGTTTATACAGTTTAAAAGGTTTTTTCGAACAAAGATTAATTTGAAAGTCCGATCTGGAAATAATTTATATAAAATTGGTTTAAAGCAATGAAACGGTGTCTAACATGGCAAACATCCACAGTCGCATTAATCAGCAATCGCATTATTCGCTATATTAATTAAAGGCGTAGAAGGTGATAGCTAAATCTGGTCGTTTACTGTGTCATTGCCCATCTAATTTATTTTAGTATTTCGAAAATTATTATTATTGTGAGCTAATAGATGAGCAAGAAGCGCACCATGGTAGAGACTGACCAGAGAAATACAGTCTGAATTGCTCCGCTCTGCAAATCACTAAAACAGTTACACAAATATAATTACAATTCATCGTTTTAGTCGATGCTCAACTGATTCCCAATGTAGACCAACTCGCTTACTTGCAGCCGTCGCTGATATGATTTGTTTAGCGCCGCAACTCAATGAAACATTCAATCAATTTATTATTCGCTTCTGTCCATTCTCAACTCAGATGCTATAGAGTGATTGACCGCCGCTCCATGTATTCTCGCATCTCTAACTTTATGTTTGATGAACTTCACTGGCTTCCTCTGTGTGCTTGCATGCGATTTGTTTTCATGCAACATAGTTGCTCATTCAGTTCGGTTTTACCACCTTCCGGCCATGACTGTGGATATATAAGACACCTTCAAATAGTTATTTATAGACTTATATAAATTTCAGTTTTGTTAAGGTCATTGGTTAGTAAGTGTAAATTGGATAGAGCGATCTCCTCACCTCAACGATCCCACATTTTATGATGTAGAAAATTAAAATGAGATTAGATGAAAATTATTCTGCATAAATATCATTTCATGGTTTTAAGATGCTCAACGCTAGCGTTTTTGTAGATCAACCAACCAATCAATCAAAATTTATATAAAGTCCAGCAAATGAGAATGTCAATGTCTTGTCTTGTCTTTAACCTTCCTCGATTCGAGGGTCGGTCGCTTCATGGACATGCCTTCGCCACCTTCCCCTGTCCTCCGTCTCCTTCAATATCCGCTCGAATGGTAGTTCCATCCATGTAATGACAATAGCGATCCATCCCATCCTCGGTCTTCCCCTTGCCCTTGATCCCGACATAGTACCCTGTATTGTTTACTTCTCTATAATACATCCCCTCTGTTTTCTCATGAAAATTAATGGCCGAAGTATATGTCAAAAACACCTTTAAAACATGTTTATAAGCGTAATAAATACGCAGCTGTTAAAATTTTGAAGCGAGTGCAGTATTGCCAACTAAAGATAACAAACTGTACACTCGAGCGTTTTCCAACGAAGCCATCGCATACTAAGTTCTTATGTATAATGTTGGATAATGACAGATTAGGAAATTAAAATATAGTATCGGGGTGCAATAAGTCATCAGACTACAATGTATGTCCTGTTTACCCGAAGACGTAGCAGTACAGTAACTGGCATGGAATTCACACGATAACGTCATCGGCCATTATAGATTGTGAGAACCACTTTAGACAAAAATAAATGATGTCGTTGCACACCTGAAAAACGATGACAGACAATTTTATGAACAAAGCTCGTCGCCAAAAAAATCAAATCTGTTCGGTCACTTAGTTTTCTCTTGATAAATCAAGCTACACACCAAGATTCATTTCAGTCGTATTATTAGCGATATACAACATTATTTAAATAAATTGACAAAGGCACAACACGACACAATAACTGGTCTAATACCTTGCTCATAAGTGCTGTAATATGCCGAACAAATTTCTGCCCAGGGTAACGGCTTCTGTTGTCATAGACCCCGCATGGTCAAATCGGATCCATCCATCCAACACGACACCACAGCAGAACCGATACAACGGTGTAGAGACAGCTAAACTTCTGACAACCCGAGCGACGTCTTCTGAACGTCGCAGGAGGGAACCCGCAAACAGGTCATCCGTCTCATGACCACCACAGACCTTCAGACCACCAGTCTCAGCAATGAGGCGAACTCTAACGTATCAACTCTCTCCACGATAGCCCACGTATGGCACCATAAGTCACATCCTGCCTTCTCTCACGTGAAGCACTAAGACAAATCAACACCTGAGACAGTCACTAGACCATGGGGTAAGGTTCGTCGTCGTCGTCGGCGTTGTCGTTATCATCATCATCATCATCATCATCATCATCATCATCATCATCATCATCATCATCATCATCATCATCATCATCATCATCATCATCATCATCATCACCATCATCATCATCATCATCATCATCGTCGTCGTCGTCGTCATTGTCGTCGTCGTCATCATCATCATCATCATCATCATCACTTTTGTCGTCGTCGTCGTCATCATCAACATCAACATCATCAATGTCCTTGTAATTTCTTGATTCCTCATACATGTAGGTTATTAATCCGTTTCCTTCAACTCTTGCAATGTGAGCACGATTACAGATCGTTGATGGTGACTATATTGTTGTTTTGAAGATTTAGACGCTTAAATAAAAATTACTGTACCGCTTGAAAGGTGTCTAGTAATAATATTTTGTGGTTGTATCCACACAATGTCTAACGGTCGCGTCTTTTTTAATTTAGATAAAAGTAGTCAGTTCTTTCATGTAGCCTATAGTTGAAACCGCAAAAGTATATTTTTATCAACGTCAAGACTTTTATTGCCATAAGGATATCGATGAACACGACATCCACCGGATAACAAGAGAAAATGAATGGTAGCGTCAATAGACGTCCAATACGCTGAACAAGGTTGGATAAATGAGTTGGGAGACGATAATCGACATAACTTCAAAGTTTTGAAGCAGAAAAACAAAGCACTTTGGTATGTAATGGTGGGGGCGGCAGGCTGAGAAGCGGACGGAACATGTTGGATACCCTTAAATTTGTTCAAAGTTATTATATAAATCGTAGAACAAAATATTTCTTATTGCATATATAGAAAAAATGATTTTCATCCCTTTATGATAGAACTCCGTGACATGCATTTCTCTTTCATCCAGAGCCAGTTTTATTTGGCAGCGCTGATCCTGGGAGCAACCTCTGAGTTGTTTCGTTAAAAGTTGCTATAACAATTCTTTCAATTGATAATAAAGACCTAGGCTGACCAGATTGATGGTAGACATGACTGGTGCCATTCAATAGCGTTTTATCAAAAGTAGCATACGCGAGTATATTTTCTCTTTCGTTGCAAAACTCACGGAACTAACGCCACCTGGAAAGTACAAGCTGAAGCAATTCCAAGTTTAAAAAAGCATGTGTAATGATGACACTGATCCTCAGTGACTGACAACGATGACGATGAAGATGACGAGAAAGCAGTTTGTCGATTAAATCAATCTTGTCTCTTGGTGTCGGTAGTCGATGCGTGGATATGGTTCTCGTCTAGTTTGCTCTGCCAGACCTGAGACCTGAGACCAGACCGTTTTCCATGGGTGACTTTGACAGGCTGTGAATTTGTTAAAATGGTGTGAGGATAATCGCCATTGGCATTTTCTTTTTACTTTTGGCCAAATTGCGTTTAACTACATCGGCTCATTCCTGTTTTTATATAATATCAATTTCTTATCTTTGAATGAAGTTATATAACCGATAGCCATTCTTTTAGAGTGGGTCGCTTTGCACACCTTTTAAACGTGGTATTTGACGCTATATAGTTTTGGGCGCAGCAGTCGTAGTTGTTACAAGTTAGCCAAATGCACAACTTCTAATACGGTTGCTAAGTAGCAACGATTGATACATTAGATCAGTGGTTCTTAACCGGTGCTCGGCCGAACCCCTGGGGTTCGGTGAGCCAGTGCCAGGGGTTCGGCAGAGGTCCTCTGAAATATATACATATTCAGTGAAAAATTAGCCTATCTGCTATTTTTTCAACTTTTATTTAATAAATTTTGTTGGCAACCTTATTAAATTTAAACTATTCATCCTGTTAACCTTAGTTTTGTCTTACTGCACCTGTGCACCTCCCGATAATTAACACCAGCAGGCATCTTTCTGTGAAGTAATATAAGGTATTACCGATAAAATAATGTAATTTTTCGTTGTTTTTCTGCAGACAGGGGCGGATCCAGGGGGGGGCCAATCCGGCCATGGCCCCCCCCATTTCAAATCCCCATGGGACGTGGCCCCCCCCATCCATGGCGCCCGAAGGATTTTTTGCAGGGGTCAGTCATGAATGAAAATAGACTATAGTCTATTTACTCAATTACATCTCACACAATTACATTGTCTTAATATAACGCAAAGAAAAGAAACAATCTTTCAACAGTATCCGACTATCATGTATGGCAAAATTTTGACGACTAAAAAAAGGTGAAAAGGTTTCTCCAGAAATTGTGACAACTAAAAAAGGTGTTTTCAGAAATTTGGACGACTACAAAATGGTCGTCAGAAATCCGAAGAAACACCTCTCCCCACAGAATCAAAATAATGGCTACGGTCTTGTGGGCATGGGCGGAATTTGGTCTCAGCTCTTGGGGGCGTGGGGCTAAATCAATGTTCCGCGGATCTCTATATTAGTCAAGTCAACTTCAAAACAGCAGGTCATCGACAACACTGGAATCAAAATGATGTCCTTAGACACCCGAAAATCGTTGATTATACAGGATTCCAAATAATGTCCTTACAAACCAGAAAATTGTTGTTAATGAATCAAAACGATGTCCTTAGACACTTGAAAATTTTTGATAAAACTGGAGTCAAAAGGACCACAAAAGTCGTTGATTATTCTGGAATCAAAAATAATTAATGATGTTTTAGAGAGCGGAAAATCGTTGATAGTAGTTGAAATAAAACGAGGTCTTAGACACCCGAAAATCGTTAATAATACTGGAATCAAAATTATGTACTTAAATACCCTAAAATCATTGATGATACTAGAATCAAAATGATGTCTTTAGACACCCGAATATCGCTGATAATATTGGAATCAATACGATGTCCTTAGACACCCGAAAATCATTGATAATACTAAAAACAAATTTTTGTTCTTAGACACCCGAAAATCGTTGATAATACTGGAATCAAAATTATGTTCTTAAATACCCTAAAATCGTTGATGATACTAGAATCAAAATGATGTCCTTAGACACCCGAATATCGCTGATAATATTAGAATCAATACGATGTCCTTAGACACCCGAAAATCATTGATAATACTAAAATCAATTTTTTTTTCTTAGACACCCGAAAATCGTTGATAATACTGGAATCAAAATTATGTTCTTAAATATCAGAACAACGCTGATAATACTAGAATCAAAATGATGTCCTTAGACACCCGAATATCGCTGATAATATTGTGATCAATACGATGTCCTTAGACACCCGAAAATCATTGAAAATACTAAAATCAAAATGATGTTCTTAGACACCCGAAAATGGTTGATAATACTGGAATCAAAATTGTTTCCTTAAATACCCGAAAATCGTTGATAATACTAGAATCAAATATAATATTGGAATCAATACGATGTCCTCAGACACCCGAAAATCCTTGAATATAGTAAAATCAAAATGATGTCCTTTGACACCCGAATATCGCTGATATTACTGAAATCAAATTGATGTTCTTAAACACCTGAAACACGCTGATTATACGAGAATCAAAATGATGTTCTTAGACACCCGAAAATCGATGATAATACTTCACAGATCATTAGTCGCGGGCCAGGTCTCTTGATCAGGGAGCAAAATAATGCACAACTTTAAACCTCCATAACAAATGCTTAGAACTTCACCTCAAGGTGACAATACTGTAGTAATGTGATATTTACTAATAACTGACTGATTACTCCTTCTATCTTTTAGTTTGTCTCAATGTCCCAGGTTGCAGTCTGCCAACCTGCTTTTTGGCACACTAATATGAATAATTCTTTGGTACGGATACTGTAACAGACTGCCATACTTCGTTTTCTGAATTAAACCGATCTTATCTTGTCGAAACTGCAATGGTTAAGTTGAAATTAAACTCAGTTCATGATTAGATCAAGAGGTTTGTTCGAAGATTTGTTAAATGTTTTCTAATAATTTGATGGATTAAACCAAATTGTTTGAATTCTGTAAGTTTACTATAAATATATAGGTCCAGCAACAAAGAATTTAATGGTGTCCAAGTGAGGTGTTGTCAAAATGGGACGATGTATCTCGGTTCTATTATGGCACCGCTCTTATTGCATTGTTTTTTTTTAGTAATTTGTTCGAAAATCTCCTTCTAGCATTGTAATGTCGTCAGTCTCATGCAGTGTGTTCATCCAGTGTATATGTCCTGACACTTAGCGATTGGGGGAACAAATACAGGCACCGTCCCCCACCACATTCATTAAGGGGACCGTCTCTCTCCCCTGTCTTCCTTAGGTCTCCGCCCATGGATGATATCAATAAAGTTTATTTTATTTTATTAGTGAATCAACATCACTACTCAATGGCTTCCCAATTCTGATGATTTGGTAGTTCTTGCTTGCTTTGTCAGCATTTAAGTAGCATAGCAATTTCATTAAGATGACAGCTTAAAATTCTGCCACTGCAGTGCGGGATTTAAAAAAAATTCTGGTTGGGGAGGGGGTAAAACCCCCTCCCCAAACCCCTCCCCCTCTCCCCCCACCCTCTCGGCGCTACGCGCCTCGGCGATCGGCCTTCGGCCGCTCGTCCTCATTTGGCCCCCCCCATTTAAACCTTCTGGATCCGCCACTGTCTGCAGAAATAGCATCGCATGACGTACGCTAAAATCAACTATTACCCTTTTATTATATATTTATACCACAGAGTATGTCGAGCAAAAAAGAAAAATTATTGCTAAAATTTGAGGGGTTCGGTGAATGGTCATGGAATTCTCTTGGGGTTCGGCTCCCTTGAAAAGGTTAAGAACCACTGCATTAGATCATCATCATCATTGCTCTCCTCCGTCCGGCCGCGCCGACGATGAGGCTTTTACATGGCGACTCCACACTGCTCTGTCCTTGATGATATCCATGGCATTCATCATATCCATGTTCCTTTCCTCAAGATCTTCTCATATGTTGTCTATCCAGATTTTCTCTGGCGCCCTCTGCTTCTCCCTCCCTCCACGTTGCCGTGCAGGGCTGCAGCTGGGAGTCTTCTGTTGTCCATCCTTGATACATGTCCTAACCACGAGAGTTGTTTCTTCTTGATCTTGTCCACTATTGTTTCCTCAGTTCCCAGTTCCTCTTTGGTTCATTTATGATTTCGCCCCTCCTATTTATACTGATCCATGGTACAACCCATGGGCGGAGTTTGGTTTCCGTTCCTGGAAGGGGGAGGGGCAAAAAACTTCGACTTTGGTTGGGGCGGAGACTTAGTTCAGATCGAGCGGTGCCCGACAATTTTTTTGTCGGCCCAAAAAGTGACCTCTTTCAGTCGTCGAGTTGAAATGTCGTAAAAAAACATATTATTTTTCGGCCAAGAAAAGTTTAGGGCCTATGACCTTTTTTAGTCATTCGATTGATCTTTTTTTGAATTTTCTGGGCCTTCTTGGAGGTAGCTAAACCCCGAAAAAGGATACCATTTTGAAAAATACTGGAAAGAAACTGATATCCGTACACACCTGAAAAACTGTTGCAAACTAGGCCTACTTTAGAAATTCAGCAACGGCTTCAACAATGATTATCTTTAAACTCAGAATAGAAACCTTTATAATTTTTTAAGGATTTTCCACGCTAACACTCTGCCAGTGCCAGTCCAAAGCCTGTGTAAAGAAGGAGGACGTCGCTAATGGTCTTTGTTACCACACAGTGACGTTAGACTGCAACTACACACACACTACGCTATTGTAGATCTACAAAATCATTTAAAAACAAGAGGTCCACCACTACCGCACGTGCAATAATAAAGAAAGGAAAGGGTGCGAGGAGGAGGAGGAGGAGGAGGAGGAGGAGGAGGAGGAGGAGGAGGAGGAGGAGGAGGAGGAGGAGAAGGAGGAGGAGGAGGAGGATGAGGAGGAGGAGGAGGAGGAGGAGGAGGAGGAGGAGGAGGAGGAGGAGGAGGAGGAGGAGGAGGAGGAGGAGGAGGAGGAGGAGTGCGAGGGATAAAGAGAGATGGGATAAAAGACATCGCGATGTAATTTATCTTTTCGGGTAAAATCGAACAACTTTGCTAACATGGCGCATATAGTCAATGTCACAAAATCACGAACATAATTATAGGAGTCAGAGTATGTTAACAAAATAATTTTTTTCATGCTTATCGAACAACAATTCAGAGCAATGTCTTCGTTACAGAAGACTTAGACTTAGACTTAGACTTAGTTCCTCCAGTTCCGATCGGAACATTGCGTTACAGAAGCCCTAGTATGAAAAACAATGAAAACGAATTAAGGTCTTAACACACCTCATTAACAAAGAAATTGTCACTATAAATACGGCATTACCTTTAAAAATGCGTTAGTTTTCTTTACTGTCTGATGAGAATGGAGGATCATCTCTTTAAGACGCTAACCATTCAATTAGCCTATAGCAGTGCAAGTCCAAAGTGAGAAAAGGCAGTGATAATGCCGTGTCGTGCTTTACAGGCTGAAGCTTCGCTAAACAGTAATGGCTAAACAAGAATAGCGAGCCGTAAAGGTACAAATTCTACCTTTCAGCAGAGGCAAGAAGAATAGCATGGAGAAAAGAAGAAGGGAGGAGAGCGACGATAATGAACTTTGCTATATGCACAGTTTGTTCGTTGAAATAACTCTGCAGCAGCAGACCTTATGATAAATAGTTATTCTGTGCAGGGCAACTACAGTAGCCTTCGCTGCCATAAATTATTATGCTTAAACTGTGGATTCATTCAAGAAAAGTAGTTCAGGTTAATTGTGGATAAAATTACGTCTTTTTCACCTCATGCTGCCACCTCGCATCTGTATGCACTCTGTCAATACCATCACTGGTCTCAATGTCTTCTTGATTTCCATATCCACTGGACAACGCATGGTTCTGCCATAAACAGGACATTTTTGTAGCATTCACACAGTTAGTCTTAGTTATTCTTAGTATCATCAGAGTGGCTTTAAAAGATATCTTTACATCAGCAGTGATATTAGCAATGGATGTCCTTAAACAGCAAAATTAACATAACTGCCTTACTCAACATTATTATGCGCATAGGCCATACTTTGACACCTTTAGAAAGATGTTCAACGGCCTATATAAATTGTTCGGCTTCAATTGAAGAGTAATTTCTTCCAAATCAATATTATTAGGACATTTAGCAACTCCGCCACTGGTCGCACTCTGCAAATTCCGGGAAAATTGTACGGTTTTTGAGCAAATATCGCCCCAAATGACTAAAAAAAAGGTCATCAACTTTGGTTTTCCTGAAGATTTCGGCGGCCGAATGACCAAAACCAGGGTCGTCATTCGTCTGAAATTTTCGTCTGCAAAAGGATGTAAAATTTTGTCGGCGACTCAATCATTCGTCCGCCCAAAATCTCGTGTTCTTTCTTCGACCACTCGTTCGTTCCCCCTCAAGTCTCCGCCCATGAGTGCGAGCAGATTTATTGTGTTGGTCTTATTATGATGTTCAAAGTCCCCATGGATCTAGGCCTATACCGTGTACACTGACCCTTTAACCGCGGTGGAGAAGAATAATAATATTATTGCTGACATTCATGCAACGCCCCAGGTGGCATTAAGACTGTGCGAGAACGATTAGTGACCTTTAAAGACGAACAAATCATTTTTTAAAGAAATTATTATTGTTTTATTATGCGTTTTACAGTTTCTTCAAGGTGTCTAATGACAGCCTTCATTTGATACACATGACTACTAATACGCTAAGGTGTATGACCAATGGACCATTAATGGATGCAGAAACTGCATCTAACTCAAAACGGCTAAATTTTCAGTTACGTTGTTCTTGCTTAATTATGACGGCAGAATAAAGGTGATGAGGTGTGCAGACTGTCGGAGCTGATGAGTCCGGGATGCGGGATGAAACGCTGCTGCTTGGAAGAGATGATTGGGAGGCAGGACTAAACTGAATCGAATCCGATTGAATAGTCATCGTCATCTGAATGATGTTATTATAATGAACAATCGAAAATATGCGTACTGTGTCCGAGCCGAATGGTATGGGGTATGTCTTTGCAATTCCAGTAGCAATAGCAATTGCAGTTATAGTAGACTGAGTTTATAAAGCGTCACTTTCAACTCTGTTATAATTCTTGTTGGCTCTGAGCAATAACAATTTGTTGCAGGCGATCTATGCTGAAGAAATGTATCATTCGTGTAACTGTTTCATTATGTAGCACCGATTAATAACGTTTTAAAGGTGTTCAAGGCGACCAATCTGATGAGTAGCATTCTATTACATGTAGTAAAAAAAGACATCTTCTTGTATAAAAACACGATCTGGTCATTTGCTTTTTTGTTTCAGTTTAACGACACTGTGTTACAAACAAGGCCGTAGCCAGGATTTGATTGGGGGTGTGTGTTTCTTCGGGGGAGATTGCGGTGGTGTACCCCACCAAGCATCGGATACACAGAGAAGACGACTCAGACGAGAGATGGTTGATGCAAGGGCTACCTCGTGGGGAGACCATGTACTCTTAGGACTCTAAGCGCGAAGATCTTGGAGCTACATCGCATGTCAGACTTTTTGTCAGTGCCGTTTTACATACCTGCAAACGATCGGACCACAACGATGGCGGACGGTCATACATCTGGTTTGGTGCATGTTTGTATGTATGTGCACTTGTTATAGCGCCCCTTCAAGCTCTCTACTCAGAGGCGCTCCCGATGCAGACCGGACACTGCATCGGAGTTTCACGCCGAAGCGCTGAGCAATAACATTATTGTAAGTGAAGGACTTGCCCAAGTTCCTTACGCGGCGAGGTGGATTCGAGCCTCGGACCTTCCGGCTCCAAGGCAACGACGCCACCACTACACCACCGCGCCCCACATTCACTGCACTGCGTCAAGGAATGGTGGCTACGACACGGACACCTTGACGTTGGCTGACTACCGGCTGCTCGGACTAACTGGAACTGCGTCTGCATCAACTGCAACCGAACGTTACTCCATGACAACAAAATGGATGCACTTGAACAAAGCCCCGTCAGACTCAAACTCGTGACACTTTACGGAGTTTTGAACTGTTTTAACAATGACGTCTAAGACAGATGCTTTGAAGGCTACAGAATTTCGCTATTATTAGTTTGTTACGGAGTGGGTGTTGGCAAGAATTTTGTAGTAATTGGGAATCAGTTAAAAGAGGTGTCTTATCTGTACAGAATAATGTTCGCAAACTATCCAACTTGGGACTTAATAACTTTTGGTTAGGGCCTGGATTGCCCTGGAATTCATATCAATATTAATATTTACTTCATCTGCTAAACTTTTTTCTCTAGTTCTCTACTGAAGATTGTGTACATGTCCTAACGCTTGAACATGGGGGGGGGGGACAAATGCATGGGCCGTCCCCCCAACGTCTTCATTGGGGGGACCGTCCCCCCTGCCCCCTAGGTCTCCGCCCATGTTAGGGTGAAGTACTGTATTGTATTACTGTGTCTGCATATGTATACAGCGCTCATTTTAGAATGGTCTTATTCGGTCATGTCCGATCAAGTACCTAGCATCATATCAACCTTTAATGTTATGGACCTCTCTCCAACAGTGCCAGACCCCAGCCTGAATAAGGGAGGGGCCGATAATGATGTATGTTATCATCCAGAGTCATTATACTAGGCCTAGATGAAGCGATTACTACTGCTGCTGAACTCAGTTTTTGTGTTTATTGATGTTAGCAATGAAAGAAAAAACATGTGATTTTAAACACCTTTTAAAACAGATCAAATGATGCTATGTGAGAATGCAATTCAACTGGTGGCGTAGGTCTGATATTTGACACGGCAAAATCGGTGGTAGATGAACAAACAAGATGTGGTTGATATTAGACATTACAAAAGCATACTCATTGATGTCATGAATCTCATGATATGACACATCTAGTTCTAAAGTGGTTCATCGTTGACCACACAAAAAGGCAGATGAACCACTGTAGAACTAGATGAGCCATAATTATTTATAAGCGTACAATTCATTTCGTCAATAATAGGCCGCTTTCTATCTACATAACATATCTAAAAATTAATGATGCTATGTAAGAATATGATAATAATTATAGCATCATTCGGTTAACTCATGCACTGTTCGTACTCTGATAGTGCAAGTTCCTGCGACAACAAAGTTCGCTAGCGTCGCCCTCCTTCCTTATCCAGGATTGGTACTGGCACTGCCAAAATGCAGGCGGTGATGTAGTATTAGTTGTGGCTTTTTATAGACATTTTATTATAGAATAATCATATTTTTTCAAACTGTAGTCATAAAAAATACAAATGCATTTAGAATAAGCTGTGTAGGGGATCCATAGTCAGCATACATGCATGTAGTGTAGACGATTGAAAATGGAACAAATGCAGGAACTCTGTTACATAACAATAATTATTATTATGGGGTTTGTATACAACATAATGCCAAATGACAAAGCAGGGAGCTTACGAGCAGAATTTAAAAAAATGAAAGAGAAGCACTCTCAAAGAGGCGAAAATTATCGATGTCTTTCTTTTGTTTATACATCCATTTGATCAATTCTACACTAAGAATACCAACACTTACTAATAATTATAGGGTTATATCTGAGCTCGAACGCATTGTCACACGCTTAAATAAATCATTGCATTATCAGTTTTAAAAAGATGTTTGCAGCTTAGTAATGTATTTTATTTATGGAGTCTGGCGCTGCATGGATCCGAGACAAATAATATGAGAAAGGACGACATAGAGAAAGTGGACTTTTCAAATGTAGGTGTGGAGAAGGAAAGAAGAAAATAAGGTGGATGGAACATATAGCAAATGAAGAAGCGATGCATGGACTGATTTGAGAAGTGTGGGCGCGGTGGTGTAGTGGTGGCGTCGTTGCCTTGGAGCCGGAAGGTCCGAGGTTCGAATCCACCTCCCCGCGTAAGGACCTTGGGCAAGTCCTTCACTTACAATTGCTAAGCGCTTCGGCGTGAAACTCCGATGCAGTGTCCGCTCTGCATCGGGAGCGCCTCTGAGTAGTGAGAGCTTGAAGGGGCGCTATAACAAGTGCACATACAAACAAATGCAAACAAACAAACAAACAATAAATTAACGTTGGCGCACAAAATGACGTTAATTTTCAACACCGTTATTAAAAGGAATATTTTATTATAAATATTTAGCTCATCGCAAGAATGTTCTAAGGTGATAGATGTTTGTTAGCACAACCTCATAGCCGCACTTGCTTGACTGAACCATAATAATAATTATTGAACTTTACAGAAAATGCCTTAAGGTTGTGCTTCTTTCACGTTGGAAAAGGGTCGATTCATTTTTAGACCAAATCTCTGCTGTAAGTTAAAATTACGTATTTCCACTGCGCCATTCTAATTCATAATTATTGGGTTGGGTTCATAATTCATCGGATGAAAGAAATAATCCACACCATTTGATTCCCGACAGTCGTAGCCGTGGTGTTGATGATATCGATCGCAATATTGCTAGATCTTATAGTTCTTTAATCACTTCCAAGTAAACAGAAATAACTAATCGCCCCATTTGATACAGGGGCTGCACCTGATGCCTTTAAAATGGCCAAAACTAGTCCTTATATTTAAAAAGTGTTGAAAGGAAGTGTTGAAGCATTTTTACATGTTACCTTCAATGATTCTGTCCGGGATAAGAGTGTTACCATGGATGGAGAACACGTCAATCAGATTACTTATGGCTGTTACTATTTAAGTTCTTCTGCAGCTGAGTAGTCCCCTTGATTTGAAGATTGAAGAAGCGCTATATATATTCTCGAACGAATGAAGGAACAACGTTTCAATGCACTATCTTTGTCATCCATCAGCATATTAAGTTTATCTGAGCGTATGCAGTGCGTCAGTGTGGTCTGCGTGTGCGAGTGCGTGCGTGCGCCTATTCTTGCGAAGCTTTAATTATTCATTGTCCGCGCAAATCTGGGTAGTCAATTAAACAATGTTCAATGTCTATAGACAACATAATTTCAGTGACTGAATATTCCGGGCAATTTTCTCACAAGTGGGATATCTCAAAAATGAGCAACATGTTAGCATTTAATGTTATTATTACCCCATGGTTCGTGTTTCAAAGGTGTCTAATGATAATTTCATCTACTAAGTGCTTGGTAAGAATGTTACTGCAGCACGCTGAGCACGCTAGCATTAAGTTCGCGTTCGACACAAGAGAGCCAATTCACTTCACCAGCGGAGCATTGCATTTCGAGGAGCTGCATGCATGTAGAACGGCGTACGAGAGGCTCTTCGCTGCCCTCCTCCTCCTTAATCAAGGACATGTGTTACATCCACTCCTCCCATCATTGAGACCCCAGCCTTACTCCATGAGGCTAAGACTACATGTACGAATCATCCCTAGGGCGGACAACCTAACTAGGAAATCGTTTTTAACTTTTTGACAAGAATGCTTTATCATAATAATTATTTGAATGTAATAGGCCTACCATATAAACCAAAGTGCAGCATAAATTGTTGGTCATTAAAAGAACACATTTTTTATTTTAAAGAAAAATTTATATTGGATTTTGGACATAGGATTTTGTGCTATTTGAAAACATTTTGTCATTGATTGGATATAGAAATTATGTCTGTTTATTATACCATGTCTGTGCACCAAAATGCGGATAGTATTATTGGTATATTGAAGAATAATCTTATCTTATCTTATCTTATCTTATCTTATCTTATCTTATCTTATCTTATCTTATCTTATCTTATCTTATCTTATCTTATCTTGTCTTGTCTTGTCTTGTCTTGTCTTGTCTTGCCTTGCCTTGCCTTGCCTTGCCTTGCCTTGCCTTGCCTTACCTTACCTTACCTTACCTTACCTTATCTTATCTTATCTTATCTTATCTTATCTTATCTTATCTTATCTTATTATAGGTCATACGACTATAATTGGACATGTGCCGCAAACAACCAACGAATGTTTTGCGTTGGCAGTTTTATATACCCATCGGATAAAATATTTTAAAGGTACGTAAACAGCCTAAGACAATCGCCTGTAACGCTCCCAGACGATGCAAAACCTGCACCAGGGTGAGAACGGCCGGGGAGTCATTGGGTTCATCAAAATTTTTTGATTAGGACCACATAATGAAGTCTTCATGCATAAAAATTATTAGTCAACGTCTGACTCCTCTTATGTGAAATATATTAGCTTGAGAAAATACCTACATAGTTTTTCTACAGCTACCTAAAACGTCAACATTTTATTCCAAACGAAACAAGTTTGATTTTAGAAAAACCTAAGGAGGGGGATACCACCCCCCCCCCCCTGGTAGCCCGAGGGTTAACATTTTTTTCCTCAACCTCCATTGTTTTGCTTTGATGAGAATTGCAAACTTGTGATGAATTTTTTTTCAATTCGGTTCAAGCCTGTTCCTGTTTGCTTCTACTTATACTTATTTGAATGTCAATTTGTGTCCTACAGTAAATGTTCTTAAAGCACATCTTTAGCTATTATAATGCCATTATTTCTCTTTTTAAAGGTATCTAAATTGAAACATTAATTTTCAAACACTTTAAGTGATTGTCGACATCTTACGGTCAACTGCAGGATGATGTGTTATCAGTGTTTGGACATATACATGTATGTATCGCCATGGGCGGAGTTTATCAGGGGCTAGGGGGGGCTAAGCCCCCCCAAGAATCCACCGACTTGACAATGTATCAATAAGGACTCCCAAGGGTAAAAATAATGGCACTTGTGGGGACAACAAAAGACCTAGACTGCCACCAGCCATGGGCGGAGTTTGCTCTCAGCTCTTGGGGGGAGAGGCTAAATCAATGTTCCGCGGATCTCTATAATAGTCAAGTCAAGTCAACTTCAAAACAGCAGGTCGTTGATAACGACGGTAACCAAAATGATGGACTTAGACACCCGAAAATCGTTGGTAACACTGGAATAAATATGATGTCCTTAGACATCCGAAAATAGTCGATAGTACAAAATGAAAGTGATGTCCTTAAACACCTGAAAACCGTGGATAAAACTAGAATCAAAATGATGACAACCAAAAATCGTAGATAGCCCTGAAATTAAAATGATGTCTTTAGACACCAAAAATCGATGATAACTCAAGAATCAAAATGATGCCTTTAGACACCAGAAAATCGTTGAATCAAAATGATAGACTTAGACGCCCGAAAATCGTTGGTTACACTGGAAATAAAATAATGTCCCTAGACACCCGAAAATCGTTGATAATATTGGAATAAAAAATAATGTCCTTAGACACCCAAAAATCGTTGAATCACAATGATGTCTTTAGACATCCGAAAATAGTTGAATCAAAATGATGGCCTTAGACACCCGAAAATAGTTGGTAATACGAGATTCAAAAGGATGTTTTAGACACCCGAAAGTCGTTCATAACACTAGAATTAAAATGATGTCTTTAGTCACCCACAAATCGTTGAATCAAAATGATGTCCTTAAACACCCAACAATCGTTGATAACCCTTAAATCAAAATGATGTCCTTAGACACCCGAAAATAGTTGAATCAAAATGATGGCCTTAGACACCCGAAAATAGTTGCTAACACGGGAATCAAAATGATGTTTTTAGACACCCGAAATTCGTTGATAATACTAGAATTAAAAAGATGTCCTTAGACACCCACAAATCGTTGAATCAAAATGATGTCCTTAAACACCCAAAAATCGTTGATAACCCTTAAATCAAAATGATGTCCTTAGACACCCGAAAATCGTTGAATCACAATGATGGCCTTAGACACCCGAAAATAGTTGCTAACACGGGAATCAAAATGATGTTTTAGACACCCGAAAGTCGTTGATAATATTAGAATTAAAATGATGCCCTTAGACACCAACAAATCGTTGAATCAAAATGATGTCCTTAAACACCTGAAAATCGTTGATAACTCTTGAATCAAAACGATGTCCCTATAGACACCCAAAAATCGTTGAATCAAAATGATGGCCTTAGACACCCTAAAAATGTTGGTAACACTGGAACTAAAGTATTGTCCGTAGACACCCGAAAATCGTTGTTAATATTGGAATTCAAATGATGTCGTTAGACACCCGAAAATCGTTGAATAAAAATGATGTCCTTAGACACCCGAAAATCGCTGAACCAAAATGATGTCCTTAGACACCCGAAAATAGTTGAATTAAAATGATGGCCTTAGACCACCGTAAATCGTTAGTAACAATGGAATCAAAAATGATGTTCTTAGACACCCAAAAGTCGTTGATAATACTGGAGTTAAAATGATGTCCTTAGACACCCGAAAATCGTTGAATCAAAATGATGCCCTTAGACACCCGAAATTGTTGCTAACACTTGAATCAAAATGATTTCCTTAGACACCCGAAAATCGTTGGTAACACTAGAATCAGAATGATGTCCTTAGACACCCGATAAAAGTGCTCATTAAGTGATGTACAATGCCAAGCAAATTTCTTTCCAGGTTAACGGTCTTATTTGTCATAGACCCTGGTCTAATCGGACCCATCCATCACTTGATCACTAAATAATCATATTAAGCACCTACATAGAAGTATTCCGAAAGTGCTGTTATACTTTTATAATGAAGTATGAATAACATATTGTATACTCCAGAGGAAATGGAATCAAGCAATAATGTTGCCTATTCTTAAACCTATTAAAGATACTGCAGCTCCTGAACCACAATTTCCAAGTTAAAAGGCTATGGGTTACTAAGCAACTTAGACTAGAGCTGCATGACTCTTTTTGCATCAGTTGTAGTCGGTAGAATAGCATGGACGCTTACCCGCGGTTAAAAGACGACATATATTGCAGTAAAAGCCTAGTGCTTATAAGGTATGCGAAAAGATACCTTTTGACATAGTGGAAGTTTTCAAGGGGATAAACGACGTTTTGCGGTTTTCCGATAGATTTTAATTATCAAATAAGCGACGGCTTAAAAATTAAAATTTATATTACTAAATAAACAAAGATTGATGATCAAGCGTCTGTTGCAGCTGTTTTCGGGTGTCTAAGGACATCATTTTGATTCCAGTGATACCAACGTTTTTCGGGTGTCTAAGGACATCATTTTGATTTTAGTGTTATCAACGATTTTCGGGTGTCTAAGGACATCATTTTGATTCCAGTGTTAAAAACAACCTGCTGTTTTGAAGTTGACTTGACTATTATAGAGATCCGCGGAACATTGTTTTAGCCCCCCCAAGAGCCGAGACCAAACTCCGCCCATGTATATCGCGCTGCTATAATGAGCTATAATCAACAAAGCGTCAAAAATGGCAATACTTTCATATCCGATGCAGCAAAATTGAAGCCATAAATATTTCAGTGCCTTTTCCTCATTCCTAATTACGTAATTCTTGCTCAAATGTTTGCAGAATAATGCGCTACAAAACTTTGAAGAAAACGTGAATGTGCATACTTCACGCCCATCGATTGCATTTAAACAATGATCACGCCGTTTATAATTCCGTCACTCTTTGCACTCTGACAGTGCCAGTCCAAAGCCTAGATGAAGGCAGGGGTGGCAACGCTAATGATTTATGCCAATACACAGAATCGTTAAGATTGACAATGGCTACGTTGCATTACACTTATGCGTGTAGTCAATATTCCACGTGGATGTTATAGGGTGATTTTGAATAAATGAAATAATTAAATTTGCTTCAATTTTGCACATGACTGCAGACAATTTTTGCACGAGAGAGCAAAAACAAAACGACAATGGTGGCATTTTTGGAGAGAGTTTGATGAATGCAAAGCAGACAATTTAGAACATAATATTATTATTATTATACCAGATGAAGATTTTCGCACGCTGACAAAATTAATTGCTAGAAGATGGCAGGCAGCAATACCGCTACATGACTGGCAACAGTGTCACTGGTACAACATGAATACTGTAGAAGAAACAAGGACGGAAGCGAAAGACACCAATACGGAAGTGGCACAACAGGTGCTAGAATAATATTATATGAAAGGACAGAGGATCTCAAGAAAAGTGCCTGACATGAGCGTCCAGAGAAGATAGTTGAGGCCAACAAAAGCAGATAGCGATGAAAACAGGAAAAGTAGAACAAGATAACTATGGAAATCAAAAAGAAGGCAAAAGAAAGCTTGTGGAGAAATGCAATGTGGCAGAGAACAGCGCAAGGAGACAGAACACGGGTGAAGAACAAGGATAAAAAACCACAAGAAGACAGATAAAAGAGTAAATAGAATAAGAAGAATTATAATTAAAAGGTGTTTTACTGAAACGTAACATTTTAGGGTTCTACTCTATTTACCGTAGTGTCTCTTTTTTGCCAGCAGTTGATTATATCAAAATAGTACGATGCTGCTGCTAAGCATAGGTGGAGACTTGGTCCCAACTTTGAGGGCACGGATGATCGGCCGATGCGCCCCTCCCATGTGCCGAAAATATTTGAATTACCACACTGCACCGTTAGCATTTTAGGCTTTCAATTTAACAAAGTTATTCATTTTTTCAGTGCTAACAGACCTGGTCTAAGAATTTTAAGTGTTCCTTCCTCGAAGTCGAAGGAACTGTTTTGAATTTCCACTCTTTAATGGTAACATTGAAGGCTGACTCTTTATCGGCGCTAATAGTCCTAATCAAAGAATTCAAAGATGTTCCCCAGGTCAAAAATTTATTTAAAGAGCGACTCATTCATTATGCCAATTTATATTTTAGGTGGAATTGAGTTCCATATTTTGGAGATAGTGGGCATCTTGAAACAGTTACAAAAATCGTTTGCACTTCTTAATAGATTAAGTTTTGGTTAAGAATTTCTTCGTTATCATCCTGCAGCGAACAACCAATTTTATTCAGTGTTATTGCCAACATGAGCATCCTTTTATTTAATGGGATAAACGTGACATGTACTTTATAACATTTCCAAGATAGATAATTTTCAATGTGTTTAAGACACCTTTAAAACAAAAGTTTTGTCGCTATTTAAATTAGACCTCTCTTGGAATGAACAGTTCGTCCGAAGAGTGAGGACAGTAACTGTTGTTCAACTGAGAAACCTTATAATAACAAAGTGAATCAATAAAACGTTATGTAATACAATCATCAGAAGACTTGCATCTAAATGCACAGCGAGTTTTCATGTGTCAATTCGCTTTTGAGTTTTTGAAAGAGACACCAATCGCATGTAGGAAAAAATTATATCTACAGGGTGGCTCAAAAAAAATGTACCACCGGATAAAATGCGATAACTTCGCAACCGATTGACATTTTTCTCCGAAAATTTTCCAATTTGTAGGGGAATGAATTTCCAACAATTCCTGAAAGTTTCACTTGAAAAGTTTCATGTTTTCAAAAGTTACAGCTGTTTAAACTTGAAATTTGGTTTTTTCGAATTTCCGGAGAATCATGTTACAATACATGTGATTTCATTGCGATTTTTTGGTAAATTACAACACAAAAAATTACGATGATGT
Source organism: Lumbricus rubellus (assembly GCA_945859605.1). Taxonomy (NCBI): domain Eukaryota; kingdom Metazoa; phylum Annelida; class Clitellata; order Crassiclitellata; family Lumbricidae; genus Lumbricus; species Lumbricus rubellus. Next base: position 7,013,435 of record OX243821.1, read on the forward strand.
CATACAACCTCACTAATAGCTGTAAAGACGTGCTTATGATGTAATCTGTTAGTATTTGGTCATATTTTGTATATTAAAATCTCATTTGTGTATCCGTTACTGAACGTCATGGACAAAGTTTCGGCAGATGATAAACAGGGAACTCGGACGTTACGTGAACAGAGACTGGTGCATTGCGCGGTCATAGCAAAAGACCCAGTGAAAAGTGGAGCCTGAGCACAGTGAAGGCTATCTGCAAACGTGTTTATGTAATGGAGGCCAAATGTCGGAAGAGAGGCAGGAAGTGGTCATTAATTTTTGGTCTGACGGAAAAATCTCGATTTTCACGAAATTCACTTGGTAATCGAAAGGGTCAAGTTTGCAAAGCACATCATGGTTTCAGCATCAGATTTGCTGGCATGTGTTACGGCTGCAAGAAAAGATTGCCTTTAATCCCATTCAGTAGGCTAAATGTCAAACTCATCGCTGAACTCTTTTACCCAGACTCATTGAAGACCAGGTTTGCTGTAACATCTGTTTTGATTTTCGAGCAGTACGGTGCGCCTGCTTGCTCGCACGGCAAGGCTGATTATGATGACGCTACCTTATTTTCGCAATCAACTGCAGTAAATTAATTGGCAAAGGTGACTAACAACCTCGCCAGACCTTAGCACTCTTGCTTATCACGTCTGGGGAGCTGCGCTGGAACGCTGCAAGTCATTTCATCCCAAGTTGGAGAACATTGGCTAGCTGAAGGAAGTCTTGTTGCTAATGTGGGATCAGTTAGGCCATACTGAGCTTCACAAAAAGATTTCGAACTCGTGTTAAAGCAGGGAGTGGACACTCCCATCATACCTTACAATAAACTGCAAAACAAAATTCTGAGGTCGTAGTGAAAAGTGATATCATTTGACATGGAAATCAACAAATGACGTTAATTTTTCCGCGGAAATTCGAAAAAACGAAATTCAAAGTTTAAACAGCTGTAACTTTTGCAAACATGAAACTTTTCAAGTGAAACTTTCAGGGATTGTTGGAAATTCATTCCTCTGCAAATTGGGAAATTTTCATAGAAAAAGGTCAATTGGTTGCGAAGATATCACATTTTGTCCGGTGGTACATTTTTTTTTGGAGCCACCCTGTATATTCGCATGCGGAGAATTTACGGCTTTCAAGTTCTTTTTTTTCTTTTGGTTCTCTGCCCCAAGGGCAAGTTCGTCTGTCCAATATCGCCACTCTTCCCTCCGACGGGCCTTCTCGATTTTCTTTATGTTTTCTTTTCTCAATGTCCAGGTTTCGGAACCATACAACACCGCACTAGTGTTTTTCTTGTAGAAGCTTCATTTGACATAATTATACTCGGGATGCATAGAGGGGTGGTCTCCCGCTGCCTTCCCCTCCTCGGTTTTTTAACGAGACACCATCTCTCTGCGTCATCCGTCCTTCAGGATCTTCTCCTCTGGATTCTCGCATATACCGGCGAGAACTCGGTCGCCCACAACGCACTTCGTTTTCAACAGGGGGCACCCCGTGTAGGTGGCGTGGTGGACGTTTGAGCAGCAGAGGCTATAATTATGAGACGCTTGCTAACTCCATTCCCGTATATTACGTTCGTAGATAAAAGATGAGCCAGATAACGGCTGTTTGTGAAAGGGTGAACTGTAAACTAGGGCATAGTGACCAGAAAGGATCATGTTTGGGATATATTAATTTGTTGCTCCTATGCATAGGATAGTGTCTGGTAAAGAAATTTTGTTTCTGACGTGGTGCTTTACTTTGCCGCCAAGGCCCTGAAGTTATTCATGTATACCGTACTTTTGAGCATTGCATTAAAACTGCTGAAATTTGATTATTTTCTTAACTGAAGTAGTAATGAGGCTTAAAAGTGGGAATATTGTGAGCCAGATTTTATGGCTTAGGGTAATAATATTTGTTTGGCCATTCCGGCATAGTATGAGCTACAAGCAAGGGGTCGTCCATAAATGACATCACGCAATTTAGGGCTACCCCTTCAACACCCTCGTCACACGTTAACACAAAAGTCATAATTATGATATCTAGCGATGGACCCGTTGGACCGTCACAAATCGTTACAGATGTATGATCTCTCCCCTTCAGTTACGTGACGTCATTTATGGACGGTCCCCATTGCATTATTCTGTCTTTAAAAAACGGGGAAAAATTTATGTTGTAAAACTTGTGGTCCCTAATTACGCTTCAGAAAATGCTCACATACTGACAATGCGTTTCATTCAAATTATATATTCATAATTCCCTTTTGTGGTATATTTGACCATGTTTTTGAGGGATTCGCTCTTTGTTCGAATGTGGCCCTCTCTACTTTCTTTCTGCAAACTGACCTTGCTGCGTCTGTTACAGTATAGGCCTAGCAACTTTGCTTGTGGCAATGGTATTTTTCCCGATCTAACATACTTCTAGTTCTAATGAATTCCTTAATGTCATTTTTCTTAAACTTGCAAGTTATTGGAGGCTCAAGTTTGGAAAAATCCAACCAGTTAACTAGAACACAGTGGACAGTGGCTTCTAAATTCAGTTTTGGGATTATGAAAGTTCTAATATCTCCAGAACTGCTGTGGTGATAAGGATCAGTTTCCCTTGCTATTTTAATTCTTCTGGCTGCCAGTTCTTGCATGTGTTTTTTCTCCTGAATCATCATAATTCAGATAAAAAAAATTCTGGTTAACCATAGTAGCCGTGCATTCTTTTGAATACATTTATCAACGACCTTTCTCTCAACGTTGGCTAGGAAACGTGATAAATTATGTGCAAATAAATGTCGTAACGTTATATAACTCATTGAAGTGGAACACGCAGAGCTGCATAATCGGAGTCATTATTGTGCCACAGCTAGAATCATTGTCTGGTGTATCATCTATACATTATACACTATACAGTCTTTGAGATCAGTGGCGGCGCCAGGGGGGGGCTAGGGGGGGCTAAGCACCCCCTATCGTCGGCTCAGCCCCCCCAAAACAAAACGAGGAAATTCTCTACAACTGCTAACTTCGAATAAGAAAGCTAGACAGTGACCAACGGCAATGAAAACAACTATGTAGAGGGTTTATTCTAATATAATCCACCGCATATAATATTTTTGCCAAATATCCGCCCCCCCGACCCATCATGAGGTTATGTATACCATAATATATTATGTAGCCCGCCGGCCGGCTAAGGGGCTACACCTGTAGTCTTATACAATCACATTCGAAATGGGGTTTTCAATTAGCAGCAGCACTCATGGTGAGACTTTGGGGGCTTGGGGACGGTCCCCAAGTTTGTGGTCAAACCCGGCCCTAGGGTGTGCGGGGCCCAAGGCAGCAAGAGATTCTCTGAAAATGGTTCTGAAGCATAACATTTACGAAGTTGATTTCCTGCCAATATGGTAAGGAGGCCTACTGTATATCATAGGCTTTGATATTCTAGAAAACCTGAAATCCACAGGTAGGCCTAGCCTAGGGCTGAAGAGTGGTTTGGAAAGTTGCCTGGTCTGATTTTGACGGACGAGCCTTTGAGCCGAAAATTTTCAGAAATCTTGTTTTGGTCATTCGCCCAGAATTGTAAAAATTTCTCCCTCTTTTGGTACCTGACGACCTTTTTTTTAGTCATTTGCCTATAAAATTTTAAAATCATACCATTTCTACCGATTTATTTTGTTTGACGACCTGTTTTTTTTATTTGTTTGTTCACAAAATGTTAAGACTTGTTTACCGGCTGATACCCGGCACCAGCAGGTCACGAAAATCAATGCCGGGTCGCAGACCCTGACAGACCCGGCTCACTTTCAGTAGTTGTGATACGCTTTTTTGCAGACTCATGGGCGGAGTTTGGTCTCAGCTGGAAGGGGGGGGGCTAAATCAATGTTCCGCGGATCTCCATTATAATAATAGTCAAGTCAACTTCAAAACAGCAGGTCGTTGATAACACTAGAATCAAAATTATGACCTAAAACACCAGAAAGTCGTTGGTAACACTAAATCAAAATAATATCCGTAGACACCCGAAAATCGTTGATAACAGTATAATCAAAATGATGTTCTTAGACACCCAAAAATCGTTGGTAACTACTGGAATCAAAAGAATATCCTTAGACATCCGAAAATCGTTGATAACACTGGAATCAAAAATAAGTCTTTAGACACCCGAAAATCGTTGATAACAGTATAATCAAAATAATGTTCTTAGACACCCGAAAATCGTTGGTAACACTGGAATCAAAAGGATATCCGTAGACACCCGAAAATCGTTGATAACAGTATAATCAAAATGATGTTCTTAGACACCCGAAACTCTTTGATAACACTGGAATCAAAACGATGTTTTAGACACCCGAAAATCGTTGATAACAGTATAATCAAAATGATGTTCTTAGACACCCGAAAATTTTTGATAACAGTATAATCAAAATGATGTTCTTAGACACCCGAAACTCGTTGATGACACTGGAATCAAAACGATGTTTTTAGACACCCGAAAATCGTTGATAACAGTATAATCAAAACGATGTTCTTAGACACCCGAAAATCGTTGGTAACACTGGAATCAAAAGGATATCCTTAGACACCCGAAAATCGTTGATAACAGTATCATCAAAATGATGTTCTTAGACACCCGAAACTCGTTGATAACACTGGAATCGAAACGATGTTTTTAGACACCCGAAAATCGTTGATAACAGTATAATCAAAATGTTGTTCTTAGACACCCGAAAATCGTTGATAACAGTATAATCAAAATGATGATCTTAGACACCCGAAACTCGTTGATAACACTGGAATCAAAACGATTTTTAGACACCCGAAAATCGTTGATAACAGTATAATCAAAATGATGTTCTTAGACACCCGAAAATTGTTGGTTACACTGGAATGAAAAGGATATTCGTAGACACCCGAAAATCGTTGATAACAGCATAATCAAAAAGATGTTCTTAGACACCCGAAAATCGTTGGTAACACTGGAATCAATAGGATATCCTTAGACACCCGAAAATCGTCGATAATATTTGAATCAAAATAATGACTCAGACGCCCGAAAAGGTGTTTTAAACAATATTTGACGACTAAAAAAAAGTTGTTTTCGAAAATTTTGACAGCTAAAAAAATGTCTTCAAAAATTTTGAAAACAATAGTAAGGTGCCATCAAAAATTTTGAAAATAACATAAATTTCTACAGAAATTTTGACTCTTAATCAAAGGTGTCTTCATACATTTTTACGACTAAAAAAGGTGTTTTCAGACATCTTGACGAGTAAAAAGTCGTCAGAAATTCTCCGCCGAAGAAACACTACAGAAATCAAATCCTGGCTACGGCCTTGGAGGCTGGGGGAAGTTGCGCAGTTCAAAAAATTTCTTTAAAAACCCGTGCATTCTTATACTGGTAGTCGGCGACACTGCAAAACGACTTCTTGTTGAAGGTTTCATGATTTTATCGTTCATAAATGGCTGTCAAAAAAGAGCCTAAAAAGGCTCCAGTTGAGGTCAACAGAGCTTTAAAAAATGCGTTGGTGGCTGGGGCTCCGCCCCAGACCCCCCTGGGGGAGCTTCCGACGCTCCCCCAGACCCCCTAGTCGGTACGGGCTTCGCGCCTTCGGCGCTTCGTAAAAATTGTTTTCGGCCTTGGGGCTTCAGCCCCCCCAAACCTGAATTCCTGGCGCCGCCACTGTTTGAGATTTATAATACTTCTTATATTATCTTTCTTTTCTCTTTCTTTTCTGTCTATTTCTCCATGACAATCGTTCTCGTGTTTGCACAGTACATATTTTTGCCATGGTTTGCAGCTGCAAAAGTACACTAAACTTCAAGTGCTCGGCGGCAAAGTTAGATGCAATAATTTTAATGCAACTTTTATTTAGTTCTTTCATTTAGGACCTGGAGCAACCTTTTAAGTTATCCCAAAGTTAATTTTAAACCAAAACATTTTTCTTGCTATACCCTACTGTAAACGTCTTTAACCCTCGGGCTACCGGGGAAGGGGTGGTATCCACCCACCCCTAGGTTTTTCCCAAATCAAACGTTCGGAATAAAATTTTCACGTTTTAGGTAGCTGTAGAGGATTCATTTGCACACATTTTGAGCTAAAATGTGTGATGATATACCATACCATTCAAAAGTTATTCCCGATATACCCGAGGCACCAGAGGGGGGTGGATACCACCCCCCTTAGATTATCGGCTGTATCTTATCCGTCCTTTGACATGAAGAGACACCAATTACACCATTCTGTAGAGGGAATGTGGGCTACATTTCTATGCTCAGTGAGTTGTCTTTGTGCAACCGGAAGTGCTCAAAAAATATTAAAATATAAAAAGGTGTTTTATTTACATAAAATTTTCATGTTTTTCCTATTAAAAATTATTCATAATTTATTTTTTAAGAGAAATAAATTATGTCATTCTATAGAGGGCATTTAGGGCTATTTTTTGATACCAATTAATCTGACATTTGATGACCGGAAGTGCTAAAAATAAATTTAAATGTGTGAAAATGTTTTTTTTTACAACGCTAACCGATAAGTCTGCGTAAACGTTTTTCAGCAGCTAATACATGTTTTTTTCTATTTATTGTAATTAAAACTAACTTATTACTAGTTTTTATAGTTGAATATTGGACTTTATTATATGTAAACTATTTTTAATTAAATAAATTGTTAAAAACACACAGAATCTAATATTTTGTTTATGCGAAAGTATTCATTTTGTGGAATCGACGGGTGCCTACGGTAAAAATTCATAACTTCGGGGTGCTTTCAAATATTTTAAACCTAAAAATACCATTTTGTGCAGAAATGAATGCTGAATCCATTGGTGTATTACAAGTTATGATATCTCAAACCAAACCCAAAATCCAGGGGGGTAACCACCACCCCCTGGGTGTTCAGTGTTACAAAAAAGCTTGGTAGCCTGAGGGTTAAATTTCGGACGGCGCGAACAACCATAAAAGATTCTTATTTCTATTAATTTATAACGCATGAAAACAAGTTTTAAAGGTGTTTAACCCTTATAGGGTAACCCCTTTTCGGTTACAGTTGTTGGTAACCGGGGGGTAAAAAAATACCCCCAATTTATTTTCGTCAAATCTAGGGAAATGTTTGACCAATTTCGGTCCTGTTTAATTTATATGATAGACAAGGACATTGTTGAACGTAATGAGCAACAAATCTTGAATTAAAATGATGATTAGTGATTATAGGAGGTCTGATTAGCTCATGACCAAATCCAGCAGGAACACACGGCGCTTGTCCAAACGTAGGCCTACTGAATGTGCGTGATCTCGCCATGTTGGATTCTGCAACTTCTATAACCCTCGGGCTACCAGGGGGGGGGTGGTATCCACCCCCCCCCTAGGTTTTTCCCAAATCAAACTTTTTTCGTTAGGAATAAAATTTTGACGTTTTAGGTGGCTGTAGAGGATTCATTTGCACACATTTTGAGCTAAAATGTGTGATGATATACCATACCATTCAAAAGTTATACCCGATATACCCGAGGCACCAGGGGGGGGTGGATACCACCCCCCCTTAGAATATCGGCTGTATCTTATCCGTCCTTTGACATGAAGAGACACCAATTACACCATTCTGTAGAGGGAATGTGGGGCTACATTGTGGTGGTCACGGAGTTGTCTTTGGACAACCGGAAGTGCTCAAAATAAATTAAAATATATAAAAAGGTGTTTTATTTTCATAAAATTTTCATGTTTTTCCTATTAAAAATTATTCATAATTTATTTTTTAAGAGAAGTAAATTATGCCATTCTATAGAGGGCAATTAGGGCTTTTTTTTATACCAAATAATTTGACATTTGATGACCGGAAGTGCTCAAAATAAATTTAAATGTGTGAAAATGTTGGGTTTTTTTACAACGCACACCGATAAGTCTGCGTAAACGTTTTTCAGCATGTTTTACATGTTTTTTCTCTTTTTATTGTAACTAAAACTAACTTATTACTAGTTTTTATAGTTGAATATTGGACTTTATTATATGTAAACTATTTTAATTAAATAAATTATGTTAAAAACACACAAAATCTAATATTTTGCTTATGCGAAAGTATACATTTTGTGGAATCGACGGGTGCCTACGGTAAAAAATTTATAACTTCGGGGTGCTTTCATATATTTTAAACCTAAATATACCATTTTGTGCAGAAATGAATGCTGAATCCATAGGTGTATTACAAGTTATGATATCTCAAACCAAACCCAAAATCCAGGGGGGGGTGGTAACCACCACCCCCTTGGTAGTCAGTGTTACAAAAAAGCTTGGTAGCCTGAGGGATAATTATGATATATGCGTTGAGCGCTGCTACATCAACCAAGAAATAGAAGAGGCCATCTTCTGGTCCTGTAACTGCAAGTGTATCTCTTTGTTTTCTGGTCGAATGAGTCCACGGCGCCTTTTGTGCCGTTGTAATCACCTATTTCTTTCGATAGCGTTATGCAAAAGTAAGCAATCAACACTAATATAATGCAGCCTGAAATAGAAATTATACGGCAAAGAATGGCTAATTCATATGCAAGAATACAAGAACCACATATCTCCAACAATTCAGTTCTATCAACTACTATGCTTACGTCTACATAGTGTAGAAATGATTTATCCAGTACTGGAATATGAAACCTTACTTTTAACACTAGTCTGCCGCTAGGTGGCAGCGCAATTTGGCACAACTGAAAACGACATTGTGAAGAAAAAACATATTTAGGAAAAGTCACAAAGGCACAAGTCTATTTTCTTTTATTCAAAAAAAGTACACGAAAAAAAGTAGGCTGGGGGTTATTTTTTACCCCCCGGTTACCCTATAAGGGTTAATGACACTGTTTAGCCTACTTGTTAGATTTTGTTTGCAAATGCGCTAGTTGTGCCTCGTCTTACGTTGAAACATATTAAAGGACGATATTCAAGACGCTAATAAGTTAACATCTAACATTCTGGCTTGAAATTGGTGTTTATTCCATCATAATAAATTAGGCCGCTGAGCAATCCAAATGAGGGCCAACCGATTAAATTATCAAAAGTCGTAACGGGCGAGGGGCAATAATATTATTTTTAGTTCAACACATAATATACGATTCGGAACTGCATTGGATATTCTTAAGTTTCCAAGACGATTTTATGAAAGGGAATCGAACGTGCAATTAATCTTTACCCAATCTTCTCTGATCATTCTGGTTAACATTATCTTCCTATCTCTCTCCATCTCACCACAATCGCGCCCCCACTCTTCCATCCACTTCCTACACCCTTTGAGATTCCAACCGAGAGTTCATTCTCAGTTGATCTCAGTTGGCTATCACGGTACACATTAGGGCATAGTGACAAGAAAGGATCATGTTTGGCATATATTAGTTTGTTGCTCCTATGCATATGATAGTGTCTGGCATAGAAATTTTGTTTCTGACGTGCTGCTTTACTTTGCCGCCAAGGCCCTGAAGTTATTCATGTATATCGTACTTTTGAGCATTGCATTAAAACTGCTGAAATTTGATTATTTTCTTAACTGAAGTAGTAATTAGGCTTAAAAGTATAAATATTGTGAGCCAGATTTCATGGCACATGGTAATAATATTTGTTTGGCCATTCCGACATAGTATGAGCTACAAGCAAGGGGCCGTCCATAAGTGACGTCACGCAATTTAGGGCTATCCCCTTCAACACCCTCGTCACGCGTTAACACAAAAGTCAAAATTTTTGATCTCTAGCAATGGACCGTCACAAATCGTTACAGATGTGTGACCTTCTCACCCTCTAGTTACGTGACGTCATTTATGGATGGTCCCCATTGCATTATTCTTTCTTTAAAAAGGAATAAATAATTAATGTTGAAAAAACTTGTGGTCCTTAATTACGCTTCACAAAATGTTCACATGCTGACAATGCGTTTCACTCAAATTATAGGCCTATATTTCCATTCACTTTTTGTGGCATATTTTAACATTTTTTAGTGATTCGCTCTTTATTGCGAATGTGACCCTCTTTACTTTCTTTGCCACAAACTGACCTTGCTGCGTCTGTATAACAACTTTAAATGTATGCTTGTGGCGGCAATGGTATTTTTCAAGATCTAACATACATCCAGTTTTAATGGATTCCTTAGGGTCATTTTTCTTAAACTTGCAAGTTATTGGAGGTTCAAGTCTGGAAAAATCCAACCAGTTAACTAGAACACAGTGAACATTGGCTTCTAAATTCAGTTTTGGGATTATGAATGTTCTAATATCACCAGAACTGTTAGGGTTACAATGATCAGTTTTCCTTGGTATTTTAATTCTTCTGGCTGCCAGTTCTTGCATGTGTTTTTTCTCATCAATCATCATAATTCAGAAGAAAAAATCTGGGTAACCATAGTAGCCATTCTTTTGAATAAATTTATCAACGAACTTGCTCTCAACGTTGGCTAAGAAACGTGATGAAAAATTATGTGCAAACATGGGCGGAGTTTATCAGGGGCTAGGGGGGGCTAAGCCCCCCCAAGAATCCACCGACTTGACAATGTATCAATAAGGACTCCCAAGGGTAAAAATAATGGCACTTGTGGGGACAACAAAAGACCTAGACTGCCACCAGCCATGGGCGGAGTTTGCTCTCAGCTCTTGGGGGGAGAGGCTAAATCAATGTTCCGCGGATCTCTATAATAGTCAAGTCAAGTCAACTTCAAAACAGCAGGTCGTTGATAACGACGGTAACCAAAATGATGGACTTAGACACCCGAAAATCGTTGGTAACACTGGAATAAATATGATGTCCTTAGACATCCGAAAATAGTCGATAGTACAAAATGAAAGTGATGTCCTTAAACACCTGAAAACCGTGGATAAAACTAGAATCAAAATGATGACAACCAAAAATCGTAGATAGCCCTGAAATTAAAATGATGTCTTTAGACACCAAAAATCGATGATAACTCAAGAATCAAAATGATGCCTTTAGACACCAGAAAATCGTTGAATCAAAATGATAGACTTAGACGCCCGAAAATCGTTGGTTACACTGGAAATAAAATAATGTCCCTAGACACCCGAAAATCGTTGATAATATTGGAATAAAAAATAATGTCCTTAGACACCCAAAAATCGTTGAATCACAATGATGTCTTTAGACATCCGAAAATAGTTGAATCAAAATGATGGCCTTAGACACCCGAAAATAGTTGGTAATACGAGATTCAAAAGGATGTTTTAGACACCCGAAAGTCGTTCATAACACTAGAATTAAAATGATGTCTTTAGTCACCCACAAATCGTTGAATCAAAATGATGTCCTTAAACACCCAACAATCGTTGATAACCCTTAAATCAAAATGATGTCCTTAGACACCCGAAAATAGTTGAATCAAAATGATGGCCTTAGACACCCGAAAATAGTTGCTAACACGGGAATCAAAATGATGTTTTTAGACACCCGAAATTCGTTGATAATACTAGAATTAAAAAGATGTCCTTAGACACCCACAAATCGTTGAATCAAAATGATGTCCTTAAACACCCAAAAATCGTTGATAACCCTTAAATCAAAATGATGTCCTTAGACACCCGAAAATCGTTGAATCACAATGATGGCCTTAGACACCCGAAAATAGTTGCTAACACGGGAATCAAAATGATGTTTTAGACACCCGAAAGTCGTTGATAATATTAGAATTAAAATGATGCCCTTAGACACCAACAAATCGTTGAATCAAAATGATGTCCTTAAACACCTGAAAATCGTTGATAACTCTTGAATCAAAACGATGTCCCTATAGACACCCAAAAATCGTTGAATCAAAATGATGGCCTTAGACACCCTAAAATTGTTGGTAACACTGGAACTAAAGTATTGTCCGTAGACACCCGAAAATCGTTGTTAATATTGGAATTCAAATGATGTCGTTAGACACCCGAAAATCGTTGAATAAAAATGATGTCCTTAGACACCCGAAAATCGCTGAACCAAAATGATGTCCTTAGACACCCGAAAATAGTTGAATTAAAATGATGGCCTTAGACCACCGTAAATCGTTAGTAACAATGGAATCAAAAATGATGTTCTTAGACACCCAAAAGTCGTTGATAATACTGGAGTTAAAATGATGTCCTTAGACACCCGAAAATCGTTGAATCAAAATGATGCCCTTAGACACCCGAAATTGTTGCTAACACTTGAATCAAAATGATTTCCTTAGACACCCGAAAATCGTTGGTAACACTAGAATCAGAATGATGTCCTTAGACACCCGATAAAAGTGCTCATTAAGTGATGTACAATGCCAAGCAAATTTCTTTCCAGGTTAACGGTCTTATTTGTCATAGACCCTGGTCTAATCGGACCCATCCATCACTTGATCACTAAATAATCATATTAAGCACCTACATAGAAGTATTCCGAAAGTGCTGTTATACTTTTATAATGAAGTATGAATAACATATTGTATACTCCAGAGGAAATGGAATCAAGCAATAATGTTGCCTATTCTTAAACCTATTAAAGATACTGCAGCTCCTGAACCACAATTTCCAAGTTAAAAGGCTATGGGTTACTAAGCAACTTAGACTAGAGCTGCATGACTCTTTTTGCATCAGTTGTAGTCGGTAGAATAGCATGGACGCTTACCCGCGGTTAAAAGACGACATATATTGCAGTAAAAGCCTAGTGCTTATAAGGTATGCGAAAAGATACCTTTTGACATAGTGGAAGTTTTCAAGGGGATAAACGACGTTTTGCGGTTTTCCGATAGATTTTAATTATCAAATAAGCGACGGCTTAAAAATTAAAATTTATATTACTAAATAAACAAAGATTGATGATCAAGCGTCTGTTGCAGCTGTTTTCGGGTGTCTAAGGACATCATTTTGATTCCAGTGATACCAACGTTTTTCGGGTGTCTAAGGACATCATTTTGATTTTAGTGTTATCAACGATTTTCGGGTGTCTAAGGACATCATTTTGATTCCAGTGTTAAAAACAACCTGCTGTTTTGAAGTTGACTTGACTATTATAGAGATCCGCGGAACATTGTTTTAGCCCCCCCAAGAGCCGAGACCAAACTCCGCCCATGTATATCGCGCTGCTATAATGAGCTATAATCAACAAAGCGTCAAAAATGGCAATACTTTCATATCCGATGCAGCAAAATTGAAGCCATAAATATTTCAGTGCCTTTTCCTCATTCCTAATTACGTAATTCTTGCTCAAATGTTTGCAGAATAATGCGCTACAAAACTTTGAAGAAAACGTGAATGTGCATACTTCACGCCCATCGATTGCATTTAAACAATGATCACGCCGTTTATAATTCCGTCACTCTTTGCACTCTGACAGTGCCAGTCCAAAGCCTAGATGAAGGCAGGGGTGGCAACGCTAATGATTTATGCCAATACACAGAATCGTTAAGATTGACAATGGCTACGTTGCATTACACTTATGCGTGTAGTCAATATTCCACGTGGATGTTATAGGGTGATTTTGAATAAATGAAATAATTAAATTTGCTTCAATTTTGCACATGACTGCAGACAATTTTTGCACGAGAGAGCAAAAACAAAACGACAATGGTGGCATTTTTGGAGAGAGTTTGATGAATGCAAAGCAGACAATTTAGAACATAATATTATTATTATTATACCAGATGAAGATTTTCGCACGCTGACAAAATTAATTGCTAGAAGATGGCAGGCAGCAATACCGCTACATGACTGGCAACAGTGTCACTGGTACAACATGAATACTGTAGAAGAAACAAGGACGGAAGCGAAAGACACCAATACGGAAGTGGCACAACAGGTGCTAGAATAATATTATATGAAAGGACAGAGGATCTCAAGAAAAGTGCCTGACATGAGCGTCCAGAGAAGATAGTTGAGGCCAACAAAAGCAGATAGCGATGAAAACAGGAAAAGTAGAACAAGATAACTATGGAAATCAAAAAGAAGGCAAAAGAAAGCTTGTGGAGAAATGCAATGTGGCAGAGAACAGCGCAAGGAGACAGAACACGGGTGAAGAACAAGGATAAAAAACCACAAGAAGACAGATAAAAGAGTAAATAGAATAAGAAGAATTATAATTAAAAGGTGTTTTACTGAAACGTAACATTTTAGGGTTCTACTCTATTTACCGTAGTGTCTCTTTTTTGCCAGCAGTTGATTATATCAAAATAGTACGATGCTGCTGCTAAGCATAGGTGGAGACTTGGTCCCAACTTTGAGGGCACGGATGATCGGCCGATGCGCCCCTCCCATGTGCCGAAAATATTTGAATTACCACACTGCACCGTTAGCATTTTAGGCTTTCAATTTAACAAAGTTATTCATTTTTTCAGTGCTAACAGACCTGGTCTAAGAATTTTAAGTGTTCCTTCCTCGAAGTCGAAGGAACTGTTTTGAATTTCCACTCTTTAATGGTAACATTGAAGGCTGACTCTTTATCGGCGCTAATAGTCCTAATCAAAGAATTCAAAGATGTTCCCCAGGTCAAAAATTTATTTAAAGAGCGACTCATTCATTATGCCAATTTATATTTTAGGTGGAATTGAGTTCCATATTTTGGAGATAGTGGGCATCTTGAAACAGTTACAAAAATCGTTTGCACTTCTTAATAGATTAAGTTTTGGTTAAGAATTTCTTCGTTATCATCCTGCAGCGAACAACCAATTTTATTCAGTGTTATTGCCAACATGAGCATCCTTTTATTTAATGGGATAAACGTGACATGTACTTTATAACATTTCCAAGATAGATAATTTTCAATGTGTTTAAGACACCTTTAAAACAAAAGTTTTGTCGCTATTTAAATTAGACCTCTCTTGGAATGAACAGTTCGTCCGAAGAGTGAGGACAGTAACTGTTGTTCAACTGAGAAACCTTATAATAACAAAGTGAATCAATAAAACGTTATGTAATACAATCATCAGAAGACTTGCATCTAAATGCACAGCGAGTTTTCATGTGTCAATTCGCTTTTGAGTTTTTGAAAGAGACACCAATCGCATGTAGGAAAAAATTATATCTACAGGGTGGCTCAAAAAAAATGTACCACCGGATAAAATGCGATAACTTCGCAACCGATTGACATTTTTCTCCGAAAATTTTCCAATTTGTAGGGGAATGAATTTCCAACAATTCCTGAAAGTTTCACTTGAAAAGTTTCATGTTTTCAAAAGTTACAGCTGTTTAAACTTGAAATTTGGTTTTTTCGAATTTCCGGAGAATCATGTTACAATACATGTGATTTCATTGCGATTTTTTGGTAAATTACAACACAAAAAATTACGATGATGTCATACAACCTCACTAATAGCTGTAAAGACGTGCTTATGATGTAATCTGTTAGTATTTGGTCATATTTTGTATATTAAAATCTCATTTGTGTATCCGTTACTGAACGTCATGGACAAAGTTTCGGCAGATGATAAACAGGGAACTCGGACGTTACGTGAACAGAGACTGGTGCATTGCGCGGTCATAGCAAAAGACCCAGTGAAAAGTGGAGCCTGAGCACAGTGAAGGCTATCTGCAAACGTGTTTATGTAATGGAGGCCAAATGTCGGAAGAGAGGCAGGAAGTGGTCATTAATTTTTGGTCTGACGGAAAAATCTCGATTTTCACGAAATTCACTTGGTAATCGAAAGGGTCAAGTTTGCAAAGCACATCATGGTTTCAGCATCAGATTTGCTGGCATGTGTTACGGCTGCAAGAAAAGATTGCCTTTAATCCCATTCAGTAGGCTAAATGTCAAACTCATCGCTGAACTCTTTTACCCAGACTCATTGAAGACCAGGTTTGCTGTAACATCTGTTTTGATTTTCGAGCAGTACGGTGCGCCTGCTTGCTCGCACGGCAAGGCTGATTATGATGACGCTACCTTATTTTCGCAATCAACTGCAGTAAATTAATTGGCAAAGGTGACTAACAACCTCGCCAGACCTTAGCACTCTTGCTTATCACGTCTGGGGAGCTGCGCTGGAACGCTGCAAGTCATTTCATCCCAAGTTGGAGAACATTGGCTAGCTGAAGGAAGTCTTGTTGCTAATGTGGGATCAGTTAGGCCATACTGAGCTTCACAAAAAGATTTCGAACTCGTGTTAAAGCAGGGAGTGGACACTCCCATCATACCTTACAATAAACTGCAAAACAAAATTCTGAGGTCGTAGTGAAAAGTGATATCATTTGACATGGAAATCAACAAATGACGTTAATTTTTCCGCGGAAATTCGAAAAAACGAAATTCAAAGTTTAAACAGCTGTAACTTTTGCAAACATGAAACTTTTCAAGTGAAACTTTCAGGGATTGTTGGAAATTCATTCCTCTGCAAATTGGGAAATTTTCATAGAAAAAGGTCAATTGGTTGCGAAGATATCACATTTTGTCCGGTGGTACATTTTTTTTTGGAGCCACCCTGTATATTCGCATGCGGAGAATTTACGGCTTTCAAGTTCTTTTTTTTCTTTTGGTTCTCTGCCCCAAGGGCAAGTTCGTCTGTCCAATATCGCCACTCTTCCCTCCGACGGGCCTTCTCGATTTTCTTTATGTTTTCTTTTCTCAATGTCCAGGTTTCGGAACCATACAACACCGCACTAGTGTTTTTCTTGTAGAAGCTTCATTTGACATAATTATACTCGGGATGCATAGAGGGGTGGTCTCCCGCTGCCTTCCCCTCCTCGGTTTTTTAACGAGACACCATCTCTCTGCGTCATCCGTCCTTCAGGATCTTCTCCTCTGGATTCTCGCATATACCGGCGAGAACTCGGTCGCCCACAACGCACTTCGTTTTCAACAGGGGGCACCCCGTGTAGGTGGCGTGGTGGACGTTTGAGCAGCAGAGGCTATAATTATGAGACGCTTGCTAACTCCATTCCCGTATATTACGTTCGTAGATAAAAGATGAGCCAGATAACGGCTGTTTGTGAAAGGGTGAACTGTAAACTAGGGCATAGTGACCAGAAAGGATCATGTTTGGGATATATTAATTTGTTGCTCCTATGCATAGGATAGTGTCTGGTAAAGAAATTTTGTTTCTGACGTGGTGCTTTACTTTGCCGCCAAGGCCCTGAAGTTATTCATGTATACCGTACTTTTGAGCATTGCATTAAAACTGCTGAAATTTGATTATTTTCTTAACTGAAGTAGTAATGAGGCTTAAAAGTGGGAATATTGTGAGCCAGATTTTATGGCTTAGGGTAATAATATTTGTTTGGCCATTCCGGCATAGTATGAGCTACAAGCAAGGGGTCGTCCATAAATGACATCACGCAATTTAGGGCTACCCCTTCAACACCCTCGTCACACGTTAACACAAAAGTCATAATTATGATATCTAGCGATGGACCCGTTGGACCGTCACAAATCGTTACAGATGTATGATCTCTCCCCTTCAGTTACGTGACGTCATTTATGGACGGTCCCCATTGCATTATTCTGTCTTTAAAAAACGGGGAAAAATTTATGTTGTAAAACTTGTGGTCCCTAATTACGCTTCAGAAAATGCTCACATACTGACAATGCGTTTCATTCAAATTATATATTCATAATTCCCTTTTGTGGTATATTTGACCATGTTTTTGAGGGATTCGCTCTTTGTTCGAATGTGGCCCTCTCTACTTTCTTTCTGCAAACTGACCTTGCTGCGTCTGTTACAGTATAGGCCTAGCAACTTTGCTTGTGGCAATGGTATTTTTCCCGATCTAACATACTTCTAGTTCTAATGAATTCCTTAATGTCATTTTTCTTAAACTTGCAAGTTATTGGAGGCTCAAGTTTGGAAAAATCCAACCAGTTAACTAGAACACAGTGGACAGTGGCTTCTAAATTCAGTTTTGGGATTATGAAAGTTCTAATATCTCCAGAACTGCTGTGGTGATAAGGATCAGTTTCCCTTGCTATTTTAATTCTTCTGGCTGCCAGTTCTTGCATGTGTTTTTTCTCCTGAATCATCATAATTCAGATAAAAAAAATTCTGGTTAACCATAGTAGCCGTGCATTCTTTTGAATACATTTATCAACGACCTTTCTCTCAACGTTGGCTAGGAAACGTGATAAATTATGTGCAAATAAATGTCGTAACGTTATATAACTCATTGAAGTGGAACACGCAGAGCTGCATAATCGGAGTCATTATTGTGCCACAGCTAGAATCATTGTCTGGTGTATCATCTATACATTATACACTATACAGTCTTTGAGATCAGTGGCGGCGCCAGGGGGGGGCTAGGGGGGGCTAAGCACCCCCTATCGTCGGCTCAGCCCCCCCAAAACAAAACGAGGAAATTCTCTACAACTGCTAACTTCGAATAAGAAAGCTAGACAGTGACCAACGGCAATGAAAACAACTATGTAGAGGGTTTATTCTAATATAATCCACCGCATATAATATTTTTGCCAAATATCCGCCCCCCCGACCCATCATGAGGTTATGTATACCATAATATATTATGTAGCCCGCCGGCCGGCTAAGGGGCTACACCTGTAGTCTTATACAATCACATTCGAAATGGGGTTTTCAATTAGCAGCAGCACTCATGGTGAGACTTTGGGGGCTTGGGGACGGTCCCCAAGTTTGTGGTCAAACCCGGCCCTAGGGTGTGCGGGGCCCAAGGCAGCAAGAGATTCTCTGAAAATGGTTCTGAAGCATAACATTTACGAAGTTGATTTCCTGCCAATATGGTAAGGAGGCCTACTGTATATCATAGGCTTTGATATTCTAGAAAACCTGAAATCCACAGGTAGGCCTAGCCTAGGGCTGAAGAGTGGTTTGGAAAGTTGCCTGGTCTGATTTTGACGGACGAGCCTTTGAGCCGAAAATTTTCAGAAATCTTGTTTTGGTCATTCGCCCAGAATTGTAAAAATTTCTCCCTCTTTTGGTACCTGACGACCTTTTTTTTAGTCATTTGCCTATAAAATTTTAAAATCATACCATTTCTACCGATTTATTTTGTTTGACGACCTGTTTTTTTTATTTGTTTGTTCACAAAATGTTAAGACTTGTTTACCGGCTGATACCCGGCACCAGCAGGTCACGAAAATCAATGCCGGGTCGCAGACCCTGACAGACCCGGCTCACTTTCAGTAGTTGTGATACGCTTTTTTGCAGACTCATGGGCGGAGTTTGGTCTCAGCTGGAAGGGGGGGGGCTAAATCAATGTTCCGCGGATCTCCATTATAATAATAGTCAAGTCAACTTCAAAACAGCAGGTCGTTGATAACACTAGAATCAAAATTATGACCTAAAACACCAGAAAGTCGTTGGTAACACTAAATCAAAATAATATCCGTAGACACCCGAAAATCGTTGATAACAGTATAATCAAAATGATGTTCTTAGACACCCAAAAATCGTTGGTAACTACTGGAATCAAAAGAATATCCTTAGACATCCGAAAATCGTTGATAACACTGGAATCAAAAATAAGTCTTTAGACACCCGAAAATCGTTGATAACAGTATAATCAAAATAATGTTCTTAGACACCCGAAAATCGTTGGTAACACTGGAATCAAAAGGATATCCGTAGACACCCGAAAATCGTTGATAACAGTATAATCAAAATGATGTTCTTAGACACCCGAAACTCTTTGATAACACTGGAATCAAAACGATGTTTTAGACACCCGAAAATCGTTGATAACAGTATAATCAAAATGATGTTCTTAGACACCCGAAAATTTTTGATAACAGTATAATCAAAATGATGTTCTTAGACACCCGAAACTCGTTGATGACACTGGAATCAAAACGATGTTTTTAGACACCCGAAAATCGTTGATAACAGTATAATCAAAACGATGTTCTTAGACACCCGAAAATCGTTGGTAACACTGGAATCAAAAGGATATCCTTAGACACCCGAAAATCGTTGATAACAGTATCATCAAAATGATGTTCTTAGACACCCGAAACTCGTTGATAACACTGGAATCGAAACGATGTTTTTAGACACCCGAAAATCGTTGATAACAGTATAATCAAAATGTTGTTCTTAGACACCCGAAAATCGTTGATAACAGTATAATCAAAATGATGATCTTAGACACCCGAAACTCGTTGATAACACTGGAATCAAAACGATTTTTAGACACCCGAAAATCGTTGATAACAGTATAATCAAAATGATGTTCTTAGACACCCGAAAATTGTTGGTTACACTGGAATGAAAAGGATATTCGTAGACACCCGAAAATCGTTGATAACAGCATAATCAAAAAGATGTTCTTAGACACCCGAAAATCGTTGGTAACACTGGAATCAATAGGATATCCTTAGACACCCGAAAATCGTCGATAATATTTGAATCAAAATAATGACTCAGACGCCCGAAAAGGTGTTTTAAACAATATTTGACGACTAAAAAAAAGTTGTTTTCGAAAATTTTGACAGCTAAAAAAATGTCTTCAAAAATTTTGAAAACAATAGTAAGGTGCCATCAAAAATTTTGAAAATAACATAAATTTCTACAGAAATTTTGACTCTTAATCAAAGGTGTCTTCATACATTTTTACGACTAAAAAAGGTGTTTTCAGACATCTTGACGAGTAAAAAGTCGTCAGAAATTCTCCGCCGAAGAAACACTACAGAAATCAAATCCTGGCTACGGCCTTGGAGGCTGGGGGAAGTTGCGCAGTTCAAAAAATTTCTTTAAAAACCCGTGCATTCTTATACTGGTAGTCGGCGACACTGCAAAACGACTTCTTGTTGAAGGTTTCATGATTTTATCGTTCATAAATGGCTGTCAAAAAAGAGCCTAAAAAGGCTCCAGTTGAGGTCAACAGAGCTTTAAAAAATGCGTTGGTGGCTGGGGCTCCGCCCCAGACCCCCCTGGGGGAGCTTCCGACGCTCCCCCAGACCCCCTAGTCGGTACGGGCTTCGCGCCTTCGGCGCTTCGTAAAAATTGTTTTCGGCCTTGGGGCTTCAGCCCCCCCAAACCTGAATTCCTGGCGCCGCCACTGTTTGAGATTTATAATACTTCTTATATTATCTTTCTTTTCTCTTTCTTTTCTGTCTATTTCTCCATGACAATCGTTCTCGTGTTTGCACAGTACATATTTTTGCCATGGTTTGCAGCTGCAAAAGTACACTAAACTTCAAGTGCTCGGCGGCAAAGTTAGATGCAATAATTTTAATGCAACTTTTATTTAGTTCTTTCATTTAGGACCTGGAGCAACCTTTTAAGTTATCCCAAAGTTAATTTTAAACCAAAACATTTTTCTTGCTATACCCTACTGTAAACGTCTTTAACCCTCGGGCTACCGGGGAAGGGGTGGTATCCACCCACCCCTAGGTTTTTCCCAAATCAAACGTTCGGAATAAAATTTTCACGTTTTAGGTAGCTGTAGAGGATTCATTTGCACACATTTTGAGCTAAAATGTGTGATGATATACCATACCATTCAAAAGTTATTCCCGATATACCCGAGGCACCAGAGGGGGGTGGATACCACCCCCCTTAGATTATCGGCTGTATCTTATCCGTCCTTTGACATGAAGAGACACCAATTACACCATTCTGTAGAGGGAATGTGGGCTACATTTCTATGCTCAGTGAGTTGTCTTTGTGCAACCGGAAGTGCTCAAAAAATATTAAAATATAAAAAGGTGTTTTATTTACATAAAATTTTCATGTTTTTCCTATTAAAAATTATTCATAATTTATTTTTTAAGAGAAATAAATTATGTCATTCTATAGAGGGCATTTAGGGCTATTTTTTGATACCAATTAATCTGACATTTGATGACCGGAAGTGCTAAAAATAAATTTAAATGTGTGAAAATGTTTTTTTTTACAACGCTAACCGATAAGTCTGCGTAAACGTTTTTCAGCAGCTAATACATGTTTTTTTCTATTTATTGTAATTAAAACTAACTTATTACTAGTTTTTATAGTTGAATATTGGACTTTATTATATGTAAACTATTTTTAATTAAATAAATTGTTAAAAACACACAGAATCTAATATTTTGTTTATGCGAAAGTATTCATTTTGTGGAATCGACGGGTGCCTACGGTAAAAATTCATAACTTCGGGGTGCTTTCAAATATTTTAAACCTAAAAATACCATTTTGTGCAGAAATGAATGCTGAATCCATTGGTGTATTACAAGTTATGATATCTCAAACCAAACCCAAAATCCAGGGGGGTAACCACCACCCCCTGGGTGTTCAGTGTTACAAAAAAGCTTGGTAGCCTGAGGGTTAAATTTCGGACGGCGCGAACAACCATAAAAGATTCTTATTTCTATTAATTTATAACGCATGAAAACAAGTTTTAAAGGTGTTTAACCCTTATAGGGTAACCCCTTTTCGGTTACAGTTGTTGGTAACCGGGGGGTAAAAAAATACCCCCAATTTATTTTCGTCAAATCTAGGGAAATGTTTGACCAATTTCGGTCCTGTTTAATTTATATGATAGACAAGGACATTGTTGAACGTAATGAGCAACAAATCTTGAATTAAAATGATGATTAGTGATTATAGGAGGTCTGATTAGCTCATGACCAAATCCAGCAGGAACACACGGCGCTTGTCCAAACGTAGGCCTACTGAATGTGCGTGATCTCGCCATGTTGGATTCTGCAACTTCTATAACCCTCGGGCTACCAGGGGGGGGGTGGTATCCACCCCCCCCCTAGGTTTTTCCCAAATCAAACTTTTTTCGTTAGGAATAAAATTTTGACGTTTTAGGTGGCTGTAGAGGATTCATTTGCACACATTTTGAGCTAAAATGTGTGATGATATACCATACCATTCAAAAGTTATACCCGATATACCCGAGGCACCAGGGGGGGGTGGATACCACCCCCCCTTAGAATATCGGCTGTATCTTATCCGTCCTTTGACATGAAGAGACACCAATTACACCATTCTGTAGAGGGAATGTGGGGCTACATTGTGGTGGTCACGGAGTTGTCTTTGGACAACCGGAAGTGCTCAAAATAAATTAAAATATATAAAAAGGTGTTTTATTTTCATAAAATTTTCATGTTTTTCCTATTAAAAATTATTCATAATTTATTTTTTAAGAGAAGTAAATTATGCCATTCTATAGAGGGCAATTAGGGCTTTTTTTTATACCAAATAATTTGACATTTGATGACCGGAAGTGCTCAAAATAAATTTAAATGTGTGAAAATGTTGGGTTTTTTTACAACGCACACCGATAAGTCTGCGTAAACGTTTTTCAGCATGTTTTACATGTTTTTTCTCTTTTTATTGTAACTAAAACTAACTTATTACTAGTTTTTATAGTTGAATATTGGACTTTATTATATGTAAACTATTTTAATTAAATAAATTATGTTAAAAACACACAAAATCTAATATTTTGCTTATGCGAAAGTATACATTTTGTGGAATCGACGGGTGCCTACGGTAAAAAATTTATAACTTCGGGGTGCTTTCATATATTTTAAACCTAAATATACCATTTTGTGCAGAAATGAATGCTGAATCCATAGGTGTATTACAAGTTATGATATCTCAAACCAAACCCAAAATCCAGGGGGGGGTGGTAACCACCACCCCCTTGGTAGTCAGTGTTACAAAAAAGCTTGGTAGCCTGAGGGATAATTATGATATATGCGTTGAGCGCTGCTACATCAACCAAGAAATAGAAGAGGCCATCTTCTGGTCCTGTAACTGCAAGTGTATCTCTTTGTTTTCTGGTCGAATGAGTCCACGGCGCCTTTTGTGCCGTTGTAATCACCTATTTCTTTCGATAGCGTTATGCAAAAGTAAGCAATCAACACTAATATAATGCAGCCTGAAATAGAAATTATACGGCAAAGAATGGCTAATTCATATGCAAGAATACAAGAACCACATATCTCCAACAATTCAGTTCTATCAACTACTATGCTTACGTCTACATAGTGTAGAAATGATTTATCCAGTACTGGAATATGAAACCTTACTTTTAACACTAGTCTGCCGCTAGGTGGCAGCGCAATTTGGCACAACTGAAAACGACATTGTGAAGAAAAAACATATTTAGGAAAAGTCACAAAGGCACAAGTCTATTTTCTTTTATTCAAAAAAAGTACACGAAAAAAAGTAGGCTGGGGGTTATTTTTTACCCCCCGGTTACCCTATAAGGGTTAATGACACTGTTTAGCCTACTTGTTAGATTTTGTTTGCAAATGCGCTAGTTGTGCCTCGTCTTACGTTGAAACATATTAAAGGACGATATTCAAGACGCTAATAAGTTAACATCTAACATTCTGGCTTGAAATTGGTGTTTATTCCATCATAATAAATTAGGCCGCTGAGCAATCCAAATGAGGGCCAACCGATTAAATTATCAAAAGTCGTAACGGGCGAGGGGCAATAATATTATTTTTAGTTCAACACATAATATACGATTCGGAACTGCATTGGATATTCTTAAGTTTCCAAGACGATTTTATGAAAGGGAATCGAACGTGCAATTAATCTTTACCCAATCTTCTCTGATCATTCTGGTTAACATTATCTTCCTATCTCTCTCCATCTCACCACAATCGCGCCCCCACTCTTCCATCCACTTCCTACACCCTTTGAGATTCCAACCGAGAGTTCATTCTCAGTTGATCTCAGTTGGCTATCACGGTACACATTAGGGCATAGTGACAAGAAAGGATCATGTTTGGCATATATTAGTTTGTTGCTCCTATGCATATGATAGTGTCTGGCATAGAAATTTTGTTTCTGACGTGCTGCTTTACTTTGCCGCCAAGGCCCTGAAGTTATTCATGTATATCGTACTTTTGAGCATTGCATTAAAACTGCTGAAATTTGATTATTTTCTTAACTGAAGTAGTAATTAGGCTTAAAAGTATAAATATTGTGAGCCAGATTTCATGGCACATGGTAATAATATTTGTTTGGCCATTCCGACATAGTATGAGCTACAAGCAAGGGGCCGTCCATAAGTGACGTCACGCAATTTAGGGCTATCCCCTTCAACACCCTCGTCACGCGTTAACACAAAAGTCAAAATTTTTGATCTCTAGCAATGGACCGTCACAAATCGTTACAGATGTGTGACCTTCTCACCCTCTAGTTACGTGACGTCATTTATGGATGGTCCCCATTGCATTATTCTTTCTTTAAAAAGGAATAAATAATTAATGTTGAAAAAACTTGTGGTCCTTAATTACGCTTCACAAAATGTTCACATGCTGACAATGCGTTTCACTCAAATTATAGGCCTATATTTCCATTCACTTTTTGTGGCATATTTTAACATTTTTTAGTGATTCGCTCTTTATTGCGAATGTGACCCTCTTTACTTTCTTTGCCACAAACTGACCTTGCTGCGTCTGTATAACAACTTTAAATGTATGCTTGTGGCGGCAATGGTATTTTTCAAGATCTAACATACATCCAGTTTTAATGGATTCCTTAGGGTCATTTTTCTTAAACTTGCAAGTTATTGGAGGTTCAAGTCTGGAAAAATCCAACCAGTTAACTAGAACACAGTGAACATTGGCTTCTAAATTCAGTTTTGGGATTATGAATGTTCTAATATCACCAGAACTGTTAGGGTTACAATGATCAGTTTTCCTTGGTATTTTAATTCTTCTGGCTGCCAGTTCTTGCATGTGTTTTTTCTCATCAATCATCATAATTCAGAAGAAAAAATCTGGGTAACCATAGTAGCCATTCTTTTGAATAAATTTATCAACGAACTTGCTCTCAACGTTGGCTAAGAAACGTGATGAAAAATTATGTGCAAACATGGGCGGAGTTTATCAGGGGCTAGGGGGGGCTAAGCCCCCCCAAGAATCCACCGACTTGACAATGTATCAATAAGGACTCCCAAGGGTAAAAATAATGGCACTTGTGGGGACAACAAAAGACCTAGACTGCCACCAGCCATGGGCGGAGTTTGCTCTCAGCTCTTGGGGGGAGAGGCTAAATCAATGTTCCGCGGATCTCTATAATAGTCAAGTCAAGTCAACTTCAAAACAGCAGGTCGTTGATAACGACGGTAACCAAAATGATGGACTTAGACACCCGAAAATCGTTGGTAACACTGGAATAAATATGATGTCCTTAGACATCCGAAAATAGTCGATAGTACAAAATGAAAGTGATGTCCTTAAACACCTGAAAACCGTGGATAAAACTAGAATCAAAATGATGACAACCAAAAATCGTAGATAGCCCTGAAATTAAAATGATGTCTTTAGACACCAAAAATCGATGATAACTCAAGAATCAAAATGATGCCTTTAGACACCAGAAAATCGTTGAATCAAAATGATAGACTTAGACGCCCGAAAATCGTTGGTTACACTGGAAATAAAATAATGTCCCTAGACACCCGAAAATCGTTGATAATATTGGAATAAAAAATAATGTCCTTAGACACCCAAAAATCGTTGAATCACAATGATGTCTTTAGACATCCGAAAATAGTTGAATCAAAATGATGGCCTTAGACACCCGAAAATAGTTGGTAATACGAGATTCAAAAGGATGTTTTAGACACCCGAAAGTCGTTCATAACACTAGAATTAAAATGATGTCTTTAGTCACCCACAAATCGTTGAATCAAAATGATGTCCTTAAACACCCAACAATCGTTGATAACCCTTAAATCAAAATGATGTCCTTAGACACCCGAAAATAGTTGAATCAAAATGATGGCCTTAGACACCCGAAAATAGTTGCTAACACGGGAATCAAAATGATGTTTTTAGACACCCGAAATTCGTTGATAATACTAGAATTAAAAAGATGTCCTTAGACACCCACAAATCGTTGAATCAAAATGATGTCCTTAAACACCCAAAAATCGTTGATAACCCTTAAATCAAAATGATGTCCTTAGACACCCGAAAATCGTTGAATCACAATGATGGCCTTAGACACCCGAAAATAGTTGCTAACACGGGAATCAAAATGATGTTTTAGACACCCGAAAGTCGTTGATAATATTAGAATTAAAATGATGCCCTTAGACACCAACAAATCGTTGAATCAAAATGATGTCCTTAAACACCTGAAAATCGTTGATAACTCTTGAATCAAAACGATGTCCCTATAGACACCCAAAAATCGTTGAATCAAAATGATGGCCTTAGACACCCTAAAATTGTTGGTAACACTGGAACTAAAGTATTGTCCGTAGACACCCGAAAATCGTTGTTAATATTGGAATTCAAATGATGTCGTTAGACACCCGAAAATCGTTGAATAAAAATGATGTCCTTAGACACCCGAAAATCGCTGAACCAAAATGATGTCCTTAGACACCCGAAAATAGTTGAATTAAAATGATGGCCTTAGACCACCGTAAATCGTTAGTAACAATGGAATCAAAAATGATGTTCTTAGACACCCAAAAGTCGTTGATAATACTGGAGTTAAAATGATGTCCTTAGACACCCGAAAATCGTTGAATCAAAATGATGCCCTTAGACACCCGAAATTGTTGCTAACACTTGAATCAAAATGATTTCCTTAGACACCCGAAAATCGTTGGTAACACTAGAATCAGAATGATGTCCTTAGACACCCGATAAAAGTGCTCATTAAGTGATGTACAATGCCAAGCAAATTTCTTTCCAGGTTAACGGTCTTATTTGTCATAGACCCTGGTCTAATCGGACCCATCCATCACTTGATCACTAAATAATCATATTAAGCACCTACATAGAAGTATTCCGAAAGTGCTGTTATACTTTTATAATGAAGTATGAATAACATATTGTATACTCCAGAGGAAATGGAATCAAGCAATAATGTTGCCTATTCTTAAACCTATTAAAGATACTGCAGCTCCTGAACCACAATTTCCAAGTTAAAAGGCTATGGGTTACTAAGCAACTTAGACTAGAGCTGCATGACTCTTTTTGCATCAGTTGTAGTCGGTAGAATAGCATGGACGCTTACCCGCGGTTAAAAGACGACATATATTGCAGTAAAAGCCTAGTGCTTATAAGGTATGCGAAAAGATACCTTTTGACATAGTGGAAGTTTTCAAGGGGATAAACGACGTTTTGCGGTTTTCCGATAGATTTTAATTATCAAATAAGCGACGGCTTAAAAATTAAAATTTATATTACTAAATAAACAAAGATTGATGATCAAGCGTCTGTTGCAGCTGTTTTCGGGTGTCTAAGGACATCATTTTGATTCCAGTGATACCAACGTTTTTCGGGTGTCTAAGGACATCATTTTGATTTTAGTGTTATCAACGATTTTCGGGTGTCTAAGGACATCATTTTGATTCCAGTGTTAAAAACAACCTGCTGTTTTGAAGTTGACTTGACTATTATAGAGATCCGCGGAACATTGTTTTAGCCCCCCCAAGAGCCGAGACCAAACTCCGCCCATGTGTGCAAATAAATGTCTTAAGGTCAACTCATTGAAATGGAACATGCAGATAAACCACTGGAGAGGATGCCTTTCACGTAACTTCAGCTTTCGTATTACTCCATTATTCTAGCATGCATTTCTGTATTTACCGCCGTTCCATCACAGCCAACAGCTGCTATTGAACTGAAAGAAGTATCATTAGACCTATCAAAGAAGAATTCATGCATTGTGTAAAAAATGCCAAAGGTTAGTCCACTATATGGTGAGATAAGCCCTAAATAAATTGATCCTAGTCGTCATCTAAATCATAGGTCCACACAGTCTTCCATTATTTGATATTTATGACTGAATGACTGCAAAGTAACCGTTATATCTTTCCTACCAACAAAATGCAATGCTGTGGCTTCACACTTTTCTCCTCATCCATCAGATAGCAGTTGACGAAAATTTTCTCTCTATGCTGTCCCACAATCTGTCAGTAGCTGAACTCTGGTCATCATCAGTCACAATTTCATAGTCCACAAGTAGACCCACTTCTGTTACACACTAGTGCAGCACCAACCTCGCCGGAGAAACCATATCTTTCACATTCCCTGGACAAAACTGGGAGTGACACTTGGTGTAGCGAGAGCATGCTTCTCCCTCGGATCGCATATAAACGTCCTCATAATGATTCTGACGCTGTGGAATTGGAGTCAACTGTATCATAGCTAGAATCATTGTCTGGTGTATCAGCCTATTATACTTTATACAGTCTTTGAGATAATAGTACCGGTACTTCTTATAATTCTCTTTTTTCTTTCTGTTCTGTCTATTTCTCCAGGGCCATAGTTCTCATGTTTGCACAGCATGCGTTTTTGCCATGGTTTGGAACTGCGAAAGTAGACGAAACTTGAGGTGCTCGGCGGCAAAGCTAGATGCAATAATTTTGGTGCAATTTTTATTTAGTCCTTTCATTTAGGACCTGGAGCAACCTTTTAAGTTATGCCAAAGTTCATTTTAAACCAAAACACTATTCTTGCTATGCCCTAGTACACATGTACCAGCGTCTAATGTTAACGCCACCATCTGCCTTCAATATCCTCACGTCTCGACCAACATCCTGTGTTTCGGAACACCCTGTAGGCTACAGCACAAACAGAAAACATCGTGTTCATTCTCGTTGCACCCACAAACGTATAAAGTGCCGCTGTCGCTGTCTTATCTTTACTTATTTACGCGTTGCATTCGTCCAACAATAAAAATAGTATAAAACAGAATGAA
This sequence comes from Lumbricus rubellus, assembly GCA_945859605.1. NCBI lineage: Eukaryota > Metazoa > Annelida > Clitellata > Crassiclitellata > Lumbricidae > Lumbricus > Lumbricus rubellus. The sequence continues at coordinate 7,042,967 of OX243821.1, forward strand.
CCTCGTCGCAAGAAACTACAAACAATTTACACACCTCTTTTAACTATATTTCATGACTTATAAGTAATAAACACGGAAACAAAAAATGTTTTCATCATTTACACATCCGACGAGTTTTAAGATGATTAAATGATGAAAAACAATAATTTCTACAACTTGTCAAAGCAGTAAGTATTGACAGACCAGATCATTATTATTATACACGTCCAACTGTTGGTTACAGAACAGATCATCATGCCAACAATTCGTGAATAATCTGCTTCAATGATATTGGATTTCGAGTGGCGCTGTTCTAATTTTTTTACAATTTTTATATATGGCCGATGTATAATTGTCGCTCATGCTTTTCCAGTGTTTTTGATATTTGGTGGTTTTACGTTATTTTGGTGTGTGTTCGTTGATACGATAAAATACGTTTAAAAATTGGTTTCCAACGTAAAAATATTTTCAGCGATATTCAATCACTAAATTATTAATTCATTCAAGAATTAATGTAACTATTGTTATGGAAAGCGGAAGTAAAAACGAGCCAATCAACGTCGAAAAGACGGCGTAGTTACATTTCAACTAAGCGTCATGTCATGTCACATCGCGATGATTAGCAAACCGAATGGATCACAACTGTCCAATGTATCCTGTCCCATCCATCGTTGGGATAAACTAGTCGAAGTACACAACACACACGAGAGGTTGACGATTGCACGCTCACTCACAGAAAATAGGAAATCGAAATTGAAAAGGGAAATTTAGACACCTTTTTAATGCATTGAATATTTCCCTAATATACACGCAAATTGGCAATACTTTTAATTTGACATCCGATTTGTAATCAGGTCAATCATCTGCGCTTTATCGCAGCCTCAAAACCAACATCTTTTTCTTCCGAGGTTAGGTCGGTAACGCTCCTGCAGAGCAACCATACTGGACGCTATATGAATCTCCATGACAAATAATAACGATCTAAATAACAATGAGATCGGTTGAAAATTGCTTCGACGTAACTAACGATCTTAGCCCCGGTCAGTTGCCGACTGAACCATTGGAGTCAGATCTATCGATAGACCAACCATACTTTAGCTAACTGCAGATAATAAAGTGCAGGACATTTGCCAAGAATTATAAACTGAAGTAAATTATTACGTCCAACTGCTCTCAACAGCTGTTTTTTTCTGATCTCCACTGGGCATTTCGACAACCACTCTGACCATACGCGGCACTCGGCAGCTCGTTCAGCATAATATTGGCGCTCTATAAATTTGATAATTGCTTCAAATATGAATTATGCTAAGTGATTTTTATTTGCATAGAACTAAGCGTATATTCTTCAATGACTCGTTGTTTCAACTTCTCAGACGCGTAGAACCGAGTCACTGGAGATTCATCCAGGTTTACAATGATGAAATCTTGTTACAAGTTATTGTTCCGTGTCGTTATAATAAACGTCACCAGTGCTACACTGCCCTGAAAAGGCAAAACACAGTAACTCGGAAAACCAATATTTTGCGCAAACTTGATTTGAAAGTTTATTTCAGTTTATTTCAAATATCTCGGAATTTATTTGTTCAATCCAAACAAAACTCGCACCATAAATGAAGTAAACTGTGTTTTATTTAATGGTAGCAATTAAATAATTTTATTAATATTATTTATACACCAAAACAGTTAAAAATCGTTCGTACTGCGTTTTGGTTTGACATTTCAATGCGAATTGAATACCCCAAAACACAGTACTGCGCTTTGGCTTGACAACTCTATGCAGCGTGCGTGTGTTACATTGATCAACCGATATTGATCTGGATATTTTGTACAGATCACTGAAGTTGGGACGTGGATAATTTGATTTTGGCTCTAGTTAGAGTAAAATATCTTAAAACCTCATTAAACCAGGATTTCATTCATAATTACCATTTCATTTATAATTCATTAACCCTCCGTCCATCCGTGTATAATGCCCATTCACACACGCGTAGCAATAATAACAACACGTACCGTGTAAATAACATAGGAAATATTCGCCGAGATGTTAAAACTCATAATTATAATCAGCAATTAAATACATAATAAATATAATAGGGTCTGACACTTACGTAGAATGAATAGACAAACTTAAACTTGAAAAAAAAATGAATGAAAAACCCAAAAGGGCCAAATATTAGATCACTTCGTACTAATAAATATATTTCACGCGTCTTGTAAACAAAACCGGAAATAGAATATTATACAGAAATATGACGTATTATAGCGCAGTAAGAGTAATTTATGTAGTGCCTATACTAAGCCAAAACACAGCACTGCGTTTTGGCTTGACATTCGTTTGGGAAGCGCAGCAGATTCTGTTGTTATAAACACAGTGCTGTGTTTTGGCTTGATTTCCAAAGAAAAATATCCGACTTACTGTGTTTTGCCAACATAATATCTCGGAAACCAGTGAAAATACAGCTCTGACACTTACAGGGCATGAAGATAGTAACATCTTAAGCACAAAAATCCAATAAAATGAAAAACGATTTTTTTCGAGTTACTGCGTTTTGCCTTTTCAGGGCAGTACAGTACCTGGTAACTGCAAACGCAATTGAAGCAGCTGTGTTTTGATCTAAATCAACTGCTTTACTGAAGACAGTTGAGCGATGGTCAATACATCGAATTTCTTCGGTAGTTTACAGTAATTTTTCCAATTTGGCATTTCATTATTCACAAGGCTCTGAGCTCTTATGCATATAACGTTGTCTTTATTTGTACTTGGCTCACCATTGATTACAAAGAGTCTTTTATTGTAAAGAATCATTCCAAAGTAATCTAAACTTTCATCCATTTTAAACTGATTTCGATCATGCCATGTCTTGCGCTCTAAGTCAAAAATGAAGCAGTGCTCGCCGTTCATTAGTATTGCAAAGTTTTCCCAAGATACAGCTCGCAGACTTTCGAAAGAACAAGGCAAAGGCGTCGAGAGAAGTTTGCAGGTTCTATCAACTGGGTTGAACACTTGCACGTAATTCAGAGCTTCACTCTCTAAATTAATACCCCCGAATACATAGATTGAACCTTTGTAGGCGACACACGCTGCATCAAAGGCATTGCATCTCAATTGTCCGACAACTGCACTCTTCTCGGTCAGCGCATTGTACGATTCAATGCTATCCAAAACAGCGTTTCCAATACCTCCACATACGTACAACGTTTCGCCTATGAACTCAGCAGAGTGACATTGCCTTCCATGAACTAGAGATCCGCATCTCTTCCAACCAGAAGTAAGTTTGTATTTCCATATTTCGTTAATAGATTTTCCACATCCTGTGATAAACATTGTGTTCTTATAAACTGCAGCAGCAGGTGCAGCCCACATCTTTGCAGTCGGTTCAATCGCGACAAAGTGGGATACTTCATTTTGACGATGCAGATTTATTTCACATAACATAAGACGTGAGCTAACTCCGCCGATTAAAACGACAAAGTCATCAAGATATTCGCCTCGCTCTGTGCCAAATGGAAATGAAATTGAACAGAATTAACAATAATAAAGAATGAGAACCCATGAATTCTGAGCCCATTTCAATGCGCGTCAATTGCACAGTTACTGCAATTGTTTGGCTGTACCCTCGTGGTTGTGACCGGTCCAAGGCCGTACCGCCGTAGATTCTATTTGGGTGTTTGAACACCACCACCCTCCCGAAATCACAAATGTAAAATAATATGATGCATTTACTAGCACATAATGTAATAACTACAGTTAGAAGAAAAAGCTTTAAATTAAATCGTTTTACGCCGAAATTTCTTTATAAACACCTCCGAAATCAAATTCTGGCTACGGCCTTGGACCGGTCAAACGAGACGGATGGCGTCGATTGTGGGCCATCTATCTGGAATTGGCTCCAACCATACCTGCACTTGCTGCTATATCTAAACTCAAAATAATGCCTAATATAAGTCCCTCAAATAACACTTAGCTGTGGATGGTGTGGGGGATCTCTAAGCACTGTAGATGTAAGATATGGGCGCAATAAGAACTCTCGATGAATAAGTGTTGATAATAATTTATTATGATATAATAGCACGACAATAAATTATAATTATTAGTAAAATGTTCTAATAATCAATGAAACAATTTTGGAATCACTAAGCGTTAGCGTAACTTATAATTGAAGACAAAGCAGCGCTTAGAATCGACTGTATAAATTAAATGTGTTTTTTTATTATAAAAAAATTATAGAGCGTCCAATAAGTTCGTGAACGATTTTGCTTGCAGAAAGAAGAAAAGTTTTGCAACAAACATTAATAATGCTTATGTCATTTGAAAGAGCTTTATGTCCCGAAACCAAAAAGTGTAAAAAGTGTTAGTTTTTTGCAACGAGGAAATGACGTCATCAATTTATGCTGAAGGGCTATTTTTAGCGAATCTTATGCAGTTCGCGATGGTTTTTCGTAAACAAACTCGGAAATGAGGAAAAAGCAGACGTTCAGTTACGCTCGAAAGCTGCTATTCTTGCTGAAGAAGGATATTCATATTCAATTATAGGCGATAAATTAGGACGATCGAAAAGTTGGGTAGCAAAATGGGTTGAAAGAGGCAGTGGCGCAACTAGGGGGGTGCTGGGGGGTGCTTGAGCACCCCCAGGACTAAAAAGGTGACCCACGCAATTTTTCCAAATCCGATGAGTTTTTTGTATGGGCTGGTGGGGGGGGGGGGGGGGGTAGGGGTCCTTTAGTTCTTTCAGTCTTTCAGATTAATTACACAATCAAGCAAGTTTCTTCATTCTTCTGTATTATAATCTTAGTCAAATTCATGGTTTATAAAGCACTCGATTTCAGTGCTTAGCTCATCTACCTGAGTTTATCTCGGGTCTCAACAATTTGCATAGTGTTGAATTTTAAGTGTTGGTGATATGCCTATGCCTTTACATTGCAGTGTCTCACCAATCTGATAATATGACTTTGTTACGACATAATAATATTTTGTTAGTACCGTGTGTGCTATTTTATTAAGGCCTAGTTAAGAATTGTTTCCTTCAGATTAGTATTATAATAATTTATAGTTATTCACTATTCAGCTTTGTTTGACCTAGACATTTCCAGCGAGAAAGCGTCCAGAAATAAAAACTTTTCCCTAGAATATTTGACAAAATGATAGTTTTTTGTTGCTGTTTATTACCAGGATAATTATTGTATTACATGAACTGCCATATTATACCATAGGAGACGATGTCCAGGGGGAAAATGCCTCCCAAATTTTAGGCAAGTCTGATTTTTCGGTCAAGCAGACCCGGAAAAACTAAAAAGTCAAAACAAATTCGGGCAAAAGTAACGGATGACTAAAAAGGTCATCAGAACTTTCGGGCAAACGTAACGGGAATTTCTCTTAAGATTTCGGCCAGATGACAAAAAAATTTTGGGCAAAAGTATAATTTTTTGCCCCCCCCTCACTGTTGAAATGTCCTCTACGCCTATGCATGAACTCATTTCCTACCATATAATTAAATTTTATTATTTAGGCCTATTATTGTAATATAATTATGATACTATCGTATGATATTATAATGTGCATAACTTAGGCTACTGTCATGGGCGGATATTTAGGGCGATAGGGGAGAGGTAAGTAATTGCGAGGCAACAATCTGAAGTTTTAAACCGATGTTGAAATCTGAAATCACTCTTTTTTATTAGCACTGAAGTAATCTTGGGCGACCGTAGAAATTTTTGCAAGAGGGGGCAAAACAATGCTCGCGTCTGAAACTTTTTATCCTGCAAAATACAAAGAAAAAATTAAGAATATGGGTGCTTTCATTGATTTATCCTAATTTAAATTTCTCAATTTCACTTCGTGAGTTATTTGTATCATCAGTGCTTTATTTAGAAGAAATTGGCTAATATCCAGAAATATAGTAGCTAAAACAGGAGTAAATTTTCCGTTGGGAGGCAAGTGCCCCCCCTTTTTCCCCTATGTGCGGGCGCCTATGGAAGTAATAATTATTTTGCTGAGTTGACATCTTAAAATTGTACCATAATAAACGTGGAACTCACTAAAAAAATGTTTTTTTATTGTGAGTATATTCATTTAAGTTTAGATCACTCTAATCAGCACTGAAATAGTATAGCAATTTTGAATTGGGTGGCAGCTTAAAATTCTGCCATTGCAGTGTGGAAATTAGAAAATTTCTGATGTGGGTGGGCACATCCCCTCCTAAATCCCCTGTCCTTTTCCGTCGGATGCTCGCTTTTCCCCAGAAACCTTGATTCACAAATAAGGGGCTAGACAAACACTGGTTATTGGGAGAGGAGCTAGATTAATTACTGGTCATTAATTCTGCCACTCGCGAGCTATTATAGGCCCAATACCCTTTGTCTTATCTAAACAAATGGGAAAGGATATTTTTGAAGTCTTAACCCTTATAGGGTAACCTCTTTTCGGCAGGGGCGGAAACCTGGTCCGAACTTTGGGGGGGACGGACGAGCGGCTGAAAGACGATCGCTGAAGCGCGAAGCACCGAGTTGGGAGGGGTGAATTAAGGTTGTTTTTAATATTCACACCTAATTGTAGCATTTTAGCTGTCGTCAAAAATGAAAAATGATCCATTTTCTTAGTCCCAATAGAAGTAGTTCAAACTGTAATTTGTTATTGAACACGATCGGAGTGCAGATTGTATTAGACACCTTTTTAATGCTGATATCACAAATTTATATAATGATGGAATGTGCTAAATTTCGCAAAACAGTTTTGCAAAAAAAACTATCTATGCATTTAACATAGACACCTCTGTAATGCAATCAATCAAAAATATATATAAGAAAATCATGCTGGGTAGTGAATATTACTCAAATTCATGACTAAAATATTTGCGTTAATTTATTACATGCAAATTATGTTTATTAGAAAGACTAAAAAGAAAACACTGATAGGAATGAAAATCTACTCTTGTCTATAATTATTATATACATACTATCAGAGCATATCAAAAGAATTCCGTTACAGAACTGCATGACTTTTTCTCAGCCTTTTGATCTACCCTGGTAAATAACTGCCAACCAGATGACAATGACTTTTTCAAAACTATTTTTTGCTGCGAGGATGTGATTTTACAACTGTCTAAGACCATTATAACTGCCATTTTATTTAAAATCAACACTTCTATGTGAACTTGCACGTTTAAAAGCCCTGCCAACTCTCATTATGCATAGATTAAATCCGTTCAAGAGACCAAATCGTGGACGGAGTTTGGTTTACATTTTTGGGGGCTAAAAAAACTTAAAGTTTGGATATGAGGCGGAGACTTGGTCCAGATTGAGCGGCGCCGGAATTTTTTCTCGAATCAAAAGTTAATGAGCCTTTTTAGTCATCGAGTTTAATTTAAATCTAATAAAAACCATACTATCTTGCGTAAACACCTTTTTTAGTCAAGTAGTTTATTTGAAATATCATAAAACCATACTAATTACCGTAAACACCTTTTTTAGTCATCGAGTTTAATTGAAATCTCATAAAAACGATACTATTTAGCGTAAACACCTTTTTTAGCCATCGAGATTAATTTAAATCTTAAAAACATACTATTTTGTGTAAACACCTTTTTTAATAATCGAATTAAATTAAAATCTCATAAAAACCATATTTTTTTGCGTAAACACCTTGTTTGGTCAACGAGATTACCTGAAATCTCATAAAAAAACATACTATTTTGCGTAAACACCTGTTTAGTGATCCAATTTAATCGAAATATCACAAAACCATAATTTATTCCGTAAACACTTTTTTTAGTCATCGAGTTTAATTGAAGTCTCATAAAACCATACTATTTTGCGTAAAAACCTTTTTTAGACATCAACTCATCGAGTTTAATTAAAATCTTATAAAACCATACTAGTTTGCGTAAACATCTTTTTCAGTCATCAATTTTTATTTGAATCTCATAAAACCATACTATTTTGCGTAAGCACCTTTCTTATTATCGAGAATAATTGTAATCTCATAAAAACCATACTATTTTGCGTAAACACCTTTTTTAGTGACCGGGTTTAATTGAAATATCGTAAAACCATGTTTTTTTCCGTAAACACCTTTTTTAGTCATATTGTTAAATTTAAATATCATAGATCTATACTATTTTCCGAAGACACCTTCTTTGGTCATCGAGTTTAATTTAAGTCTCATAAAAACTTTACTATTTCGCGTAAACACCTTTTTTAGTCATTGAGTTTAATTGAAATCTCATAAGACCATAATATTTCCGTAAACACCTTTTTTAGTCATTGAAATTTGTTAAATTCTCATAAAAACCATACTATTTTGCGTAAACATATTTTTTGGGAGTTTAATTTAAATCTCACAAAACCATATTATTTTTCAGACAAAAAGTGTGTCGACCTTTTCTTGGTCATAGAGTTGAAATCTCATAAAAACCATTCTTTTTCCTTACACACGTCGAGTTTAATAGAAATCTCATGAAACCATACTAACTTTCCGGACACACCCGTTTTAGTCAACGACTTTAATTGAAGTTTCACAACAACCATGCTATTTTTCCTGGATAAAAAAGCGTTAATCATCGGATTCAAGTTTCGCTCGTGAAAATTTCTTGGGGGCTAACCCCGGAAACTATACCATTTTCCTTGTGACAGACCTGAATCTGGGTCTTCTTGAGGGGTTTGAGCCCCCTAGCCCGTTATAAACTCCGCCCATGGACCCAATGATGTTCTATGTCCCACTGTTCGTTTTCCAGAGGAACAATAAACAAAATAATTACTTACTTACTTATTTACGTATTAACTTTTCCTTTTACTTCTGATGTTGAACATGACGCTGATTTGAGCCTGAAGAGAAGCTGAATTGAATTTAGCAGAAACCCGACATGTGACGTTGTGAGTTTGTGAAGTTGGGTGTTTTCAAGTCTTTATAATAATTGGAAATGAGTTAAAAGAGGTGTCTTATCTATACAGTATAATGTTCGCAAACTATCCAATGTGGGACTTAATAACTTTTGGTTAGTGCCTGGATTGCTCTGGAGTTCATAACATTATAAATATTTACTTCATCTGCTAAACTTTTTTCTCTAGTTCCCTACTGAAGATTGTGTACATGTCCTAACGCTTGAACATTGGGGGGGGACAAATGCATGGGCCGTCCCCCCCAACGTCTTCTTTGGGGGGGACCGTCCCCCCCTGTCCCCCCCTAGGTTTCCGCCCCTGCTTTTCGGTTACAGTTGTTGGTAACCGGGGGGTAAAAAAATGCCCCCAATTTATTTTCGTCAAATCTAGGGAAATGTTTAACCAATTTCGGTCCTGTTTAATCTATATGATAGACAAGGACATTGTTGAACGTAATGAGTAACAAATCTTGAATTAAAATGATGACTCGTGATTATAAGAGGTCTGATTAGCTCATGACCAAATTCCAGCAGGAACACACGGTGCTTGTCCAAACGTATACGCCTACTGAATGTGCGTGATCTCGCCATGTTGGATTCTGCAACTTCTTTAATTATGATATATGCATTGAGCGCTGCTACATCAACCAAGAATAGAAGAGGCCATCTTCTGGTCCTGTAACTGCAAGTGTATCCCTTTGTTTCCTGGTCGAATGAGTCCACGGCGCCTTTTGTGGCGTTGTAATCACCTAGTTCTTTCGATAGCTTTATGCAAAAGTACGTAAACTACACTAATATAATGCAACCTGAAATATAGAAATCATACAGCAAAGAATGGCTAATTCATATGCAAAAATACAAGAACAACTTATCTCCAACAATTCAGTTCTATCAACTACTATGCTTACATCTACAGGGTGGCTCAAAAAAAATGTACCACCGGATAAAATGCGATATCTTTGCAACCGATTGAACTTTTTCTGCGAAAAATTCCCATTTTGCAGGGGAATGAATTTTCAACAATCCCTGAAAGTTTCAGTTGAAACTTTTCATGTTTGCAAAAGTTACAGCTGTTCAAACTTAAACTTTCGTTTTTTCAAATATCCGGAGAACTAAGCTCCAATACAATGTGATTTCATTAAGATTTTTTGCAAATTACATCATAAGAAACTATGATGATGTCCTACGACTTCACTAAGAGCTGTAAAGAAGCTGTTTATGAAGCAAACTGTTGGTATTTAGTGATATTTTATAGATTAAGAGCTCAATTCGTGAATCCATTACTGAACGTCATGGGAAAAGTTTCTGCGGAAGATAAAATGGAAACTCGGACGCTGCGTGAACAGAGACTGGGACATCGCGTAATCATAGCAAAATACCCAGTGAAAAGTGGAGCCTGAGCATATTGAAGGCTATCTGTAAACATGTTTATGTAACGAAGATCAGATGTTGGAAGCGAGGCAGGAAGTGGTTGCTTGGTCTGATGGAAAAATCACGATTTTCAAGAAATTCGCTTGGTAATCGAAAGGGTCAAGTTTGCAAAGCACATCGTGGTTTCGACATCAGATATGATGGCGTGTGTTACGGCTGCAAGAAAAGACTGCTTTTAATCCCATTCAGTAGGTTAGATGTCAAACTCATCTTTGAACTCTCTTACCCAGACTCATTGAAGACCAGGTATGCTCTAACATCTGGTTTTATTTTCCAGCAGGACGCAGCGCCTGCTTGCTCGCACGGCAAGTTTGATTATGATGGCGCTACCTTATTGCCATCAACTGCATTGGCAAAGATGACTAACAAACTCGCCAGACCTTAGCCCTCTTGCTTATCACGTCTGGTGAGCTATTCTGGAACGCTGCAAGACATTTCATCCCAAGTTGGAGAACATTGGCCAGCTGAAGCAAGTCTTGCTGCTAATGTGGGGTCAGTTGCCGCAGGACCCGACCAACAAGTCCATACTGAGCTTCACAAAAAGAAGTTAAGCTTGTGCTAAGGCAGGGAATGGACACTCTCATTATACCTTACAATAAACTCCCGAACGAAATTCTGAGGTCGTTGTGAAAAGTGATATCATTTGACATGGAAATCTACAAGTGACGTTCATTTTCCGCGAAAATTTGAAAAAACGAAATTTTAAGTTTGAACAACTGTAACTTTTGCAAACATGAAAATTCATTCCCCTTCAAATTGAAAAATTTTCGCAGAAAAATTTCAATCGGTTGCGAAGATATCGCATTTTTTCCGGTGGTACATTTTTTTTGAGCCACCCTGTACATAGTGTAGAAATGATTTATCCAGTACCGGAATATGAAACCTTACTTTTCACACTAGTCTGCCGCTAGGTGGCAGCGCAATTTGGCACAACTGAAAACGACATTGTGAAGAAAAAACATATTTAGGAAAAGTCACAAAAGCACAAGTCTATTTTCTTTTATTCCAAAAAAGTATACGAAAAAAAGTAGGCTGGTTTTTTTTTTACCCCCCGGTTACCCTATAAGGGTTAATGTGAATACTGAAGCTAAGATTATTAGACAGCATCACACCAAGAACCTTTAAGTGTTGAACCCTTTTTGTGTTTGCTACTATTGTAATTAATATGTACTTAACCCTCGAGTGCCCAAAGAGGGGGGGGGGGGGTCCGACCGGACCCCAGGCCTGTTTTTCCCGGATAACTTTTTATAGGCTAGGGATCTGCATAAATGCTTTTAGGTATTCCTAGAGCAACCATTTGGGCATAGAATGGTATATTTTGCGTGAGTATTGTCCAACCCTGCACCCCGCAACCACAGCATATACTAAGGGTACCCTATGATATGCGGCTGATATTCATACAAGCGCATGGTTACTGGTCAATAACTATTATTTTATACCAGGTGGTGCTATTGTGATATAATATATATCAATCGATTGCAAATTTAGTTGAGATTACTTACAACTAAATTTCATAACGATATTCCAATCCCTTCTCAAGATATTAACATGAACACGCTGAGGTCCGCGCCGGACGTATAGGCTTTCCTTCGATAAATAACGCAAGCATGCAAGCATAACATGTGTATCACAAGATTTTTACACTGTTAGTTTACACCAGGTGGTGTTATTGTGCTATAAGATACATCAATCGATTGCAAATTCATTTGGGATTACACTGAACTAAATTCTATAACGATATTTCAATCCCTTCTCAAGATATTAGCATGAAAACGCTGGGCTTCCTTTGGTAAATAACGCATGCAAGCATAAAAATGTGTATCACGAGATTTTACGCTGTTATTTAACACCAGGTGGTGTTATTGTGATATAAGATATATCAATCGATTGCAAATTCATTTGGGATCACATAGAACTAAACCCTGTAACGATATTCCAATCCCTTCTGAAGTTATTAACATAAAACGCTGGGGTCCGCGCGGACCCCCCCCCTCTTGGGCCTTCGTGTACCAAAAAATACCTTGGGCACTCGAGTGTTAATGTTACAGTTTCCACATTTATTCCTTTCGTGAACACATTATTAGGTTTGGATGACAGTTTATATGACTTTTTTAGTTTTATTATGACTAGTAATGCTAAGCTTAGCCCTTACGTGAAAATCCTAACAGCTGTATTATATTACGTACGAAGTGACTATTGTAGAACATTTTCACCCGAAGACGGCACAATGCATATTATTTGACAGAACCGTAGAAGTTGGCCTAAATTTCGACTATCACTAATCAATATGACCAGACGCATATTTCACACGATAAACACTTTCATTAAATATTGTTAACAGACCTACGAAGCATTCGTAGAAGAAACATGCGAATAATATGTTCAAACGGAAGATAAGTTTTCTGAGTAGCAAATTCAGTCATTGCTTCTTTACATGGAAGATTGCGGTCGATGCAACATCTGAGTTTCAAATATCTTGCAAGAAAATGTCTTGTAACAAAATAATGACTTCGCAAGAAGTAATCGCATACGAGAAATGCTGACAGGTCAAACCTATGAAAGTACACATGTTCGGCAAAAAAACATTCAAACGGTGAATTGATATAATCCGCACATTTCAGCAATTTGCCATTTCGGGGTGATAAATAATAATAGAGCGTGTGAAATCCAAGCAACAACTGAACGTCTCCATCAAAAAATAAGTCAAGCGGTGGCATCACCAGAATATTCGCCAATGATTGCTCCTTCATGTCATTTGTTGGGTCAGGTTCGAAAAGTATTTGCTCACAGAAGCGCAATACTTCATCGTATTGGTGACACTTGTAAAGGTGCAACGCACGATAGCAGTCACCTATGTGGTACTGGATACCAAAATCTGTGCTAAGCGTACTGTAGAACGATATTATATTTTCTACGGCATATCCAATTAGAACATCAACAATTGTTGTTTCTTTAGAAGAATTATTTAGCACTGTGAATTGGGTTTCTTCCAGAAAATTTCTTCTGCGATAAACAACTTGTCTCGGGGCATTAAAATAACTGGAATCAGTATTCACTGAAGTAATAAATTTCAGCTTTAGTAAAATCTTCAGATATTCGTCCATAGGAAATCCAGCATCAGGAAAATCACGACAAACAAGTAAATGTTTGGATGTTTTTACGACTGTCAATGCGAGTAAGTATTGAACAAAGACATCTGGCGAGAGACGCAGATCAAGATAAATGATCTTTCTCTTTCCAGCGTAGTGAGGATTAGAACTACAACCAGTTATCGTTTTGTGAAGCACACACAATCCAACGATCCTTGCGATGTCGTCAATAAATAACAAGCAACCTGCATTTAGTGTTTCGTTATCCCTTTGAGAAGACTGTTCGTTCAGAACTTTCAAGCAGCAAAGTATTGCTTGATGGTAATCTGATGTGGCAAAATGGATCGCAGCCAGATATGACAGAGCTGCAGGAACAATGCTACTGGATTCAGAATCACGATATTCTAAGGCTTTTTTTACAAACCGTATTATCATGAGAGACAACAGTTGGAATTCTGACCGGCTGTTCGATCCAGTCAAATTTTTCATTAGATTCTGAGCACGAAGGAATTGAAACCAAGAACTTTGTTCTGTGTACGTTTTCGGAAAGTTATGATACTGAGATCTTACAACATTAGGCTGCATTGAAATTTCATTGACAAATTCAACAAAGAGACTAGCGTCCAATGAAATCTCTGCGTAACGTAGGCTATATGCTGTATGTAAAATAAAGAGTAGGTTGTCAAAATGCTTGAAACACAAGTCATTCTCTATTGCTTGAAAATGCTTCGCTGAACTAAAAAATATCGATGTAAAACTATAGGCATATTTTCCATTTCTGAAGCTAACGCCATTATCTGATGTGCTTCCATGACATTGTTTAATTGTCATGCGATATTGCATAAAGGAACTCGAGAATCTTACACAGACCATAATATCCAAAGATGCTGCTTCGCCCGCTTTTCGATATTCAAGAAGAGGCTGCAAATAGTCCATGAAATCTGGCGTTGCTTTCTTTATTTCCAGATATTGAAATTGTGTACTAGTGATAGGAAGTATATAATTTTCTACGAACCAATCGGATAGATTGCCAGTAGTCCTATTGCAGAAGTCATTTAGTCGTGCTTTTGCTTTTTCAAACATTGAGGAGCTCGATGGCCTAAAAAATAAATTTGCTTCGGGAATAAAATAGTTCGGAAAGTATTTCCTCTTTAGCCATTCTAAGAGTTTCATCAGTAACTCTCGGCAGATCGCAATGACAGAAGATGAATTCCACCATACAGTTGGCATTTCTTCACAAGTCCATAACATCAACGTCTTCAAATGATACGTACAGAGAATCTCATTTTCCTTTGGACAATCCTTTTCTATTAATTCCTTCTTGGCAAAGAATCTCAGCAAATGATAGACAATCTGTTGTATTTTAGTAAAACTCTGAAGTAAAATTACTTCTGCGAGTGAAAATGACAGTCTCCATTGACCTGTTTCGTTTCTACAAGAGCGATGCTGGGCATAAACAACATGGCAACCATGTTGTACCACCTCGGAGATTGTTTCCATGGTCGGCCATCCGTTATTTCTTTGTCGAATTGGCCAACTGTCTGCTTCGTTAGGCCACTGAGGGCAGAATATGCATGTGACAGCGTCACCGTGAAAACCAACGCCACAAGTTGAATAATTTTTAACTGCTGGTCCACAAACCTTCGCTTGGATAACGCTTCCACCAACAATGCGGTGTTGTTGCACATCTTCAGATGGTCTCGTAACCAAATTGAGCGTAACGTAGAGACTTGGATGAGCAGCTGGGCTAAATTCATATTTTTTACGTGTCCAGTCATAATTCACTTTGCCGGAAACTCGTAATCGAACAAAACCTGGAAACATCGGGTAAGATTTTATTTCGTAGCATTCGATCGTATCGGTTAGACCAGTCTTATCACTTGGCAACACAGGAACGTTACCAGTGAAGGCTAATTCATCCGTTGTGATTAATAACGAATCAATGTCGCCGATGCATGAATTCAACGGACGGATGTAGAACTCCGCTGAGCTGCCACACCGAATCGAATATGTTTTCGATGCTGGATTCTCTGATTCTGCTAAGTCGTGCATGCGATCAGAAGCATCAGAATAGGATTTCGGAATTAGTTGGCATGTGCGAACGATAAACTCGGATGCCAAGTCTTCATTCGATATTACCGTCGTCATCTAAAATTGAAAACCCCATCGTCGTTATTATCGTCATTACAATTACAATCATCATTTTCGCCATCCTTTTGTCCTCAACATAATCATCTTATCTTGTCTTATCTGACCATTTATATGCGCTTCTTGCAGCAAGAGCCTTTCAAAAGCGCTCCCTGTGCGTTCAGCCCCGAAAAAAAGGTAAGTTTTTAGACGAGAGAAAGACGAGGATAGGCTACACTACCAGAGAGGATGGCAGAGCGAACTGATGGGCGAAGCCGCCCATGATCATGACGACTATGTTGACGACGACAACGATGACGAAAATGATGATTGTAATTATAATGATGATCATAACGACGCTAAAATATCCTCACAAGCATAATTATCGTCATTGACAATAAAAACAAAAATTATTGAAGTATCTCTATCGTCATACTTTCTTTCTGCCGATCGTGTACACAATTCAATCAACTTTTTCAGATGACCATTGATCAGAATTTCGAGACAATCTTCTCATGTTCGGAGTTTATCAGGGGCTAGGGGGGGGCTAAGACCCCCCAAGCATCCACCGACTTGACCATGCAACAATAAGGACTCCCAAGGGTAAAAAGAATGGTAATTGTGGGAGCAACAAGAAAAAAAATACCTAGAATGTGAGTTGCTGGCAACCAACCCCGTCTCTACATCAAAACTGTGAAAACGAAGTCTGGCAGTCTGTAGCAGTACCGTAGTATAATTCGTTTAATGTGTAAAAAACAGGTTGGCAGACTGCAACCTGGGACATTGAGACAAATGAAAAGATAGAGGAAGTAATCAATTTTTAGTATATCACCTTGAGGTGAGGTTCTAAGCATTTTTCATGGAATTTCAAAGTTGTGCATTTGCTCCCTGATCATGAGACCTGGCTCGCGACTGGTGATCTGTGAAGGACCGACTTCAGTCTTCACAGAATAACCCAACATTGGAATAGCTGTTTAGAAACGCAACTAATATTAAATTTTGTTACTTCTGCCTTGGTGGACCTTGGACATGGTCTGAAACCCATCCTTCCTTCCCCAATATGCACCCAATTAAAATTAATGCGTTCCAGACCGCATGAAAGAAAAATATATTATTGCCCAACGACGTAATGTAATTCGGTTTGGGTCAACTATTCCGAGGGTCCAATACTCCGAACCCTAACCCGAACCATAGGCGCAACCACCCTATGGGACCCACGGGACGCGTCCCCCCAACTTTTGAGTGGTCCCCTAGCTTTCTCATTATGGTCCCCCCAACTTTTAGGACGTGATTCATTATGGTCCCTTCAACTTTTGGGACGTGATTGCACCTATGACCCTAACCCACAGTAACCTTAACCACCAAGGGTAACGAACAAAATATAGCTCATATTCGGAATAGTGGGCCGATCATGTAATCTCCGAACTCCTGAAGTCGGGGATTTTTCGTCAATGGAGTTATTTGAGAATGGGAGTGATGAGATTGTGCTTGGGTGTCCCGTACTAGGGAGGGATGGAGGTAGGGAGGGAGGGACGCACGCACGCACGTATGCACGGACGGAAGCACGGACGGAGGAATGGGGCGAAGTGAGGTTGTAACTCACGCAGAGTGACATTTCCTTTAAATATGATTCCAGATTCGTTGGCTATTAAAAATGTTGTAAGCAAAAGTTTTGTTCAAAGTCGACGTCTCAAAGTTAGGCTGTAGGCCTAATGACGTATTTCAGTGAAAACGCTTTATGCGTTTTTCTATGTAGTACTAACTGACTAAGTTTCCAGCAAAATGTAAAAAACGCGCTATCGTTAGGCTTATAAATGGCACGAGTGGTTGTTTTAGATATTGAAAGAGAAACCCATGGTCCAGATTTTGAAAGCATCCGAACGGACCGAACGCTTTGTCATGTTTCGAAGGCCGAAAAGTCTTTTCTTACCGTAACGTTCGTTAGATATCTCTTCGTCGAATTAGAATTCGCTTTTGTCCAATCAATAAAACTCGAAATCAAACAATCCAATCCAATCAAGACTCTTTATGTGGACGAGTGTGGTATACTAATAAATTGCATCTAATAATTATAAGCTCCGACACACAAGCGGATGTTGGTCGCTACACGGGTGGGAAAAACCATGAGATAGTTTGACTTCTATATTTAGCTGTCAGCCTCATTCAAACAGGATGTTTAGGCCTACTGGTCGCAGCCAGTGATAGTCTAGGCTTGGAATTTCAAAAGAGCTCTAGAAATCACTGTTAGAAGCAAATCATGTAACAATTTGCTAACCGGCGTTTCTAGACTAATTCGACCCTCCTGAAAACGAAAATCGCGGTTAGCAAGCTGGATTTTTGGCGGTTCCATGGGAAAACAAGATGGCGGACAAAATGGCTTCCAATTGCTTAAAATGACTAAAAGTAAAGTGTTGTATGTGATAGGGACACGGTTTTAGACTCTAAATTAAGACAATAGAATTCAAGGAAGGCAATGGAATCAACGACATATATGTAGCACTGCAAAAAATCAAAATGGCGGACAAAATAGCGGCTAGAATCTTAAATGGCCATAAATGAAGTTATGTATGGAATAGAAACATGATTTCAGAGTTTAAATCAACATTTTCGACGTCAAGAAATGCGATGGAACCAAGGTCACATATGTAGGACTGCACGAAAAGCAAAATGGCGGACAAAATGGCGGCCAGAATATTAAAATAGCTATAGGTGAAGTCAAGTATGCAATGCAATTTTGATTTCAGGGTCTAAGTCAACATTTTCGAGGTCAAAGAATGCGATGGAACCAATGTCACATATGTAGCACTGCACAAAAACTAAATCCTGTTAAATATGTCACATCATTTCCAGTCATGGCATGAAAAGCCAATATATTTCTTCATAGTTGCGTGAATTGGATGAACTTCCGCTTTGCTGATATTCCCGTCATCACCCAAACATTGTTAAATATAAGGCATGCACATCTGACCCGGTAGTAGGCAACACCTTTTCTTCTTTCACGGAACCACCAGCAACAGCTACATCTATATACTAGGCTATATCTCTAAATGTCCAAATGTGGCTGTTGGTAGCTGAATGGACAGGAACGAAGCTAGATCAGTTTTGCTTTCACGCATGCCAAGAACATTCAGTCAATTTTCCGACAAAAGTGTACCGCTAAATCAAGACTCTATACAGTGACACAGTTGTGGTCATAGTCACCATTTCTGTATGGTTCCACTTTTCTTATAAGCAATGTCCAGGTCCAGTGCCTATCCAAGACAATAATTACTTACCCTCTTGTAGTCAATCGAAAGCAGGGCTGTACTGGTAAATTTTAAGGTGAGTACACGCTGACCGGGAGGAAAATCAACTTTTTGGCCCGAAAATTCTTACGACCTTTCTTTTAGTCATCTAATTTTTTGCTCGTGCTCGTATGTACCCCTTTGTTTGTTATACTGGTATTGGCTATTGAAAATGGAAGTAGGCTAATAAACACACGAAGCAATCGCAATGCTAAGATGCAACAGCAAGAGATGAGTCGCGATTACGAATACGATCAACTCTGAAATTTCTTATTATTGACAAATCTTCAAATTACCATAATTTCAACAGCGCCTGTTTTTCGCTGCGCAAATCGTCTGCGTTCGAACCATGTGTTCTTCTGTCACAGCCTTAGAGGCATCTCGTTGTCCTACCGACATGGGCGGAGTTTGGTTGCCGATTCGGGGGGGGGGGCAAAAATATTTCTCAGCCCAAAGCAGTTGATGACCTTTTTTGGTCATCGAGTTGAAAATCTCATAAAACATACCATTTTCCGGACAGTGGCAGTTATTTTAAAAATTCCTTTGTTTTAAAATGTCCATAATTGCAATTATCAAGAAAAAAGGGTGTGCAATTGCAGATATGAGCAAAAGCTAAATATTTAAGTTTTCCAAAAATCTGACGTGCTACAAGAAAAACAAAAGCACCACTGCATTCAGCAGACAATATTATTTATTAATCTATAAGAAAAATCTGAAGTTATTCTAGGCACTTCATATCGTTATCGTTAGCAAAATCAGTTCAAATTTGCTGGCCAGTGTTACTCGAGTAATGTTGTTCGAAACAGCTTCGCAATACTGAGGCAGCTGAGATCTGTGTCTCGCTCTCTCACACAAGACGTGACAAGCCATCCGGTGCAAAGTTTGATTCTGAGTCGAATTGATACCTGAAATGTCGCCTTTGCTAGCTTGCCATAGCGAAAGTATCATTCGGCTTCAGACAGTCATCAATGCTGCTGCTCGCCTAGTCCTGCAATTAAAAAAGTTCGACCGCGATCCGAGACCAAATTCAGTGGCCTGGACAAGGCCGGAGCCAGGACTTTTTTCGAAAGGTGTTTAAAAATTCCCTTACCGAAAACCTTATGAGTTATATCCTTTTCTTAAGTTATCCATCCGAAATTTAAAAAAAATCTCAATTTTCTACCCTAAAAACTGATGACTTTTTTGGTCATCCGTCCAAATTCTTCAAGAAAGGGTGTTTAATTTCCCTTCCCAAAAAACTAATGACTTTTCAGTCATCCGTCCGAATTCTTCAAAAAAGGGAGTTTAAATTTTCTTCTAAAACAACTGATGACTTTTTTAGTCATGCGTCCGAATTCTTCAAAAAGGGTGTTTAATTTCCATTCCCAAAAAACTGATGACTTTTTTAGTCATCCGTCCAAATTCTCCAAGAAGGGGTGTTTAATTTCCCTTCCCAAAAAACTGATGACTTTTTAGTCATCCGTCCGAACTATTCAAAAAAGGGTGTTTAAATTTCCTACTAAAACAACTGATGACTTTTTTAGTCATCCGTCCGAATTCTTCAAAAAGGGTGTTTAATTTTCCTTCTAAAACAACTGATGACTTTTTTAGTCATGCGTCCGAATTCTTCAAAAAGGGTGTTTACTTTCCCTTCAAAAAGGGTGTTTAACTGATGACTTTTTAGTCATCGTCCGATTTCTTCAAAAAAGGGTGTTTAATTTTCCTTCTTAAACAACTGATGATTTTTTTAGTCATCTGTCCGAATTCTTCAAAAAGGGTGTTTAATTTTGCTTCTAAAACAACTGATGACTTTTTTTATCATCCGTCCGAATTCTTCAAAAAAGGTGTTTAATTTTTCTTCTAAAACAACTGATGACTTTTTTAGTCATCCGTCCGAATTCTTCAAAAAGGGTGTTTAATTTTGCTTCTAAAACAACTGATGACTTGTTTAGTCATCCGTTCGAATTCTTCAAAAAGGGTGTTTCATTTTCCTTCTAAAACAACTGTTGACTTTTTTAACCATCCGTTAAAAATCTTCAAAAATGGGTGTTTAATTTTCCTTCTAAAACAACTGATGACATTTTTCGTCATCCGTCCGAATTCTTCAAAAAAGGGTGTTTACTTTTCCTTCTAAAACAACTGATGACTTTTTTAGTCATCCGTCTGAATTCTTCAAGAAAAGGGTGTTTAATTTTGCTTCTAAAACAACTGATGACTTTTTTAGTCATCCGTTCGAATTCTTCAAAAAGGGTGTTTCATTTTCCTTCTAAAACAACTGTTGACTTTTTTAACCATCCGTTAAAAATCTTCAAAAAGGGGTGTTTAATTTTCCTTCTAAAACAACTGATGACATTTTTAGTCATCCGTTCGAATTCTTAAAAAATGGTGTTTAATAATATTTTCCTTCTAAAACAACTGGTGACTTTTTTAGTCGTCCGTTCAAAATCTTCACAAAAGGGTGTTTAATTTTTCTCAACCATATAAATAAGTTCATGATACTATTCAACGGTCGAACTTTGATTCTAAAAATAGACTGCATGGAAAAAGAAATGCGACTCTGATGCGTTTCTACTGCAAATTTATAGAGTAATAAAAAAAATTAAGTTTTTAGCCCTCTCAAAGTGAGGCAAAGATAAATAATAACATTTTGAACGGAAATGTTGTTTTAATTATGGTCTTAAAATGTTAAAAAATTATAGACTAGTCTTTTCGAGGTAAGTATTTGCTGTATAACCGCGTATACCCTGGTTTTTGGAGGTAAGTACACGATGCCGTTTTTTCCCGGAGGTGAGTACACGCTGTATACCCGCGTATACCCTCGTGTACAGCCCTGATCGAAAGTACATTTACACGGGCAACCATATTGTATCTGCCAGATCACCAAATGTCTTCACCGTTGGAGGGTTTATGTGGTAGCTCATGCAGCTTATTGCCTCTGTGTTGGTTAGGCGGTGCTTTGAAGGACTATATCTGCACGGACTCTACTTTCCAACTCCGGTATCCAGCGTCGATCCACTCTTCGGTTGGTTGACCAAGCTAAGCTTCTGCTATTCGACAGCAACGTTGATTCTCTGTGGCTTGTTCCACAACCTGAAATGTCCACACCTTTTCACATCGCTTATTGTCCATGGGTCACTCCACCCCGTGCCTTAAGAATCTAAAAACTGTGCTATTTAATCGTGGTTAGGTCGGGAGTGATACCGAGTAGCCTGCCTTAAAGAGGCTCTACATAGAATATTAAAAAAAAATAAATGATATGCCTCTGTTAAAATGTTGCTGATTGGACAAGTTGCTTTTCAGAAAGCATCCAATGCCATTGGTTTCAAGGAAAGCTCATGGCACGATATTGATGCCAGGTCCATGGGATAGTTAGCTTGATACACTATGAATCCTGTGATAAGGTGCTGCATGGTAACTTCTTCGGTGTTCACCGTGTTCTTTTGCAGAACACTCCTTGGTTTAAGACTTGCTGAGGGAATTAATGATCATGTGATAACTTGAATGATCATATTTGGCCAAATAAGGAAAACATTGTAAATAAATTCCACAGCACAGGCCCCAGAATCCATCTCGCAAAAGACCTGACAACAAAAACTGAAATCAAATTCCGATCTCAGACATGACTTCACTTGCAGCCATTTTAGGATTCTGGCCGCCATTTTGGTTTTTGTGCAGTGCTACATATGTGACATTTGTTCCATTGCATTCTTTGACCTCGAAAATGTTGACTTAGACCCTGAAATAATGATTCCATTGCGTACTTGACTTCACCTATAGCCGTTTTTAATGTCCTGGCCGCCATTTTGTCCGCCATTTTGATTTTTGTGCAGTGCTACATATGTGACCTTGGTTCCATCGCATTTCTTGACGTCGAAAATGTTGATTTAGACTCTGAAATCATGTTTCTATTGCATACATAACTTCATTTATGGCCATTTAAGATTCTAGCCGCCATTTTGTCCGCCATTTTGATTTTTTGCAGTGCTACATATATGTCGTTGATTCCATTGCCTTCCTTGAATTCTATTGTCTTAATTTAGAGTCTAAAACCGTGTCCCTATCACATACAACACTTTACTTTTAGTCATTTTAAGCAATTGGAAGCCATTTTGTCCGCCATCTTGTTTTCCCATGGAACGGCCAAAAATCCAGCTTGCTAACCGCGATTTTCGTTTTCAGGAGGGTCGAATTAGTCAAGAAACACCAGTTAGCAAATTGTTACATGATTTGCTTCTAACAGTGTAATTTTCAGATTCCAAGCCTAGACTATGATGCTTTTCTGCTTTTCCTACTAGATTTGGGTTTTTTGGCTTTCGTCTGAGTTTCTTTTTTGTTTTGTTGCAAGAAATAAGTCTACATAGCCCACTGTTATAACTTTTAAATGTAGGGTCCATAAAATTATGTGATATTTAGATTGAAGTTAATGTGCGTTACTTGTACTTATGGACCATACAGTATTATACAATATAATATAGTACAATACAGTACAATGCAAGAAAATACAATACAGTACAATTCAATACAATGCAGTACAATACAATGTAGTGCATTGACGAAGTTATGTTGACCAAAATCTATGTATTTGCTTTGGTGTATTATTATATTATCACACTGTCTTGACGACATCGTGTATTATCAAATATAACTAGCGTCGCCCTCCTCCGATGCAAATCATTGAGACAGGCACTGACAAAGTGCGAGCAGTGGCGTAATCATAGGTATAGTAATTATTCCATGATTCTATGTGTTACGCGTAGTGTTATAACGACTTCCGTTTCTAATTATAGTGGAGAGAACTAACAGTGGTTACATCACTTATTATTATTCCAAAGTTTAACGTCATCCTATGGCAGCAAAGGCCGTTGACGACAATACAATATAAGTGTACAGAGCAGTAAACCAAAACTTATGTAGCCTCTAAACTACATTACATCACAAGGCCACGTTTCATTATTATAACATCAATTAATTTATTTATATAGGTGTGTAATTGAACCATAATAAAATTATATAGGCCTACATGGTGCTGTAAAATCAAACTACAACAGACCATGAAACATTTACGAAGCTTTCAACGTTTTGGCTATAGGTGGATAGATGGAGAATGGATAATGATCATGTCATGTCATGTCAGTCACCAACGTCACTGCGGGACGGTTGGTCACATGCAATGGACTAAAGCTCTCCACTGCCTCCTATCGCGTGCAGCGGCGAGAAGATTGGATCCGGAAAGACGGGACCAAGCAAGAATGTTGGCAATCCATCAAATAAACTAAAAATGGATAATGGATAATGGGCAACAGGCACATAATTATAGACAAAAACGAAGATCATACACCGTTATTGAGCATTTTACACGACGTATATAAGTGAGTGTCATTCAACCGTTTTACATTGTCTTTCACTGACCTTCTAAATTTCTCCTCTTTTCCTCCTGTCATCAAGAGACCAATTTATGGACCTGAAAACATCCCATGATCTTGAGCAAACACTGTGAACAAATATTTAAACTTAATTTCTAATAATCTCCTTATACACCCAGAAAATTATTGTTGATGACTTTAGAAATTCAGCAGATATAATACAAACAAATCTCTCAAAATATCTTCAGCCATAATGTAATAAATAATTGAGCCTCTTTCACAAAATATTAATGCATAGCTCATGATGTAGTGGCACCAGTCCCAAGTCGTGTGAATAGAGGAGGGCAACGTATGTAATTATCGGCTGTGTATTTGCGTACGTATCAATGTGTGTTAGTTCTTGTTTTCGACGTGTGCAATGTGGATGTGCAGTTCGTGGTCGAAGGCGTAGATTTCATTTTAAGATGCATGCGTAGATCGGTGCTTAAGTATAACTGTGCTTAAGTATAACTGCTATTAACTCGCCTTTGCTCAGTGTTCCAATATTGGAACATTTTATAAAAAGATTTCTTTTTTGCAATATACCACTATGCACTTATTCATGTGGGCAGCTCTTTGGTGGATACGTAAATTTCGATCAAATTCGAAAGGAGACATTGAAACCAACAGAGAAAATCTATATATCTTGTGAAATAATACTGTGACACTTCTACTGTACAATTCCTGACGCGTCAAGCGCCATTCGGATTACAAGACCATAATGACACTGATATATATAATATTAGTAACTCGTAAGTTTAGGGTGTCTAAGACGATTCATAGAATTGATACACGTTTCAGTGTTAAACTGAACGATGGCTGTTACTTTGTGGAAGAAGGCATCATCGGACGTATGATTAGTAGCAGGGCATACAATGCCTTACAGCCTGCAGCTGCAGTCTGCCCTCGTGTAAATCGACTCACCCTGCTCTGCATCGTGTGACAAGGTTAAGTTATCATGCAGTAAAACTTGTAAGTTGACTTCCTCTCGCTTTTTGACCAGACGACTCTCTGAACTATTATAACTACATGCTAAAGACACACACTTCTTCGCGAGGGCTAATGCCGCACGTTAGTTGCATTTTAATGCTTTCGTGTAGCTGTGTTACGCTGATAATAATGTCTATTTCCAAAGGAGAAAGATGAAAACAGAGTTTTTTTAATTATAACGTTTTTAAACAACTACTTCAAATTATTTAAAAGGTGTCTAGTGACATCCGTCATTTGCCGAACTTTACCTATAATACGTCACTGTTGAGCTTCTTTAAGGGTTTATCCATTGTTCAATGAGTTACTAATCCTCAAATCTGATCTGACAATTCTTATTGCGCCAATTTAAATGTCGAAGAAAGTTTTTTGTTTGGATGATCTCTGTCATAATATTACAGGTCTACATAAGAAAACTTAAATCTCCTTCTTCAGGTTTGATTGTAACAATTAATGTCGTCACTCAATCCTCCGTTGTGCCTTCACCTTGAGTTTTTGGTATTCATTATTCATCATCCAGTCTAGTTTTATCTCTTTTGTTCATACTTTTGTTCTTTTCACCTCCATTTTCTCATCAAGTTGAGGTATCGTAAAAGAGTAGCTCTCTTAAGTGTTATTTTTATTTTACGGTGAATGTGCTGAGAGCGATCTTGAGTGGATTTCTTAAATGGGCGCTGTATAAGTTCATGGTATGAATATGTAAATTCCAGAGTGTATATTGAAATTGAAGATGGATAAAAACGCATGGATATCCTTGCTGAAACAATTGTAATAAAATTGAGTTTATTGCATACCTCAAGAACGGGGTTAATTTATATTAGAAATATAAGCCTAAGCTACAATTTTTGATCTTGACAAAATTCAAAGTACATTTTTTAGCCATGTAAGTGGAAATCCAAGAGCGTCTTATATTTATATAAACTGACTTACAACGTCACAAAGGTGTCTAAGGCCAACGCTTTAAATAAGCGTAACAGCGTTTAATTACTTATGACTCAGTGGGCAAGTTACTGTACAGAGCTCTTTCAAGCGCGCATCTCTACACACAACGTATCGTTCTAAAATGCATTATTTTGTGCAGTTGAAGGAGAGCTGTAACGGCGCAGATAGTGTCAGATACAGACTATTATTAATAATATTATAAAAGGTAATTGTCATACGATAGAGAGTGATTTAGCGTGAAGGGTGGAATTGAAAGACGGAGGTTGTGCTGCTCAAAGCAGCTACCATGCATGGAAAGTTTATTGCATAGATGTAAAAAACGATGGAAACAGAATAAAAAACGGAAAAACGTGTTTTTTTCGAAAAAATAACGATAAAAAACGGAAACCGAAAATAATTTGAATTTGCTACATCTAAAACCGCAGTTTAACCTTGAAAACCTTGATTAGGAACCTACTAAACGCAGGCTATCTCTTAAATGATGATGTTAAACGATGAAATAATGACTTTAGTTAACTGAATCCTTGAGAGTTGGCGGAAAACATAAGGAATATCAGAAAACAATAAAAATGAAGGAAAATAATAACAGAAAGTAAATTAAAATAAAGTCAAAGAAAAAAGAAAAAATTGATAAAAAGCGATGGAAAAAAACACGAACAAACCGACGTTTTTTGGGAGAGAATAAAAAATGGAATTTTTGCTTTATACAACTATGGTTTGTGGATACTTGTTTTCAGCTTAAATCATGCAACAGAACGGCCCCACTCTGCCCAATTCCTTCTTTGTTTTTTTGTTTGTATGTGCACTTGTCATAGCGCCCCTTCAAGCTTTCTACTCAGGGTCGCTCTCGAATGCAGAGCGGACACTGCGTCGGAGTTTTTTCCAAAGCGCTGACCAATTGTGAGTAAAGGACTTGCCCAATGTCCTTACGCGGCGAGGTGGATTCGAACCTTCCGGCTCCAAGGTATACAACGACGCCACCACTACTCCACCGCGCCCCACATATTCAACGATTTCTCAGAGGCGTTCTTTATTCCAGATGACCTGAATGTGTCATTTTGAGTTTTGTATTCATCGGCTATTAATTCTATACGATTGTTTCTTTCAGCCTTCGGTAGCAGTAAATTGTTCCATTTTCCGGTTATGTGAGATAGAAACAGAGAGATGAAAGCATTATGAGGCACAACACATTTTAGGTTTCTTTACTTTATTACGCTGGCTTAACTTGCTTTAAAGGTGTCTAGCGAAATCCATCAATTGCAAGATTTTACAACAAATTTTAATACCTCAGTTTTGAACTACTCGAACATTGCATGACGGTCTATCAATCTTAGCATTACGAATCTATGTGTTACCTTATATTTAGAAAAGCGTGAATTTTATATCGAAGTAGGTAATATGATGATCTCTATCAAACTAAATTATGGCAAGTTCGTTGAACAACGGTAATTAAGTCATAGCTGTGATGAAGAGTGTCGCTCTCGTCCCTTATTATGGTTTGAGGATAATCGCCATTGGTATTTTCTTTTTACTTTTTGCCAAATTGCGTTTAACTACATCGGTTCATTCCTGTTTTTATATAATTTCAATTTCTTATCATTGAATGAAGTTATATAACCGATAGCCATTTTTTAGAGCGGGTCGCTTTCCACACCTTTTAAACGTGGCATTTGACGCTATATAGTTTTGGGCGCAGCAGTCGTCTTTGTTACAAGTTAGCCGTGTATCCCAGTATATGCGCGAGGTTTTGCACTGGCTTCCATTCCCGAAGCGCATCTCATTCAGGATTGCATCTTTGATATGGCGATGCTTAACAGGTTCAGCACAATTTTCGCCCGAGCTTTAGCCTACCTTCCTGATTCCACTTGCTTTGAACCGGGTCTCATATAATTATGATATAAATAATGTTGTCCGCATTGGGGTTTTTTTCTAATTAAACCTCACACCTCAGTGCTTCCAGTGCAGTTCTGCACATCGCGCAATGCAGTTTCTCCAATCGGTTCATCGTCACGTCATCAACAGCATTTTCTCCTTTACGCGTTTGCCCCGAGAATATCCGCTGAAAACGGCCTTAAAATTTAAAAATGAACTGGTAAAGGGTTAATTCCTTAAAAAATTTCGCTGAGCAAGATTTCGCTGAGCAATGATGAACAGAATAAACAATTAGGAATTTAATTATGCGCTCAAACTTTTCACGTTATGCCTATGAGACCATAAAAGTTTTTGAATTGATGAATCATAAATCCTAATGTTCCGTGATGTGATTAAGTCCACTTCAAGGACCGCAGTTATAATGCGTTTGATACAACGAAAACAAGCTAACATCTTTACACACCATAAAAACGATCATATATTAAATATATCATCGTTTTTCGAATATCTATCTCCAAATTCCGTCGATAGAAATTCACAGAGGTCAATCAATTCTCATAAAAGCATAATTATACAGGAATAAAAAAAATGGTAGGCCAGTTAATGCAGTGTTGTATACATAGGCTTACTGTTTTTTATCCTTAGCGACACGGACGGTCTCTGTAGGAACAATGAACAAGTTGGCCAACAGTGGGTCTTGTGTCCGGAGCCAGGCGGAAGACAGCTGAATCAGCGGCAACGGTTGACACATGAAAAGTGTTTTAGTTTACTTTTGCATTGCTCTATCCACCACCCTTACTTTGCAAACATCAGAACATAACTTATGTAGAGCACCGAAAAATGAATAATTTTAGATAATAGACGCAACATAACGAAGTGAGGACATCAGGAAGAAGCTCGGAGTGGCGTGCGTAACGGACATGGCTCGAGAGACCAGGCTGAGGTGGTATGGACACGCAATGAGAAAAGAGGAGGATAGTTGTGTCAAAAGAATCATGCAAGCGGAGGTATATAATGGTCAACGCAGTCGGGGACTACAGCAGCAAGATGGGAGGACGTGATACAACAAGACTTGAAGCTGCTCAAAAGGAAGAAAGAAGACACTGGAAACAAAGACACGTGGAGGAGAAGGATGCGAATGGCTGACCCCTCGATCCAAACTGCTCACGCCGGATTTAGCAATGATAATTATGGCGCCGAAGCTCATTACACACAAGTTGCACGTGTTCATGGGTGCTGTAAATAGACACCCTAAAAAAGCATTCACATGGTGCATGAAATACGAGCATCTTCGGTTTGCTAAATATTCTTTCTTATTTTAGATTCGCATTGCTAAGAGGAAATAAGAATATTGATACTCATAACACTGGACAACAAATTTTAACTTTTTTTTGCTTCCGAAAAATCTTTGACGGTTTTCTATAGAATTTGACGTGCTGAACACGATGGTGTGCTCAGAATTTTTGTGTCACGTAAGGTTTTTGAGAAAAACAGTATGCAAGATTTTAACTTAAATGCTCATATATTGCATAATTTACTATATACTATAATTTAATTTTTTTTACTTCCAAAAGATCTTTGATGGTTTTCTATAGAATTTGACGTGCTGAACACGATGGTATGCTCAGAATTGTTGTATCACGTAAGGTTTTTGAGAAAAACAGTATGAAAGATTCTAACTTAAATGCTCGTTTTATTCACTTTATTGCATATAATTTACAATATGCTATAACTTAATTTTTTTTATTTCCAAAAGATCTTTGATGGTTTTCTATAGAATTTGACGTGCTGAAGACGATGGTATGCTCAGAATTGTTGTATCACGTAAGGTTTTTGAGAAAAACAGTATGCAAGATTCTAACTTAAATGCTCGTTTATTGCATATAATTTACAATATGCTATAACTTAATTTTTTTTATTTCCAAAAGATCTTTGATGGTTTTCTTTAGAATTTGACGTGCTGAACACGATGGTATGCTCAGAATTGTATCACGTAAGTTTTTTGAGAAAAACAGTATGAAAGATTCTAACTTAAATGCTCGTTTATTCACTTTATTGCATATAATTTACAATATGCTATAACTTAATTTTTTTTTATTTCCGGAAAATCTTTCGCTGTTTTCTATAGAATTTGACGTGCTGAACACGATGGTATGCTCAGAATTATTGTATCACGTAAGGTTTTTGAGAAAACAGCATGCAAGATTTTAACTTAAATGCTCATTTATTGCATATAATTTACAATATATACTATAACTTAATTTTTGTTATTTCCGGAAAATCTTTCACTATTTTCTATAGAATGTGACGTGCTGAACACGATGGTGTGCTCAGAATTGTTGCATCACGTAAGGTTTTTGAAAAAACAGCATGCAACATTTTAACTTACACGCTCACATTATATTGTACACATTCACAATATACTATAATTTAGTTTCATTGGAAAACAAATCTTTATAACAGTTCTTCCTCATAATATTGATGCTGATGATGACTGTATCACTTAGAAAAGTTGGAAACATGAAATTAATGTTTTACAGTTATTTCTTGTTTAGTTGCACATGTACAATGTACGGGATGAGCAAAAAAGGGGACCCTTAGGTTTTTGGCCAATATCTTGGCTAAAAGTAAAAATTTCGATAAGAAATTTTACAAGCTTAAAGACAATTCATATTTACACCAGATGGCCAAATTTCATCAAAATATTTCAAACAGAACAAAAGTTATACCACTTTTATGGATGCCTAATGCCTAAAACCACTGGTTTTTTTACGATTCCAAAACGTAACGAAAATTTGACGATTTCTCAAAAACCTTACGTGATGGGACAATTTCAAGGTGATTTTCGTGATCAGCAGCAGAAACTGCATAAGAAACACATGAAAGTGTCCAGGAAGCAAAATCACTGTTGTCCAGTGTAATAATAATATTATAATAGTATTCATGAACGGATGATCATAACTTTCATAACTTTCATAACGATAAGTTTTATTTTTTTAAAGTGCAGCAGTCTTAGGCCTTGACCCCTATCAGTAGTGGTGCCCAAACATGATTTGTGTATTGAATATTTTTATCGTCTTATGAAATGACACTTTATAAATTAAGAAATATTTTATATAAAGGTGTATATGAGGAGCTCCGGCAAATGTTTTAATAATGCTATTTAGTGTTCATAATATACAAGTGTACGTCTTCATTTACTTTGTATTGATGTTCTAACGATATTTTCAACTGCTTTCAGGTCTGTGTTTAAGCATGGCGTAATAAATGGAATTATAATTAGCGTCTTCATTTTGTAAGCAGTGTATGATCAATGCACTCATTGAACGGATGGATGGACGGGTAAATGCATAGTGTATGGGTGGATGGATAGATTGAACGCAGTGTACGTACCGTTGCGCAGTTATTTAATTATCTTTTGACCATTTTAGTTTTGTGTCTGAAACGACATCTAGTGGCTGAAGAGCGAACACAATTATCAACGGCGTAAACAATCTTCCACAGATCCAAAGCCTTACTTATAAAATTAGATATATTCGTTTATGAGGTGTGCAAGAAAACGATAATTATTTATTTGGTTGGGCACACGGCAGCAGCTTGGCAAGTTTGATCTATTTTCTTTTGCATCTTAATAATTTTCTGGCTTTACCTTTGCAACCACGGTTCATGACCTCGGTGTCCAACTTGATCAAGAACTAACTTTTGCTCTCAACTTCACCGTCTTGCACGAGACTGCTATTATCAACTGCACTGTCATCCGTTCTCTTACATCTGCTGCTACTCTTACTCTAGTGCATTCCTTCGTTACATCTCGCATTGACTATTGCTCTTCGCTCTACATTGGCCTCCCATCCAGCAAATTCCATCCATTCCAAATTCCATCCAGGATCCCTCTTTATTAAACTTAAAACTGTTCAACTCTAAAT
The DNA here is from genome assembly GCA_945859605.1 of Lumbricus rubellus. NCBI lineage: Eukaryota > Metazoa > Annelida > Clitellata > Crassiclitellata > Lumbricidae > Lumbricus > Lumbricus rubellus. The sequence goes on from OX243821.1 coordinate 7,074,858, forward strand.
CCATTCATCATTCATCCTGTTCAGTTGATGGTTAATGTCTCACCGGCATTCATTTATACGACACCTCAAAGTCGTATGTTTTTATGCAGTAAATATCTTTCTCTCTCAATCGACGATGAATTAACTCCTTATAACCTGTGATGATGTCATTGCGTTGAGAGTGAAATAACGCGTGAAACCTCGCGAACCAAAGAACGATGCTTAAAAAAAACGGTACTTGTCGGTTAATTCACCGCCACACACAGAAACCCAATATACGAAATTTTACATGCAGAAATTAATTCACCGCCACACGCAGATAGAGTTGTTCCGGTCTATTACCGTTTCTTTCGCAATTTCCAGTTCACACTCGCAAAAACGAATGCTTGCCATTTCTTTGGACCAGCAATATACATGTACGAACAGGATGATTTGTCGGTAAGTTAGGCATGATCCCTGTAGCCACGTGCCTTGTCGCAGTGGGATGTTTTGCCTACAGCTACGCTTATATTAAGCCTTATAATAATTGAGGCATCTCCATCTGTCTTGCCGATCCTTTAAACATAGCACCATTGGGGTTTAGTTATAGTAAGCCGCAAGCGGGTCCCTATAATGTTGGTTAGGGTCAGGGGAGTAATCGTGAGGGTCGGTAGGGGTTAGAGATAGAGCTAGTGCAGTCATTCATTAACATAGGGACCCGCTTACTTTAACTATGTCCTATGTTTATCGTGAACAAAAGCCGAAATTCTTAAGAAATTCATGGCGTTCATGGCGCCAAGAAATAGGCTAAGCACGTGCTAGAAGTTAATCGGATGTCACCATTACATTACGTCACTGAAAACCAGTGCGTAAATATACGTAGTGCGTAAACATACGGCAACAAACTGTGGCGGTGAACTAACCGACAAGGTAGACATACGAAACCTGTGGCGGTGAATTAACCGACAAGTACCAAAAAAACAAACAATGAAGGGTAAAGGTATATGTTTCCTCTTGTAGATTACGACCGCTACTGTCCGTAACAGTTGTGTATGAACAGTTTGAGTTCAACGCTGCTAATAGAGTTGTACCTTTCCTAGGAGAACATTTTATGATAGCGTAGGAGGGCCATAATTTAGTTTGATCATCAAATAACTTTCTTCGACATTTAAATTGGCGCAATAGGAATTGTTAGATCAGATTTGAGGATTAGTAATTCATCGAACAATGGATAAACCCTTATGCGACGTCAAAGAAATTCAACAGTGACGTATTGTAGGTAAAGTTCGGCAAATGACGGGTGTCGCTAGACACCTTTGAAACAATTTAAAGTAGTCGTTTAAAAAAGTCATAATTTAGAAAAATTTTGCCTTCTCCTTCTTAGTCCCATGGAAATATACATCACCGTAACACAGTTACACGAAAACATTAAAAAGCAACAGTCATGCGCCATAAGTCCTAGCGACGAAGTATGTATTCAGCATGTAGTTATAATCGTTCACAGAGTCGTCTCGTCAAAAAGCGAGAGGAAGTCGGCGACATTCGCATTATCACCAAGCAGTATAATTTGGTACCGGGGTTAGCTGGGAAATAAACAGCAAGTCCTGCGATACGCTGGCCCCGTGTCCAGGGCCTTGGGATTCGACCATTGCTGGCTCAGGGCCATTGAAAAGCAGATGAGCGCCTCCCTGTGTTCCTCATGGAACGGGATAGGACATTACTTTACTTTACTACTGCATTGTTACATAACGCTGCCACACGCGGTAATTCCAATTCGATGCATGCAATTTAGATGGTGCACATTCTGCCGGTGAAGAACGTACAAGAATAATTTCAGGCGCATGCAAGATTGGAAAACAAACTGGCATGGTACCAGTGTTTAAGCTAGGGGTCTCAGGAGCGGGGGGAGTTCCCATTCAAGGAATGGATTTCCCACACGAGGAAAAATCGCGAGTTAATCGCATGTGAATAATTATGTAATCCCGCCAACCCGAAAAGTCAATTTGTATCTTTATCTGCAACAGAAAGCGAGGGTCTTGTGTCTGTGCAAATAATGTATGTGTATGTTTATGCAGCGGAAATGTTACATATTCATGAGCTTTCAACCGAAAGACTAGAATAAAATTCGTCAGTAAATTTTGCCGATGAAGATGTCGTCAGCGACCCAGCTGTCCGCCCGAAATGACCGGTAAAACAGACTTTTCCCCACTATTAGCTCTAATCTCCCCAACTTCCCCCAAGGCAGGGGTTTAGATTAGTCTCTGTTTAATTTACGACGCCGCATCATTATGAATATGAATGTCGTCGCCCTGTTATATGAGTCATAATTACATCAAAATGATTTTGCTGAAACACACCTTTTAAATAGTTTTCAACTAACTTATAAATAATGGAAATTCAATTAACATTTAATTATTATCGTATCTGATTTGCAGTGTCACATAACACTGGTTGAGCATGTAGTGAATGTTAAACGAATATTATTACATCAGCTGTTATTCTTCAATCGTTCTATCGTCGATCTTACTTCGTCATCGCAACTTTGAGATTCTAGCGACAAGGATGTGAAAAAGGTTTCTAATACCTATTAAAAACAGACAGAAATCTCACAGAATGAGGAAAGACAACACACAGTATCTTCAAATTGTGACTACCGTTGAATCTTCTGCTTATATTATCGATGTCTGTAGCAATAGAAACGGCGTTGGAGTCAGATAATTATAATGACGTTGATGTTCAATATCCGATTTTGAGTCGATTTACACAAGGGCAGACTGCTGAAGGCCGTATTACAGTGTATGTCCGGGTACTCTTCTTACGTCCGTTGAGGCCCTCTTCCACGATGTAACAGCCATCGTTCAGTTTAACACTGAAACGTGTATCAATTCTAAGACTCGTCTTAAACACCCTAAACTTATTAGTTGCCAGTATTATATATAGCAATATCATTATGGTTTGGTAATCCGAACGTGTTTGACGCGTCATGAATTTGACAGTTCTGTAGAAGTGTCACAGAATTATTTCACAAGATATATAGATTAGCTCTGTTGATTGCAATGTCTCCTTTCGAATTTGATCAAAATTTACGTCTTGACCAAATAGCTGCACACATGAGTAAGTGCATTGTGATATATTGCAAATAAGAAATCTTTTTATAAAATGTTCCAATATTGGAACACTGAGCAAAAGCGAGTTAATTTTGATATAAGGCTGGAGAGGGAGAGCTGTTAACTCAACTGAAATAATGATTCAGAACTGCATCAGCCTCCACATCATCATCGTGATGATAGAATTGCGTGATCTAGTGAACAATCTATTATAGTCTCCCTGCTTTGTCTTTGGTTTGATATCGATAATTGTTTCTCCTTATCGTATCGTTCTTTTTGTTTGTGTACAAATATTGCGGTGGTAAGTTCGGCCAATTATGACCTGATGACCTTTTTTAGTCTTTCATCAAATGCAATATACTTGTACACAGGTAAAACATTACTTGTAAATTATGCTGTGATATTATTCTGGTGAAAGTCATTCATGTATAATTTACCCCAGAGATCATCTATTACATTGCAAAAAATTACATAAAACAAAGATTGTTTTAAGTAAGTAAGTAAGTAAGCCGTTTATTGACAAAGCATCAAACACGTACAAAAGAGCAGTAATCAGTACAAATTCAATGACTTTCGAGTGATCGGTGCATAAGTCAAAGGGTCAATCCAAAAAGGTCGTATGGACCCGCTGAGGCTGGATTGACCCTTCCTTTCTCAATAACATTTGGCTATTGTAAAAAAAACAGTGCAAAGCACAACATCTTACACATGAAACGAAAGCAAACTGAAATGAAATGACACACAGATTTCAAAACAAAACAAAAAACAAGAAAAAAACAAATTATGACCAATTGTTTAAATCTAGTAAACAGAGATTAAACAGTCTTTTTAATTTTTTCTTAAACATGTTAATGGTGGGTATAAGTGTAATATATTTTGGGAGGTTATTCCATATCATAGGGCCAGAACATTTAATCGAAAATAATTTCATCCTAGTATGTGCAACATCGGTGCGGTAGTGTAACAGAGTTCTAGTGAAATGGTTATGTACAGCAATTCCCTGACAAAAATAACCATCAAATGTCCTAGGCAACAATTTGTGATGATAGCGAAACATGAACAAACTGATTTGAAACTTATATATATCTGATAATCGTAGTATGTTATAGGTTCGAAAAATTGGTTTGGTACTGACAGACCAGCATAATAAGAAAATAGTTCGAATGGCACGTTTTTGCAAACTCTCCAATTTTTTTAAATAAAAACTATAAGTTGAGGCCCAGCAAATGTTACAATATGACAAGTATGGAAAAATTAAGGAATAGTATAAGCCTTGTAATGTAGCTTGAGAGAGACAGTGACGGATTCTTGATAGCACGCTAATATTTTTTGCTATTTTTTTAGATATCTGCTTAATGTGTTCTTTCCAGGTGAGGTGCTGGTCCAGATACACACCTAAAAATTTACACGATTCAGTCGGCATAATCATTTGACCATCCATTGTCAATCTGTAATCACACACTGTTATATTAATATTAATGTTAATATTAATATTAATGTTATATTATATTGTTATATTAATGAGTTATGTATGCTGATAAATAGTTTTTGTCGAGTAACTGACAGTAAATTATTATGCAAAATAGGAGGAGGATTCCAATCTGACCAGGGTCTATGACAACAGAGGTCATTACCCTGGACAGAAATTTGCTCGGCGTATTACAGCACTTATGAGCAAGGTACTAGACATCAAAATAATTTGTTTAATTCTAACTAATAAACAGACATAAACCGGTAAAACGGGTGTGACTGTCATCTACGAAACAAGTAGTGTCAACTAAAATAGTACATGAGTACCGTTAAATTGCACTTTTAATTAAAACTTTTAACTCGAATTTCTTGGTTTTTAATTTTAAATGGTTTTTCACACTTTTTCTCTCAAACAATACTTCCATGTGATTCATACTTTCGAACTATGGGAATGTTGCAAGACTTTACAATAATATAATGTTTCTGTAATGTGTTTCAGCTTCTCTCGTGACCTTGCGCACTGGGAGCACCTCTGAACGGTTCACCCTTGTAGAAGCGTTTTTATAAATGAAATAAAACAATACTGTTGGTGTTGGACTTAACACTGAATTTTTAACACTAAATATTTTGTGTGGTGGACTTTCAAAAGAATTGTTTTTCTGTGTCAAACGTATTGTTCGATGTGGTGGCGGCGGCCACGGTGTAGCTGCTGTAGCAGTTACATCAGTTGTAGTAATTGTTAAATTCTGATGCATTACCTGCACATCAAGCTACAGATTATAATAGGCAAAGTTAGACCTACAACGTAGCGGCTTTCAAACACTCGATATGGCTGTCTAAAAATTAAAAAAACACGGTGGCTTCTCTTCACGAACACTCAGAGGGGCTCCCACCTCCAGCACGACCAAAAAGAACAGTTTTTCAGAGCGTGTCAAAGAATGATCTAGGAAAGAGACGCAGCTGAAGAAATATTTCAATCACAAGAAATGATGTTGATGATGACGACGACGACGATGAGGATGATGATGACGATGATGACGATGATGACGACGATGACGATGATGAAACACATGAAATAACGACTTTGAATGACCGAGGTACGTGCAACTTTGACTCCGACAGTGCCAGTGTAAAGCCTGGATAAGGAAGGAGGGTAACACAATGCTTTGTGCCGTGACTGATATACACTGTGTCCCAATAAATCGGGACCCCTTTATATAATGTAAATAAAACAGGCAAATCTTAATCGATTTTCAAAATTTCAAAACTGTTTTTATCCTGAGATAATTATCTTCCACTGATTCAAATATGAAGTTTCTGGCATGAATATTGACGTCACAATTACGTCATTGGCATCAGAGAATTCAAATGTTAAGTACCGAACACAACGATTTTTGTTGACATTTGGTTTCGATATGTAAATTAACGACGTCATTATGACGTGATTTTTTAGTGAGGGCCTTCCATAAATTGCCAATTTGTAGATAATTAACATTAGGATTACACAATTTGATAGTCTAAGTTCATTTGATTAAGTCAATGCATCGAAATCACTCTTCACTTTGTTCCTCTCCTAGTTTTCATAATCTCTGAACAGGAAAATATAATTGTTTCTTGACGGCTATTAAAGATTTTTCTTGAGTTTATTTAATGTGTAATCCACAGTACGCCAAAACTATCGGGCAGATGAGGAGGAGGAGGATTCCAATTTGACCAGGGTCTATGACAACAGAGGCCGTTACCCTGGACATAAATTTGCTCGGCTTTTACAGCACGTATGAGCAAAGTAGCTAAAAGGCGAATGCAACCATGTATTTTATTCATAGCCTTGTAACAGTTTTTAAGGTGTGGAAATACTTCTTTCAGTCACCGTTCTTTTTTAATATCTTTCGGCAAATGTGTGAACCAAAAGATGACTGGCGCTGCTTCTCTTTTTCCTGGAAACATGCGAGTGACATTGCCACATGGAAGGTGGTGAAAAATTAAAGGCTGCAATAAGCTCCTTTGTTACAGCACGCATTGCATCGTGGAAGGTGCGCGGTAGAGTAATGGATAACACGCTGGCCTAGAGATCAAGAGGTAACGAGTTCGAGCCCCGTACTGCATGCTGGGCGGACGTGCGTTGTTGGCTGCAACATGTATTAGCGCTGATCATTGCTTAAATCATAAGCTGCAGAAACATCATAAAGAGCCAGGAGGGAGAGTTCAGACCTGTTCAGAATAAATTTCCGAGAGAAGAGAGAGAAGAGCAGTCTCCGTTGAATGATGAGGCCTGAAACCTGATTGATTTGTTTACTATTCTTTCATTCCAGTTTTTGTCGATGAAAGCAGAAGTTTACTAACTAAAATTTCATAAAATGGCTCTAAGGTCGACTACACAAATCAGTAAGAACCGTAGGAATGGATATTTTCTGATCAAAAAAACCTGCAAATTGTCGTTTCTTTTGTTTGTCAAACATCTGAAATCTATTTCTTGGGTTTTTTGACACCACTCGCTGGGTTAAATCCCCGTCCCTAATTGTGATAAAGAATAAGCGTATTGTATACCAAGTCAAGCGGTTAAAGGTCAAGACGCGTTGATGCTATAAATGCAATTGTCAAGCACAACTTGTTGTCACATTATGAAAATGGGTTGCGTTGCAAAAGGTCTCCTTAGACACCTTTAAATTATAATATATAAGAGATATAAATTGGTAATATCGTTCCATTATCTTTTATATCGAACGAGCTAATTGTATCGCGACGCAAACTTACCATCTGAGATCGTAACTTAACTGCATTCTCTGTTAATATGAAGTATTATGCTATACTTTACCATACTATACTCATCTATGTCGCCCGACTTGTGCAATTTTGGCAACCGCAGTAGTATCCCCTATTAGGCATCCTAATGTGAACATCAACGATTGTTTACGATTCTTTCATTCCAGTTTTATCCAGCGCAGTAGTAACAGTGACATTGGTATTGTTAAATACGCACAGCCAAATGTAACCGACATGTGAATTGAAATGCGTATGCAAAATTGAGAATAACGGGTTTCGTGCCGGTGTCATGAAAAGGATTATCCCCCCTGAAAGCTATCCGGGGGGATGAATTAATCTATCCCCCCGGATGGAATTAACCGGTCTAGACTATCCGGGGGATAAACCATTCTATCCCATTTTGTGAAAAATGCGTATAATTAAAAAATTTATACTCTAATCAAAATTTAAAGTCACTCTAATTGTTTTAAGTGACCTAAGCAATGCTCAGAGAAAGGCAACTCGAAATTATTTAGTGTCTCCGAGTGTTTTTAAGTGTTTTAAATGTTTTAAGTGCTATAAAACCAAAGCAAAACAAATTATCTAGTAGGAATAAACATACCTGTTAGTGTCATTGTTCAAAAGAAAGCAGATGAAAATTAATTTGCAAAAATAAATGCACGCGGAAGTGTTATTTTTGACTTTTCCTCATTTTGGGGGATACTATTAATATGGTGGATACTCTATTTCGTGACACCGGCAGGTGTTTTAACCGACAAGTATCATAATCTGCAGCAATTATTTAATTTCGGATTGTCACAGTATTTATTTATTACAGTAATAATTATGTGACGTTCATTGATGAAATATTACATGAGCAAAGTTAAAATTGTTACAAATAGAAGTCTAATAAACTATGAAAAGGGGTTTAAATGTTGAAGGTGACCTGATGTTTTAAATGCTTGACGATATTTTCACGGTGCGCGGACTGTTGACCACCGGACGATTGACCACCGGTCTAGTGGGGACTTAAATTTATTTTTAAAAAATTCAAAGCAAACCGGTATAGCTTTTATCTTAGCTTTTAGTTAAGCTTGAAAGCGAAATTTCGTATTTACCGCCAGTAGGCTAAAGATAAACATCGTCGGCTTCTTTTATAATTCTTATTGTGTGCACAGCCTATTATAGCCTACATGAAATAGCACATCGCAGTTACATGTGTTAAGTACGCATTCCAAATAAACCTCTTTTGTTCTTTACCATCAAAGGTCCAGCGTAGTCCATATTTTCGCATTTCACTTCGTATTATTTTTCGATTAGACTACATATTGACCCTCGGGCTACCAAGCTTTTTTTGTAACACTGACTACCAAGGGGGGGGGGTGGTTACCACCCCCCTTCCTGGATTTTGGGTTTGGTTTGAGATATCATAACTTGTAATACACCAATGGATTCAGCATTCATTTCTGCACAAAACGATATATTTAGGTTTAATATAATGCACCCCGAAGTTATGAATTTTTTTGCCATGAGCACCCATAGCTTCACAAAACATGTACTTACGCATAAGTAAAATGTTGGATTCTGTGTGTGTAGAACATGATATATATAATTTATATTTAATAAAGTCATATATTCAACTATAAAAACTAGTTATAAGTCTTTTTTATGTACAATAAAAAGGAAAAAACATGCATATCTAACGAAAAATCCATGTAAAACACGAAATTATGCCATTGTCGGTTTGTGTCGAAAAAAAATCGACATTTTCACACATTTTTTTTTATTTTGAGCACTTCCGGTCATCAAAAAACAAATTAATTGGTATGATGAGAAAATAGCCCTAAATCCCCTCTATAGAATGACATAATTTACTTCTCTTAAAAAATAAATTATGAATATGTTATAGTAGAAAAAACATGTAAATTTTACGAAAATAAAACACCTTTTTATATATTTTAATTTATTTTGAGCACTTCCGGTTGTCAAAAGACAACTCCGTGACCACCAAAATGTAGCCCCACATTCCCTCTATAGAATGGTATAATTTGTTTCTCTTAATGTTAATTGACGGATAAGATATATACAAAAATCTAGGGGGGGGGGGTGGTATCCACCCCCCGGTGCCTCGGGTATAATGGGTATAACTTTTGAATGGTATGGTATATCATCACACATCTTACCTCAAAATGTGTGCAAATGAACCCCCTACAGCTACCTAAAAGGTCAAATTTTTATTCTATACGGAAAAAGTTTGAACTCAAAAAAACCTAGGGGGGGTGGTTACAACCTTTCCCCCCCTGGTAGCCCGAGGGTTAACATATAAATAAAGTATGTGGTACATTGAGTCTGTGTCGTAAAGTTTTATAAAAATCAAGCCATGGTCAATCGTCCGGTGGTCAATCGTCCGGTGTTCAATCGGTCGATGGTCAAACGTCCGCAGTGGTCAATCGTCCGGTGGTCAACCGTCCGGTGGTCAAACCCCCTAGAATTGCAGGGACTATGACAGTATGACAACGGAGCCGTTGCCCTGGACAGAAATTTGTTTGGCATATCACAGCACTTGTGTGGAAATAATTCATGTTTGAATACTCTGTTCTCAAGAAAAAGAGATGTTTGCAACATCTCATCTATTGCATGTACACTCCGTATTTGAAAATTTGAAGGGGAGTGTAGGAGTGACCTAAAACAGACTAGGGAGGGCCACGTGTGTTCTATTTATGGACGTCCTTTTAGGCTCTTTTTTAACAGTCCGAATTGTCCGCTCCAAATTGTCCGTCTTCGAATAGACCGGGTACTCCTATGCCGGATACAAGTAAATCTTACTGTTTGCAATTAGATAATTATGGTGAGATGTCCGAGTTGGTATAAACGAGGAAGGCGATGCCAACGGTTTTGTGCACGTATGAGCGAATGAAGGATGGAACGAAAGACAACTTACTCCTAACACTAAGCTTAGGCCTATACATACTACATAGGCTGCCATTTGATTGCATTATGTTGCCCTAAATGTCAAAAATATATTTCAACTACTTTTGTAATGGCATACAATAAGCAGACCAGTTGAAATTGTCAATTACTTACTTACATTATTTCATATTCTCACTGCAGAATCGAGTCAAGAAATATTCTCTTAGGCATCGATCAGCGCAGCATAATAGATAATTATTCTTATCACCTGTAGATAATACATTGTAGTGGTTTGATCAAAGTACAAAGTCGTTGCAATAACCCATATTTTGCTCGATATTTTGAAGGAAATCACGACAGCGACAGTATAGTTTTCTGCCAAAGATATTCGAAGGTAAACTGTTCATGTTTGTTATCGATGAATACAATACGATAACAATGAAGTTTTCAACAGATCATGAACTGCTTATATAATCTAGAGCAGGGGTCTCAAACTCAAGTCATCGTGGGGCCAATTTTGAAAATTTATAGTGTCTCGCGGGCCGCAACATGAAATTGTGTCTTGCAAGTTAAACTATTTATATGGGGTGAGGGTTACAATACTGCAATAATGATATAATTCTGTAAAATCACCTAAATTAATATTATACTTTCAGGGTAATCCTAATGGTGGTATACACAAAATTGAAAATTCAGAGTAAAAAAGATAGGGCCTATGAAGAGCATCAATAGCACATTTAGAAAGCCTAATAGGCCTACATACAACTAAACGTGTAGCATCTTTAAATGTTAAAGTATTATAGTGAGTAGTGTCAGAGGTGATCAGGTGTGATTAGCGATACACATAATCTGACAACGTTTCCCAACTACGAGAACATCGTTGTTTAGTTTAATCTTTTGAGACGCGAAGAATCAGAGTATAGGCCTAAAGCTTCCACAATCCACATATTCAATTTCACCCGTAGCCTAACTGTCAGGCGTGTCATTTGAGATTTATTAATCTTGATTAATTAATGAAAAATCTGTTCACATAATAATTATTATGTAGGTAGGCTAATGCCAAATATCGCCATTAGCGTGTTGCAGTACTGCATGTGCAGATTTTGGAATTTCTCTTGTAGTAGAAAAGTGTAGAAAACCCGAATATCAACCTCATTGTAGGCTTACTTCTGATTCAGCATGGTATTACATTGAAGTCCCACTAGAACAGTTCTATCTGCATTATCTGCTGTTGCAGATTGAATATCATATAGCAACAATGAGAAGAAAACAGTTTGAACCTTGGTTCAAATCGCAAAAGAACAGCAGAATTCGGGTTTTAACCAATTTCTTTAAATAAAATAATAAAGTAATAAAAACCAGATGGCTCTCGCGGGCCGCGTTATTCGGGTCCACGGGCCGCATGCGGCCCGCGGGCCGCGTGTTTGAGACCCCTGATCTAGAGATTAGCCAGAGTCTATACTAAGTGACGATCAATTTTGAAAGCGAAAGTAGAGCACCACCATGTACAGAATGTATTGAAAATGTTGAGTTTCCTATGCTGAGCTGCCCAGTGACGTTGAAACAGGTGAATACCGGTAACAAGACAGATGAGCATACTATTTGATACTATGGGGAAAGGTTAAAGGTAGGCTAAGGTGTGGACTGCGACGCAATGAAAACAAGCAATTTTAAATTATTCGTGAACCTTACCTCAAGAGGCTTCAGCAGAAACCACCTGATCCCACCGGCCTGAATGAGAAAGCTAATAACTGTGCAGCGTTCGTCATACATATGGATACACTGTAAGTGTTCTAAGTCAATGTCATTGGATTTCCCGAAGTAAATTTAGTGCTTAAGGTGTGGGAAAAGAAGTGCCTGGACGCCCCTTACCATGGGCTGAAAGTGATCCGAGGCGTTCCGGGTCTGGGACCCGGAATCGATTTTCTAGACCTACTGTTGCAGGGTCGAAGCAGGGTCGAAAAAAGTCGTCAGTTGCCAAAACTTGGTAAAAATTGTAGGATTTTGGATAATTTTGGGCAAATTACTAAAAAGCGTCATCAGAGAAATGTACGAGTCAAAGGTGTGCTTGTCCGCCAAAGGCAACTTTTCCAAACCACTTTCATCCCAGCTTTAACCCTTCCAACAGAAGTGCCTGGACGTCCTTTACTTTCCAGGCTGTGCTGGCCAACAAGTGGCAGGACGGCACTAAGATTTAAAATACGTGCAGCTAGACTATGCGTGCGAATTATATGACACCATAATTTTGTGGTATTTCAATAGCAATTCGTAAATTTTCGTTTTGTTTTTTTTCTTCAGAATACCTCTCACTCTTTTCCTTGTGCTATTTCGAGGGATTTCGCCCTATCATACTCAGTCCACAATGTCTTTGGACCACACGTCCGCAATTGACGTCAACAGGACTGACCTTCTGGAAGTTCTACATGTCAGTGATCTACTTCTGACTGAGTTGTGTGGCGAATATATCCTAGACCAAAGAACGAAGCAGGAAATCTTGGCTGGAGGCATTCAACACGAAATCAATGGACGTTTTCTAGATTGGCTTAGACAGAGCCAACCGTCAACATTCAAAATATGTCTAGAAAAATTCAGAGGTGATCAACAGCAACACATCGCTAACTTACTCGATGGAACTCCAGGTTGAAATATTTTATAACTACCCTCATTAATATATTTTTAGAGACGACTCGAAGGTCGTTGATACCGAAACACTCAAAAGAAGTACTCGGCAAAATGATTGTTCTGCTGCTGCTGCTGATGATGATTATGATGATGAAAATGAAGATTATGATTATGATATTTTAAATTTAAAGTCGCAATAGGTTACAGGCATAACTTAGGTATATTTGTGTCAGAAAATATTTTGAAGAGACATTTAAACGCATTACACATTAAATGTTTAGATTGTTGACGCTTGAGCTTTAGTTTTCGCGCTGTGTAACAGTAGGCCTATATGAAATTTACTTCCCAGCAATATTAAAGACTGCTCACAAAGATTGTCAAAGATGTGAAATCATGATAGTATTTCAGAATGGGCAACGTTTTCCGCTTTAGCTTACTGTAAATACCATGAGAGATCTATAGCTCAAATTAAGATTATCATGAAATACAGGGCTTTTTAAAGGAATTGTTGGAACTGCACAACTTCCACAGCCTCCAAGGCTGTAGCCAGGATTTGATTTCGGGGGTTGTTTTTGCGACGGAGAATTTCTGATGACTTTTTAGTCGTCAAAATTTCTGAAAACAAAATTTTCAGTCGTCAAAATTTCTGAAGACACCTCTTTTTAGGTGTCAAAACTTCTGAAAACACCTTTTTTGGTCATCAAAATTTCAAAAAACACCTTTTTAGTCGTCAAAATGTCTGAAGGCACCTTTGCTTAGTCGTCAAAATTTCTGAAGACACCTTATTTTAGTTGTCAAAAGTTCTGAAGACATCTTTTCTAGGTGTCAAAATTTCTGAAAACACCTTTCTTAGTTGTAAAAATATCTGAAAACAGCTTTGTTTAGTCGTCTAAATGTCCGAAGGTGTGTTATTTTAGTCGTCTACATTTCTGAAGACAACTATTTTAGGCGTCAACATTTCTTAAGACATCTTTTCTTAGTTATCAAAATTCTGAATACACCTTTTTAGACGTCAAAATTTCAGAAGACCATCGGAAACGGCCTTCATATAGTATATTCCGCCGAATTTTGTGTTTTTTTCCATTATGCGCTAGCGAATAATATTCTATTAATTTTTACATTTTCCATTTCGGATGTTGTTTTCATGGTTTTATTTCATGGTTTTTACATCATTTGCTAGTAAATGCATTATATTATTTTATACGTTAGATTGGAATGCGAACGCGAACTTCATTAATTCTCCACAACAGCTAGTAGCCTAGCTACATCCAAGTTATTTATAATCAGCGCAAAACGGTGTCATTAAATATCAAGTAGGCTAACCAACGTGTCAAGTCTTTTAAAAACTGAAGGGAATTGAAACAAAATTGAAAACGGAATTGAAATTATTCAAGAAACTTGCGGCGTTCGTACACACGTCGAGTATCTATCTATCTATGTAATATGTAATTTATAAAGCGCCCTTTCAAGAACTATACTCAGAGTCGCTCCCGACTCAGGCCCGGTCAAAAAGAAAAGTCTTAGGCAATCTATAAAACGAGCCAGACATGCTCCGAGGTTGGGAACGCATTCCAGTGACCGAAAATGCCCTATTCTGCCTTGTGGATGTGCGGTCATAAGGAACCATAAAGTCATCTCTAGATGCCGAACGCAGAGATTGGCGACCCACAGCAGCAGAGGTCAATATGAAGAACTCACGAAGACAAAGAGATGCTGTTCCCAAGACGCAGCACCAAGCAAAGTAAATAATCCTGAAGTGGATGCGGGACTGAACCGGAAGCCAATGTAGGACATCACGAATGTAATCCGAGATATGACCAAACTTAACGAGACAAACATCAAATAACACTACGTGAACTTGCGAAAGAAACTAAGAAGGACACATCAACGCACACTCTGTTATAGCCTACAGTTTTTCTACTGTAAGCAGAGTCGTAGAATAAGACAGTGATTTAGTTAGGCTGGTTTCAAAGTGTAGATACAAACTTCAATCACAAAACTTGGCTTCTCTACATGTTTTTTAGAGGGGCGCATTTTTTCCAAATCGGAAGACAACGAAATTTAAAATTATTTTTTAACTGCACAAAAATGCCTTTAAAACTGCACAATTTCATTTAGAACTGCACATTTTGTGTAGAACTGCACGTTAAAAAAGCCCTGATGAAATAATTCATGACTATTAATTTTGTGAGAATTGCCGTTGTTCGCCATAGAACACGATTCCTGAATAATAATTTTTGCATTCATCTGGAACTCTCTGCCTCTTTACGTTCGTAACTCCCCTAGCGAGTCTGTCTTTCGCTCTAAACTCAAAACTTTCCTCTTTGAGTCTGCCTCTAGATAGTTTTAATGGCCGCCAAACTTCAACGTACACTTCTGAGCTTTGAAAGAAAGGGCATTATCAAATTTTAGTTGTATTGTATTGTATTGTAGGCTATTGTGCACAATGTGTTGTATTCCTCCAACTTGAGCTAAGTGATTAGGCCTATTATAGGCCTACTATTCAAGCCACACAAAATTTAACATAGCTTCGATCATGCAACTCCAGTGGGATCTAATTCATTCATTCATTCTGAAATGTATATAGCGCCTCTTCAAGATATCGACTCAGATGCGCTCTGATGGTAGACTAAGCTGAAGTAATAGAAGAGATATTGTAGTGGCGTGTGACGTGTTTTTGTAATACATTACCAGGTGAACGTCCACTCACAAGAGAACAAAGACAACAGATTCAGAAGAATATTCGGCATCTGTCAGAAGTGATTAATGTCGACACAGAGTTGCTTGCTCTTTTGTACTCGGTGGGAGCAATCAGCACCATGGAACGGCAAGAGATCAATTCTGAACAAATAGAGCAATTGAAAGCAATGAAACTTCTTCAAGTCATTTTACGAAGGAGCGATCGGACTTTGAAAATCTTTGTGGATGCACTGAAAGAAACAAACCAGGCTCATGTCATTTCCACCCTTGAGAAAGGTATTTCTTAGAAAAATATAAAAAAATTACTTTTGGCTTGCCCAATGCGGGCTCATTAAAGGTCCTTTTGGCGTCTTATCTATTATAGCTTGTCTCACTATAGAACTAGCAAAAAAGCAAGAGAAATTTGACGATGGTCAGTTAGTAACTGTAGTCACCAACAACCTCCACGTATGGGCGAATTTAAATGAAAAAAGTGAACGACTTATAGAAATCTTGTTAAAAGTTGAACATGAACGTCTTCATGCAAGTTTTTACGTAACCCCTGCTTTAATAAATTTTTGTGGGGCACGATCCCTGCCGGGTTAACGCTTTGTGCTTAACCCTTAGGAGGTGAGGTGGGGTATGACATACCCCAGAGGTATTCTACTATACTTTTGTGGAAAACGTCAAACCTACTTGGATTATTTTTTTAACCTTTGTGAATAAGAAATACAGACACTTTACTAAACTTTCAGGCATTTTGAACCAACAGTTTTTTTAAAAATTTTATGCTATTTGAAGGAAATTGCGATTTTTCGTATACAAACCGAACTTACACAGGCAAAGTACACAATTGATGGGTTCACCTTCTGGCCATCTAATAAGGATTGAAAACAGATATTTGTTAGTGATAATCGCCTGTATAGTTGATAATTGATCATAGAAGAATAGTTTAATTCAAATTAGGGCCTAATGTTTTCTATTTGATATCGCGAATTGAAAATAAAAATATGTGTTGGGGTATGTCAGATCCCACCTCACCTCTGGCGTAACAATGCGTCACCTCACCTCCAACGGGTCAATATTCACTTCAATTCTATTCACCTAGTCTATATGCCGCATATATTATGCCCAAACACTATGCTGCACTCGCTCCACTTTTACCTTAGCACCTTAAACCATTTTGGAGATCCAATTCACGGAGACTATAATTACGTTTATGAGTTCAATTAAATCTTGTTTAGACATTGCTTCAATGTTTTTATTGCTCAGTTCAGTATTCCATATTTCAGCTATACACAAAATATACTTCATAGGCATATTTCAACAACTAAAAGCGAAATAATTTCTCAAACCTTATAAGCGGAGACACTTGGTGGCAAGGGATATCTGCACCCTGGAAAATTTGCACCTAATTATGTTAAAAATATTTTTCTTACAAATTTCGTCACACTAGAGCGCGAATTAACCCCTTTACCGTTCGCCCCGAGATAACTCGTCCGAAAAAAATCGTATGACAAACGTTCACCCCGAGTTATCTCGTCCAATAGATGAAAAAGGCTACCATACATACATACGTCCGTCCGTACGTACGTCCGTCCGTACGTCCGTCCGTCCGTCCGTACGTCCGTCCGTCCGTACGTCCGTCCGTACGTCCGTCCGTACGTCCATCCGTCCGTCCGTCCGTACGTACGTCCGCCCGTACGTCCATCCGTCCGTACGTCCGTCCGTCCTTACGTACGTCCGCCCGTCCGTACGTCTATCCGTCCGTCCGTACGTACGTCCGTACGTCCATCCGTGCGTCCGTACGTACGTCCGTACGTACGTCCGTCCGTACGTCCGTCCGTACGTACGTCCGTACGTACGTACATATATATACATACATACATACATACATACATACATACATACATACATACATACATACATACATACATACATATGTCAGTCTGCATGAATGTGTGTATGTTTGTATGTATGTATGTATATATGTATGTATGTATGTATGTATGTATGTATGTATGTATGTATGTATGTATGTATGTATGTATGTATGTATGTACGTACCTACGTACGTACGTACCTACAAAAATACATACATGCATACATATCTATGTCAGTCTGCATGAATGTGTGTATGAATGTGTGTATGTATGTGTGTATGTATGTACGCACGTACGTACGTACGTGCATACATACATACATACATACATACATACATACATACATACATATATACATACATACATACACACAGACAGACACACAGACAGACATACGGGAAAAAGTTTTAAAAAATTTAAGTGACCAGATAAGGGTAGGTTTTAAAAAATTTAAGAAACGGTAAAGGGGTTGATTTGCGAAACGGAAAAATTTGCAGTTAGAGGCAATCTACGTATAATATCCGTGTGTTCGTTATTAATTTCTGCATTGCATTTTCAAGATTTTGTTGAAAAATGTAATCTAACCATTTTCTACCATGTTGAAAATATATCTGCATGCGCCACTGCCAGTACTTTACATATCTAAATGTTTACAGATTTAACTTGCCTAAATTTTTATGCTATGTACAAACAGGAAATATTATTGCACTTCATACCGAATTTCGGTCAGCCTCGGATCTTATCGACCAGTTTGAAAAGAATCTAATCGACATTCTCGAGCCTCTTGCCCAGCAGGTGTCATTTCTGGACAGCGAGCATGAACTAGCGGAAGATTTTCAACCCATCATACATGAACTTCAAGAAATCTGTCAAAAAAGAATACAGATTCTTAGAATGAAGAAAGGAAAAAGCATCGCCATTTATTTATGGTGTGAAGATGTCAAAGCTATGACTGAGCTACTTTTAATGTTTGAGACAAGACATCTAGAACGCATTCTAGAAAAAATATTTAGCCTTGTGAAGACTTCGGTGAAAGTTTCAAGTGTTGTGATTAGAGTAACATTGGCCGCTGATGATCTCCAGATTCTGAAAGAAGCTTCGCATATGAAAGAACCAGACCAAAATAAGCCACTGGCACCCATGAAGGAATCAGGCATCGAATCTAGTGGTATGTCTTTACTATAATTAGTCGTGAAATATTTTTTTATGTCTTTACCAAAAATCTCGTTTTCTCATTTTATTTTTTTATCTCGTTTTTCTCTGTTTTTTTAATGTGACCATATCAAGCCGATGAATCATCAATTATTATTTATGCGTTATAATTATTATTTCATTACCTAAACTTTCGTGTAATATCCCGTAGTCCGACAACAAAAGACTCATCTAATTTAGGCCTACGTCCACATTTCACAGTTTTAGAGTCATCATTAAATTTTATGAAATAAATAGCACAGTACAAGAAATGAATTCTATAGAAATTGTTTGATAGCATTTAAAAAAATTACAATTCTATAGAATATAAGCTAAATGTATTTACAAAGTGTAATTTATAATTGTTAATATTTAGAACTACGTAGACTCATTTTTATAACCTAATTTCAATTTGAATATTTTAATTTGTCAATATCTTATTAAACCAAATTTACAGGAAATAAGATATACTGTTGCGGATTGATGGCGCTTGGGGTCTACTACTAAAAATGTGTTGTTTACTTGCTGATTAGCAATAAACAAGATTTGTCATTAATTCCTTAAACCGAAGTGCAAGATATGAAAAAGTCTCATTGTTTCTCTTTTTCGGGTTTTTTTCTTCGCATTTTATTTTTTTTCACCAAATCACTTTTCATTCCGTTAATAATCGATTTATGCATATTTTCACATGTACGTTATGGATTGCACTATCACTCTTCTCTAGCATTTGCTATATTAACTGTTATCAATAAACTGCTAATTATTTTACGGTAGCCGTGAAATCTCTCACAATTCAAAGATAAAATGCTTCTTGATACTAGCCAAGAGGGAATTGAACAAACTCAATCCTTATTCGTCAGTAGAATTATCAGTGATGATTCTAAAATCTAGATATTTATTAAACCTAACATTGATTCTATATGTTTTGCATAGCCTAATGCAGGGGTTATTTTAAGGAAATTTCTCAACTGCACATAATTATCAGAATAGCATCCTACATCGGGTACATTGGTCATTACTGAGACTAACAGGACTTTTTTAACGTGCAGTTCTACAAAAAATGTGCAGTTCTAAATGGATTTGTGCAGTTTTTTTTAACCTAACAAACATAGATCAATTAATATTAATTCAAGCAAAATATTTATTTATGTTGCATATATAACTGAACTTATACATAAAACCTTTGTAAAATTAGTTGTATGTAACATGCTGCGTTCTGGCAGCCTGAAGTGTTGAATAAACGAAAATTGAATGATTGAGTTGTAAAAGCATTTTTGTGGAGTTAAAAAATATTGTGAAAGTTCATTGTCTTCCGATTTAGAATAATACGCTATTTTAACCATCGGGCTACCAGGGGGGGAGGTGGTATCCACCCCCCTAGGTTTTTCCCAAATCAAACTTTTTTCGTTAGGAATAAAATTTTGACGTTTTAGGTAGCTGTAAAGGATTCATTTGCACACATTTTGAGCTAAACTGTGTGATGATATACCATACCATTCAAAAGTTATACCCGATATACCCGAGGCACCAGGGGGAGTGGATACCAACCTTCCCTTAGATTATCGGCTGTATCTTATCCGTCCTTTGACATGAAGAGACACCAATTACACTATTCTGTAGAGGGAATGTGGGGCTACATTTCCATGCTCAGTGAGTTGTTTTTGGACAACCGGAAGTGCTCAAAATAAATTAAAATATAAATAAAGGTGTTTTATTTTTATAAAAGTTTCATGTTTTTCCTATTAACAATTATTCATAACTTATTTTTTAAGAGAAATAAATTATGTCATTCTATAGAGGGCATTTAGGGCTATTTTTTGGTCCCAATTATTTTGACATTTGATGACCGGAAGTGCTCAAAATAAATTTAAATGTGTGATAATGTTGGGTTTTTTTACAACGCAAACCGATAAGTCTGCGTAAACGTTTTTCAGCATGTTTTACATGTTTTTTCTCTTTTTATTGTAACTAAAACTAACTTATTACTAGTTTTTATAGTTGAATGTTGGACTTTATTATATGTAAACTATTTTTAATTAAATAAATTATGTTAAAAACACACAGAATCTAATATTTTGCTTATGCGAAAGAATACATTTTGTGGAATCGACGGGTGCCCACGGTAAAAAAAATTCATAACTTCGGGGTGCTTTCGTATATTTTAAACCTAAATATACCAGTTTGTGCAGAAATGAATGCTGAATCCATAGGTGTATTACAAGTTATGATATCTCAAACCAAACCCAAAATCCAGGGGGGTGGTAACCACCCCACTTCTTGGTAGTCAGTGTTACAAAAAAGCTTGGTAGCCTGATGGTTAAAAAGACATTTATAGTCGGCCTATTGCAAAATTTGTGATTGAAGTTTGCAGCTATAAACTTTGAAACCAGCTTAACCAAAATCAATACCAGGCTTAGGCTATTTTGCAACAATGCTTGCAGTGGAAAAGCTGAATGGAGGAGTTTGATGGGTCCATGTTAGTTTCGTTCGCAATTTGTCGCCAAATCCGTAGCTAGGGGGTGTTTTGAGTGTTTTAACACTCCCGAGATGGAAAACGTAAAAATAATATAACGCATTTACTAGCACATGATGTAAAAACCATAAAAAGCCATGAAAACACCATCCGAAATGGAAAATGTAAAAAAATAATAGAATATTATTCACTAATTATGTGCAAGTGAATAATAGAATATTATTCACTTGCACATAATGAAAAAAGCATGAAATTAGGCGAAAGATACTAAAAAAAGCCGTTTCCGATGGTCTTCTGAAATTTTGACGACTAATAAGGTGTCTTTATAAATTTTGACAACTAAAGAAAGGTGTCTTCAGAAATTTTGACACATAAAAAGGTGTCTACCGATATTTTGACGACTAAAATAAGGTGTCTACAGAAATTTTGACAACTAAAAAAGGTGTCTTCAGAAATTTGGACGACTAAACAAAGGTGTGTACAGAAATTTTGACAACTAAGAAAGATGTATTCAGAAATTTTGACACCTAAAAACCCATTCCAATATTTTGACGACTAAAATAAGGTGTCTTCAGACATTTTGAAAAACTAAACAAAGGTGTCTACAAAACTTTTGACAACTAAAAAGGTGTTTCACATTTCAGTAATTTTGACTACTAAAAAAAGGCGTCAGAAATTTTGACGACTAAACAAAGGTGCCTTCAGAAATTTTTAAAACTAAAAAAGGTGTCTTCAGAAATTTCGATGACTAAAATAAGGTGTCTTTAGAAATTCTGACGACTAAACAAAGGTGTCTTTAGAAATGTTGACGACCAAAAAAGTCGTCAGAAATTCTCCGCCGAATAAAGGCCCCCCCCCCATAACGCACCCTCCCAATCAAATCCTGGCTACGGTCTTGGAGGCTGGAGAAGTTTTTCCTTTAAAAGCCCTGCCGCCAAGGCTTGTTTTGCGTGGAATAGCTGAATTGGGGCAATTTTGATACGGTGTAAGATTGTTTGCGATTTTTTTATGTTTATATGCCTTCACGTCTATTGTTTAAAATTATTAAAGTTGTAAACACAAAAGCAGAGAAGCCTTGTGCTCCGCCTGGCTTTCGTTTTTAACTCATTATTTTGTCACAAACTGGGAATCTTGCATTTGATTTCGTTTCGCTAAGCGTTGTATGGCTTACATCAGACAGCTTGTTTGAATAGGCCTATTCCATTTATCTCTAGACTTGTTTTCTTGTATTTTATGCCAATAGAGTTGTCAGTAGAAATGTAAAGTTAAATTCACGGCAAAAATGTCTTATTATCTTGTTTTTTTACAATTTGTTTAATTAAATTATATTAGCTACTTACATTGTTTATGCGATTGTGTGTAAAAAGTAACTGCACTAAACCTGATTTTCAACTGCACAAATTCGTTTTCCAACTACACACTTTGTGTCCAGCTGCACGTTAAAATAACCCTTGGCATAATGGTTATTCTATATATTATAAAAACTAGTGGTGATTATAATAATATTGTTGCTGCCGTCATAGATCATGTGATCTGTTCAACCGTTCATACATGTACATGTAGGTCAAACAGTAAACTGTGCACCAGTGGGCCTGAAAGTGATAAAATCAGAGACAACGTTGATAAGCTACGATTGATGAATGCTAGCAACATAAATCAAAATAGCAAGAGCAAACGATAGATTTCTTTTCCGATTATTCAGTCACGAGGTTTTCAAAGAGGAAATTTGCGAGTAAGCGTCACGCTGGAAGGCGGGATCAAGAATAGATCCACTATCGAGCGCCCTGGTTAGCACAGAGAATTTTGCAGGTCTAAATAGACTAATGTTTCATTTATGGAAATTAGTTGTTCATGCGCCTAACTAATTTAGATTTATTTCAAATGTCTATCAATTTCACAGCGCATCTCAGAAGATCTCCAGAAAAGGTCAGCGCTTGGAATCGACTGAGTGACATAACAGAATGTTGCATATGTCTCAAGACGTTCACTGATCCCAGAATGCTTCCATGCATTCACACATTCTGTCTTCAGTGCCTAAAAGACTTGATCGACAAGTCAAACAAAAAAGCTCGACATCAAATTAACTGTCCAGTTTGTAGGAAGGAATTCACTTTTCCAAACGAAGGAGTTAAGGGAATACAGAAGAACTTCTTTATGGCTGGGATGATTGAAGTGCGACATGCATTAAGTCAGTCGAAGGTGGCAGTTATACCATGCGATGCATGCAAAGCAAACACTGGTGCCACTGAAGAAAACATATCTGAAGCTACATTGAGATGCATGGATTGCAAAAAAAATCTTTGCGAGGATTGCTGCGATATTCATTTGTTGTCTGAAGGGTCGGAAAATCATAAAACATCGAAGATTGGTGATGGGATTAGTGTAGAAGAAGAGGCAGCAGTGACTGTAAATGCACTGAGTAATTGTGATATTCATGCTGGAAAAATATTAGACTATTACTGCGTCGAATGTAGGAAAGTTGTTTGTGCCTCATGTTTTCTTTCATGCCACAGAATGCACGAATACAAGGAAGTAACTGCAGCGGAAAAGGAATTCCGCCAAATCATCAGGTCTAACGTACTCAAGATATCGTCGCTTGCTGGAGAATTGTTGGACAATAAAGATACATCAGAAAGTAAAGAGGATTTGGTTGGGAAAATGGCTAAAAGAGAGCAAGAAATTTTGCGAAGAAGTGAAGAGTTAAAGAAAATGATAGACGAAAATACCAAATCTTTGTTGAGTTCCTTATATGAAATAAAGAATCGACGTATGAAAGAAATAAAGACCAAAGAAGATGAACTTGACAGGCGTCTAACAATTCTGGAAAGCTTTTCAAGATATTGCGATGATCTCATATCAAAAGGATCAGCTATCGACATCTGTCGAAATAAAGATGAATTGCTAAGACGAGCAGATGAGTTAGAGGAAGACCACGAAACGTACATTATGCGTCCAAAGACTTCATTTGATGTTACATTACAGGCGACTGATTTAACCGAATTTCTCAAGACCACAAATGGAAACATGATTGGAAATCTATACGGTAATGCTCATTTTGTTATTGAGCTTGACCTAATTTTTACGTCCAATGATTTTTAATTTCTTATAGTAGCTTTCAAGATATTGAAACCAAAACCGTGCATATCATTTTTTTCTCCACAGTGTAACCCTAGTCTAATATTAAACATTTTATTTTTTTACAGTCGCAGCTTTATCTTCCCTTATAAAAGGTTACGCTAGCGCTCGGTGGTTCCATAAAATGTTTCATTGTTTCATAACTTTCATTGATATTACATAATATATAATATTTTACTATAATTATATTGTCGTGTTTTTATAATTAACACTCATTCATCGAGAGTTCACCTATCTCACCATCCATCCCGTTGGACCGGTCTCAACAGCCAAACAGTTGCAGTAAATCTGCTATAGATGCGCTTGGAAATAGGCAACCAGAGATGCGAAGAAATAACTGCATAATTCGTGGGTTGTCATTTTTATTGAAATTAAAATTCTGCTCAATTTCAATTGCATTTGACACAGAACGAGGCGAATGTTTTGATGACTTTGCCGTTTTAATCGGCGACGTTGACTCACGTCTTATGTTATGTGAAATAAATCTGCATCGTCAAAATGAAGTATCCCAATTTGTCGCGGTTGAACCAACTGCAACGAAGTGGGCTGCAACTGCTGCTGCAGTTTACAAGAACACAATGTTTATCGCAGGATGTGGAGAATATTTCAACGAAATATGGAAATACAACCTTGCTTCTGGTTGGAAAAGATGCGGAACTCTAGTTCATGGAAGGCTATGTCACTCTGCAGAGTTCATAGACGAAACATTGTACATATGTGGGGGCAGTTTTGGATACACTGATTTGGATATAATTGAATCCTACAATGCGATGACCGAGAAGAGTGCAGTTGTCGGACAATTGAGATGCAATGCCAATTATGCAGCGTGTGTCGCCTACAAAGGTTCAATCTATATATTCGGGGGTCTTAATTTAGAGTTTGAAGCTCTGGATTGCGTGCAAGTGTTCAACCCAGTTGATAGGACCTGCACACTTCTTTCGACGCCTTTGCCTTGTACTTCCGAATGTCTGCGAGCGGTATCTTGTGAAAACTTTGCAATAATAATGGCCAATGATTCTTGCTTTATTTTTGACTTAGAGCGCATGACATGGCATGATCGAAATCAGTTTAAAATGGATGGAAGTCCAGATTACTTTGGATTGATTCTTTACAATAAAAGACTCTTTGCAATAAATGGTGAACTCTGTATAAATAAGGACAACGTTAGGTGCATAAGAACTCAGTGCATTGTGAATAATGAAACGCCAAATTGGAAAAATTACGGTGAACTACTGAAGCGATTCAAAGTAATGACCATCGCTCAACTGTCTTCAGTAAAGTTAAAATAAGCAAACAACAGTTGCTTCAATTGCGTTTGCAGTAGGCCTAACTACACAGGCGACGTTTATAACGACACGGAGTCACGGATCAATAACTTGCAACAAGATTTCATCTTTGTAAACCTGGATGGATCTCCAGTGGTTCTGTTCTACGCATCTGAGAAGCTGAAACAGGGGGTCATTGAAGAACATAGCGCTTAGTCCAATGCAAAGCAAAATCACTTTGCATAATTAATTTTTGAAGCAATAATTATCATCTTGAAATTATAAACCTGTACAGTTATGTTTAACGTCTCACAGAGATGACGAATGTTTTGAAGACTTTGCTATTTTAATCGGTTGGCTCATTCACGTTACAATAATTATTAGTTAGAACTAATATAATTATCAACTAAATCTGATTCGTCCAAATGAAGTGTCTTCCTTTGTCGACATTTCAAACACTGGTGGGAGATATTTTTTTAAAATAGTCTTTGCAGCAACACAATGTTTATCACAGTATCCAGAGAAGCTTTATAAGCAAAATATGGAAATGCAAATTTGTTTGATTGATTGTATAATCTCCCGGTCAGAACTTCAGAAGAGTCGTCTGTCGCTATTAAGAGAAAGTTTATACAACAGGTCTTTGCCAACTGACACTGTTAATTTTGACATGTTATGTTCTAAGGCAGATGAATCCCTCTTTGCTTCTATCCTCTGTGACCTCGGGCATGTCCTCCTTGATCTTCTCTTCCACCTGAACGTGTAACTGGTTACTCCCTTATGCCCCACTCGAATAATTTGCAGATGCAACGATGTGATTTGTTGATTGGAAATGGATTTATCACCAGAATTCTATTTAGTTAACTTGTTTGACGATAATAGTTTAGTTTAGTAATAGTTATTCAACTTGCGATTTAATTCGTACGTTTTTATTGCCTATTACTATTTCGATATATTATAATGATGTTTTATATCCCATTAATCTTTTTCAAGAGGAATAATATACAAAATACTTACTTACTAACTTATTTACTTTACATATTATTTTCGATGTTGAACATGAAGTTGATTCGCGCCTGAAGGGAAGATGAAAGAAATGTAGCAAAATCCCGATACAGACATTGCCAATGCTTTTGTAATAATTTGGAACAAGTTAAAAGAGGTGTCTTATCCAAACAGTATAATGTTCGCAAACTATCCAACGTGGGACTTAACTCACACAGTACAAACGCATATTCAAGATGAACAATTTAAAGAAATTCATGTCATAGTTTCTGATTTGACGAATGTGTAATATCGTGATTGCCTGCTTATAGCACGGCGCATAATTATGATAAATTGAAAAAACTTTAGCACATTATAATTAAATTATAATCCTCAGGAAAGGTGTCTAGCGTCAATCATTCCGCAATGTGTTTTATGACGTGTAATTACTTAAAATAATCCATCATGGAATGTGAGCCAATGCCAAGACTTCATATAAAATGGACTTTTAACTGAATCATTCATTTAACTGCAGCATCCAGTCCGATGAGGAAGAGGAAGAAGAAGATGAGGATGCGATGGAGACGATGGAGGATAAGTGAGAAGAGGATGGAACAGCACAGTTCATGAAAGTCCAACAAAACTAAAGACAACGAAATATTTTCAGAAATACCGGTAGTAGCAGAGATGATAACAAAACGATGACGATTTCACTAACAATATCAATACCATTGCAAATACCAATAGCAATAAGAATGAAAATAATAAATTTGGCAATTAATAATACCAGTGTCCGTAACTGTAATAAAACGATAACAATAACAAAATCAATTAGCAATTCCAATACGAGTGCTGGTACCAATAACAATACAATAAGCATAACAAAAATGACAACTTGACAACAGAAATAATTAGGACAACAGTAGCAATAACAATAACCGGAACAATAATTATCAATAGCATTCACAATGACAATTACTAAAAATGGTAACTTAAATAAGCATTAATGGTGGCGGCGGCGGCAGTAGAGTAGCAGTAGAAGCGGTGGCAAAAACAGCATGTGTAATAAATTATGATGCAATAGCAGAGTGAGAGGGTTTCTATTTCAGAAGTTTTTTTCTCTTAAATTCTGATGCAGAACATTCACCACAAGAAAATAATAATAATAGCAATAGTTAAAATTACCTATAACAATGAATGACTTGTAGTGATGGCAAAACACTCGACAACACTGGCGACGAATTTAAGAAATCAACCGAATCGTTAGACACCGCTTTTTGAATATTATCCGACGGTATTTAAACACACTTCAAATGTCGTATTTCGCAATTTCATCTGGCGAGGTTTCGTCATACGCTAAACTGTATTACTGCAAATAGCAAAATAATTATTTTGTTAGCACTATCATACAGTGTATTTTTGTTTGCACTTGTTATAGCGCCCCTTCAAGCTCTCGTCACTCATAGGCGCTCCCGAATGCAGAGCGGACACTGCATCGGAGTTTCACGCCGAAGCGCTGAGCAATTGTGAGTGAAGGACTTGCCCAAGGTCCTTACGCGGCAAGGTGGATTCGAACCTCGAACCTTCCGGCTCCAAGGCAACGACGCCACCACAACACCACCGCGCCACACATGTTTATGATCTGAAGTAATATTCATGTCCTAACACTTAACGATTGGGGGAGGTGGGGGTAAATGCAATGACGGTTCTCCAACACATTCATTGAGGAGGACCGTCCCCCTGTCCCCCATAAGTCTCCGCCCATGGGCTGGGGTGTATGCCATGGCGCATACGATATCCAAAGTCGAGGTCAACTGCTAGAAGTTCTACCAGAAAACTACAAATAAACGCATGTCTCTAATAGACACCGTTAAAAGGATCAAGCGTAAGACGTTAATTATACGTTTGTCCTCGGACGATTATTAATTTTAGAAATGTCATCAGATATCTAAAATACCTCAAACATGGTATCCGTAATGATGGATGGCATTGGATGCTTTCCTTCATTAACTCATTCGGTCTTTACTGCCGTGCTAAGCAAAAAGACAGTAACTCAAGTTTTTCCGTTTTTGAGTTAGCACTTGTTTTCACATCCTGACAACATGTTCTATCATATCTGGAAGCAAGGAAACGGTATCGGTCCGGGAACATGGAAAAAAACGGAAACGAAATTAACAGTATCTCAAAATTGGGTCGTTGTGCTAAGCAAAAAAGCAGTATCTTGAGTTACTGTCTTCTTGCTTAGTATTCCATGTATATTCAAGGCCGACCGATTTACAGATATTTCAATATATCGGCTTTCAAATCACCTAGGATCGCCATCTTGGTGTCAAAACATACACATTAAAGGTCAAGGATTCCAATGGGGCCATTACAGAGTTCCCCATGATCTCAATGACGGACATTTTGGAAAATGGCCGCCATTGACGACCCAAAAAGAGTGATTTTTCAATATCTCGGCTTTTAGTTCACTTGGAATCGTCATTTTGGTGTCAAAACATACACATTTCGGGTCGAGGATCAGAATAAGACCATCACAAAGTTCTCTATGACCTCAATGGCGGCCATTTTCCAAAATGGCCGACCCAACAAGAAGGATTTGTCAATATCATGGCTTTCAATTAACTTAGAATCGTCATCTTGGTGTCAAAACATACGCATCTCAGGTCAGGGATCCCAATAGGGCCATCACAAAGTTCACCATGGCCTCAATGGCGGCCATTTTTCAAAATGGCGGACCCAAAAAGAGGGATTTGTTAATATCTCGGCTTTCAGTTCACTTGGAATTGTCATCTTGGTGTCAAAACATGCACATTTCAGTCAGAGATCTGACTAGAGCCATCACATAGTTCCCAGTTACCTCAATGACCACCATTTTCCAAAATGGCCGACCCAAAAAGAGGGATTTGCAAAGTTCACATTTTGGACGGCCATTTTGAAAATGACCGCCACGGAGGCCATATGAAGTTTTGGGTGGCCCCATTGGAATTCTTTTCCCTAAATATGTATATTTAGGCACCAAGATGACGATTCTAAGTGGATTTAATGCTGAGATATTAAAAAATCACGATTTTGGTCGGCCATTTTGAAAAATGGCCGCCGTTGAAGCCAAAGTTGGTTTTAGATAGCCCTATTGGAATCATCGTCCCTAAATGTGTATGATTAGACACTAAGATGACACTTCTAAGTTAAATAGAAGCCGAGATATTTAAAAATATGTATATCTGTCGGCCATTTTGGAAAATGGCTGCCATTGGGGCCAGAGGGCAAATCTGCAATGACCCTATAGCCAAATATTTTCCTTAAGACATGTTCGTAGTATATACCAAATTTCATTCTTGTATCGCAAAGAGAACAATTATTTTTCACCAGCCTGCTCTACCATACGATGAGTTACTGCTTTCTTGCTTAGCATCAAACCGATGTTCAATTCTTCGATACTAAGCAAAAAAGCAGAATCTCATTTTTATACAATTTTTACACAAATTTAACGAAAAACGAGTTTAGTTCCAAAATTCAGTAGTTTATATATAACTGTTTGCAAAAATTCAGAAAGATTCTAGCTTTTTTTCTGGTTGAATTAAACCGATTTCTTCTTTATCGTTTTACGCAAAATCGTCTTTTTTGAGTTACTGTCTTTTTGCTTAGCACGGCAGTTTACTGTTCCTTAATCTACGCTCACTTCAAAATTTCAAAATTTCATTGCCTTCACTAATTCATCTCAACTTCCCTTAAGCCTTCTAACCATACTTTCTATTTATGTTCACCTTGCACAATGACTCTTGAAATAAACATGATTGCAAAGTCCGCAGTCAACGACTCTTGTCTATTCAGAGAGAGAAGCCATCATTCTGTTGGCCAGGAATGCATCTCGTCGTCTTCACATAATGAATGCAAATTATTATGCATGTGAAGAAAAATCAATGAATGCTTATTTACAGAGTGAAACATCATTTGCGATGACTGATGAAATTATCATTTGCAACATCAGACAAGAAGACTGCAGCGAAGCGACATCTATCATCATATCATCTATGGCTAAGGAAGGATGATAAATCAGTTCAACAAGTTAAAGCATAATAATCGTGACCTTAGAATTACACGGTTCTATGTTCATAGCCTCATAGGATTGTTTAAGGAGATAGAACCGTGTAATTCTAAGGTCACGAAATTTAATATAACTCACGCTTAATTAACCGGTCGTTTGATGGTGTAGCGTGTGACGATGTAAGGTAAACATAATGTAATCGTAGCGCAGGGGTTCTCAAACTATCGAATGGTGGCGTACCCCCAGCAAAGTAAGATCAGAAACAAAATGCCATTGCCTAGTCACCATTGCAGTGACAACTAAAAAGTCCTTTTAATCATTGTATGGTGTGGCCTATAGAGTCGTATATCCTACATACAGACCCTTACAGGGAGCAAAATTGGAAATATGCAAAGTTGCAATCATGCAAATGATGCAATCATATCAACAAAAAGAGGAAATTGGTCTATAATTCCTGTAAGAAAGAGCTAACCTGCAGCCTAGCGTTATATTGCTGCGTGCTTGTTTTGACTAGCACAGATTACAAATTTACCTGGTTTAATATTAATTTGTCAATTTCAAACTCAAATTTAGCCCATAATTATTATTTATTTTTGATAACAAGAATATAGCCTACAGTTCAAAAACTAGTTTCAAATAGATATGTCATGTCATGTCAATACGCCGACGTCGCTGCGCGACGGTTGGCTACATGAGTGGACCAAAGTACTCCAGCAATATCTATCCTTTACAGTCCGCAATAGCGCCGCTCCTGATAAACCGGTCCACAGCGTGATGTTATCAAGCCAGCATATTCTAGGTCTACCGCGACCGCGAACACCCTGCACTAATCCCGTCATGACACTATTTTCAATATTGTCCTGCTGTCGCAGGATGTGACCGAAGCATGGGCGGAGTTTGGTTTACATTCTTGGGGGGGCTAAAAAAAATTTCCTCGGCCCAAAAATTGATGGCTTTTTTTAGTCATCGAGTTGAAATCTCATAAAAATCATACTGTTTATGCGGACACACATTTTTTAGTTATCGAGTTTAATAGAAATCACATAAAAAAACTTTTCCGTAAACATCTTTTTTAGTGATTGAATTTAATTTAAATCTCATTCTATATAAACATACTATTTTCCGTGAACACCTTTTTTAGTCGTGAAGTTTAATTATAAAAACCGTACTATTTTTGCGGACGCAATTTTTTTAGTCATAGAGTCTGAATGGAAACTCGTAAAAAAATAATTGTTCCTAGACATCTTGTTAGTCATCGAGTTTAATTGAAATCTCATAAAAACCATACAATTTCCGTAAACACTTTTTTAGTCATCGAGTTTAAATGAAATTTCATATAAATCATGCTATTTCTGAGGACACACCTTTTTAATCATCGAGTTTAATTCAGTTCTCATAAAAACCATAATGTTTGTGCGGACAAACCGTTTTAGTCGTAGAGTTTAATTGAAATCTCATAAAAATATAAACATACTATTTTCCGTAAACCCCCTTTTTTAGTCATAGAGTTTAATTGAAATCTTATAAAAAATACTAATTTCCGAATAAACCTTCTTTAGTGATCGTGTTGAAATGAGATCTCATAAAAAATAATATAATATTTCTGCAGACACACCTTTTTTAGTCATAGAGTTTAATTGACATATCTTAAAAAATAATAATTTCCGTAATAACCTTTTTAGTGATCGAATATTAAATTGAAATTTTACATAAACCATGCTATTTCTGAAGACACACCAATTTTAGTCATCGAGTTAAATCGAGATCTCGTAAAAACCATACTATTTCTCATGCGCGGAAACCTGATCCGAACTTTGAGGGGGGGGGGGGGACGGACGAGCGGCCGAAGGACGATCTTGAAAAAATTTTGACACCTTTTTTAGTGGTGAAAAATTCTAATCACACTTCTTTAGGTGCGCCTTAAGCGCGAAACCAAAAAAGTGTGTTTAGAATTTTTGACGACTATAACAGGTGTCCAGAAATTTTCACGACAAATAAAAGAGTCTTCAGAAATTTTGACATCTAAAAAAGGTGTCCAAAAATTTTTCACGACTAATAAAAGAGTCCAGAAATTTGGACATAAAAAGGTGTCTTCAGAAATTTTGAAGACTAAGAAAGAGAGTCTTCAGAAAATTTGCGACTAAAAAAGGTGTCTTCAATACGTTGACAGCTAAAATGTGTCTTCAAATATTTTTACAACTAAAAGAAGGTTTTTAAAAATTTCGATGACTAAAAAGGTATCTTCAGAAATTTGGAAGACTATGTTTTTATAAATGTTGACAGCTAAAGAAAGGTGTTTTCAGAAATTTTGCGACTAAAAAACGGTGTCTTAAAATTTATTTGACTAAAGAAGTTGTCTTTGTAAATTTTGCCAACTACAAAAGGTGTCTTCAGATATGTTGACAACAAAAAAGGTTTCTTCAGAAATTTTGATGGCTAAAACAAGTGTCTTCAAAAACTTAGACGACTATGAAAATGTGTCTTCAGAAATGTTGACGGCTAAAAAAAAGTATCTTTAAAAAACGTACGATGACAAAATGGTGTCTATGAATTTTGACGACATAAAGTTGTCTTCAGAAATTTTGACGACTATAATAAGGTGAAAGGTGTCTCCTAAAAAAGGTGTTTCAGAAATTTTGACGACTACAAAATTGTTGTCAGAAATTATACGCCGACGAAACCCCTTCCACCCAAATAAAATCCTGGCTACGGCCTTGTGGGGGACGAACAAGATGGGAAGGATTTGATGGGAGTGGGAGAGCGAATCGAAAAGTAGATGGTTTCAATGTTTATAATATTAATTGGTTGTGAATAAATTATAGATCTGAATTAAACCAATCTTATCTTGTCGAATCTACACTGTTTAAGTTGAAATTAAACTCAACTCATGATTACATCGAGAGGTTTGTTCCAAGATTTGTTCAATGTTTTCTAATAATTTGATGGGTAGAATCAAATTTTTTTAATTCTGTAAGTTTTCTATAACTTTATGAAGTAAAAATTTAAGGGTGTCCAAGCATGATGTTTTTTAAGAAGGGACGATGGATCGCGGCTCTTTTATGGTATCGCTCTTATATGCTGAACAGGTTTTTTAGTAATTTGTTCGAAAATCTCCTTCTAACATTGTAACGTCATCAGTCGCCTGCCATGTGTTCATCAAGTGTCCATGTTCTGACACTTAAAGATTGGGAGGGGACAAATACATGAACCGTCCCCCACCACATTCTTTGATGGGACCGTCCTCCTCTGTCTTCCTAGGTTTCCGCTCATGCAATTTCTGCGGATACACCTTTTTCAAGTCAGCGTATTTAATTGAGATCTCATAAAAACATAGTATTTTCCGTAAACACCTTTTTTAGTGATAAAGTTTAAACGAATTATACTGCGATACTGCCACAGACTGCCAGACCAAGTTTTCACAGTTTTGATGTAGAGAGGGGGGGCTGGTGGTCAGCAACTCACCGTCTAGGTCTTTTATTATCTTGTTGCACCCACAAGTTCCATTCTTTTTACCATTGGGAGTCCTTATTGTTACATGGTCAAGTCGGTTGATTCTTGGGGGGGGGGGCTTAGCCCCCCCTAGCCTCTGATAAACTCCGCCCATGGACCGAAGTAACGTAATTTGCGGGTTTTGACATGACCTAATAACTCGCTTTTTGTCCCTGCTAATTTGTAAACTCGTTCATTAGTCAACATTTCTGTCCATGAAATACGTAGTAGTTTCCTGATGCATTTGTTTTCGAAAGCCTGTATAAGTCTTTCCTCCTCCTTCTTCAGAGTCCACGTCTCACAACCGTATGTTGCCACTGGCCACACTAAGGCCCTCATCAGTCGTATCTTTGACTTGGAGCTGATTGCCTTGTTCTTCCAAACCTTTGTCAACTTAATCATGACTGATGTACCCATGGCTAACCTTGACTTTACTTCTACATTACAGTCTGCATCTTTCGTTATTCTGCTTCCCAGATAGACAAAGGAGTCTACCTGCTCTAATCTACCATTGATTACTCTTATATCCAACAACGTGTCCGTATTTGTCATGACCTTTGTCTTCGCAGCATTAATCTTCATGCTATACTCGTTTGCAGATCTCTCAATTCTGTCCACCAATTCTTGTAGCTCCTCTGGTGATGTAGTCAGTAACACAATGTCGTCCGCGTATCTTAGGTTGTTAATTGTTTTACCCCCGATTCTGAATCCACCGGTGAATCCTTCCAAGGCTTTTCTCATTACTTGTTCAGCTAAAATGTTGAAAAGGCACGGTGAAAGGTTACACCCTTGACGCACTCCTTTCTTAACTCTGAACCATGGTGACGTGAGTCCATCTGTCCTAATATTTGCGCGTTGTTGTTTATAAAGTTTCTGCAGCAGCTGAACTATTTGAGATAGATAGATATACAATTATAATTATATGACGTGCTGAAAAAAATCACAAATTTTAAAGCTCGGCCAGAAATTATTCTTTAGAACAATTCAGCTATCCTTATTGAGCTCTATATTAGCCTACGCTCATTGCATGCGCTGAGAATGTCTGGCTTTGGTTTTTTTCAACCAATTATAGACCTACATTATTTTGTTTCAAATTTATAGTGACAGGCCTAAACATAAACATGTTGCATGCACTATTATATATAAGCTTAAGGTTAGTATGTGAGTTTAATCACATGTTGTGATTTGTGAAAGAAAGAAATGACGATGCTCTTACATGAAGTAACGTTAAAAAATCATTGCTAATCAAGGAAAAATGGACACAAAGTTCATAAACTCAAAGAAAAATTTATATTTCTGGAAATTTTCGCGTACCCCTTACCGGCGCCTGGCGTACCCCTTGGGGTACGCGTACCACCGTTTGAGAACCTCTGTCGTAGCGCTAAGAAAAGCGGTGAGAGTCAAACGCAATGGCTGAACAGGCAAAAGAAGATTCCAGAGATAAAAAAATGAAGCAGAGAATTATAGAGAGGATAAATGGGTGAATCAGGATCAGCTCTCTAAAAATCAGTAAAAGAACAGGTGAGAATACATGTATGCCGGTGATCCCTCATCCAGTGACATACTACATAATAATAATTATCTATGATTATAGTTGCAAGCAATCGACGCTGTTAGCTTGTTTGATCAGATCACCCAAAGACACGTTGACCATTAATGACCAATAATATTGTACCGAGCTCTTCTTAATTAAACACCTTTAAAACGGAGTCTAAGGACATAATAATTGCCGACAGACAACCTCTAAAAGTATATTCGAAGCGTTTGGCGGTGCAGCTTGTCAAAATTTATTAGCATCGTAGGAAACAATGTCATTTTAATATCTCTCAAAATTCTTAGGACACAAATTCAAAGTAATTTTGCATTTTTTTATTATTTATATAGTAATTTGCAACCATTTTTCAGGTGTGTAAGGACATCATTTTTGTTGATTTGCGTCAACATCTGAATGGCAATAAATCGACTTAACATCGTCGAAAGGCGACTTATCAATGCACGATGTGGAAAGATTTTGTCACCAGGAGAATTATTGTTCATTGCAGTACGGTAGGCTACTCGTGGGTCTGCCACTTCGACTATTATTGGACGCATTGAATGAGTTCTTCGTTCGGCTGCTCGTCTCATTGGCCGCATTCCTAAAATATGCCCTCGTCTCTGCTTGTAATAATAATCTTCGTTTAATAGCTCAATCCGACACACCGCAGAATGATTACAAGTACAGGTCATACGAAATACGGCCCACTATAGCACGACACGCAGGTTGGCTTTACAGAGTGGGTTCGGCTTAACACTATTGGCCTAAGTGCTGGATCACTCCTGATTCGGCCAAGCCAGAAGTGGGAGGGGCTATCTTATTTTCAGCAGAACCCGAGTCAAGCAACGCAACAGCAAAGCGCCAATGGCAGCTAACAGAAAACTCATATAAATTTTTGCACTGTGCGAGGCTTGAACCCGAGTCGCGATAATGACTCTCAGTTTATCGACCAGCGCTCTCTCAACTGAGCTACGGACCCACCCCGCGTGAGTTTATTAAAAATCACAATTAATTTGCATTCATTCGAAATTTTAGGAAATAAAATAGACAAGCTATTTTAACTTCAACACAGATGTATTTTAATTCTAATGACATTGACATACATGTATAAATGACGATTACGTGGTGTATCGGCAAATTTGGTTGCAAGTTTATGTGTGTAGCAATTTTAATCCAACTCATTTCGGATGTAAATAGACACCCTTAAAATACAATTACACGAGCTAATAAATAGGAAATTTTATTATTTCGAACAAGTCGTCGTGATATTAGAAAACGACAATAAATGTAACATCTCACTGATCTCAGACTTACACAATCGCACAATGGGAAAACTTTCATGATAAATAATTATACAATCACAAGACTCTTCCAGAAATAATTGCGTGTGGTAGTTCGAGTCCCAATCCATGAGAAAAAAACGTCGATGTAAATCGTCTTTCTTATCAGACGGTGTCGTTAAACAGAAACTAACCAAAATTCAAGTTTGGCTAGGTGTATTACAAGTTATCATATCTCAAACCAAATCCAAAATCCAGGGGGGTGGTAACCTCTACCCCGGTAGTCCGTGTTAAAAAAGCTTGGTAGCCTGAGGCATGGGCGGAGACAGACCTAGGGGGACAGAGGGACGGTCCCCCTCAATGAATCCAGAAGTGGGGTAGCAACAAGTTGTGCACATAAAACGTAGACGTAAGTATATTGTCGACGGCTACGGCCTCTAGTGTCACAAGTTCTGTTGTAGTCAATCGGTTGATCCAATTCAAACGAAGCGATTGGTGATCTCTGCCAGTGTTATAAATAACAGCGTTGCTGGACCAGTCGGCTACTAGTCTTAGCCTGGATGACGGAGGAGGAGAGCAGCAGTATAAGATGTCGTGCAATACACGGAAAAAATCTCAATGAAAATCACCAAGACTCTGACAATGCAATAGCGGTGCCAGTCCCAAAACGCCTATAAAAGGAGGCGGGAGATTCTTAATCATCTTTGTCAAGTTGATGCATCGTTAAACAATAACGGCGCTACATCAATTGATAGTTTCAATGTTCTGGTTTAGAGAAGTGACTGTATCATAATGCGTACAGGTATGTTGCTCAGTGCGAGAGTGGGACTGTGGGGGTGTGTAACCGTGGGTGTGTGTGTGTGTGTGTGTGTGTGTTCGTTGCCTTGCAGCCGTAGGGCTGCAGGTTCAAATAGAACTCAAGTCGCCTCGTATAGGGACCTTAGGCAAGTCTTTCACACGCGATTGCTCAGCGCTTCGACGTGAAACTCCGATTCAATAGCCGCGCTGTAGTCGGGAGCGCTTCTGAGTAGGCCTCTTAAAGGGGCGCTATGACAAGTGCACATACAAACATATCTTTGACATGATGAGGCGTCGCAAACGACCAAAAATTCTGCATGGAATGAAACAATGATGGGATGTGAGGGAGAAAGCACGAGTTGGAGCACGAGTGTGAGTGTGTGAGTGCGAGAGGGGGAGGCAACAATAATTATTGCATTCGCGAAACCGTAATATCTTCATGCTGTAAAGTCATTTACCCGTATGCGTCATCTGAATTAAGATGTTGAAGCAGCACGGACAAACATTGTCCTTACACACCTGCAAAAAATATTGAGAATTACGATAGATATTTAACAGATGTCATACAATGCCACTTGAAAATCTCATGTAGGCCTACTATGTCACGTCAGACAGATTTCATACAGGCCTTTTCATCCATTTGCACGAAACTGAAAATGATAGTATCACATGCGATATACATTCCTCAGATTGTGTTCTGAAAGGGATAATTTCTTCCCGATTATTCCCTCCGCCTCGCCCCTCCTGCGGTCATGAACTCCGTCCTCGGGCTCATGACTTCTCTTTTCCGGAAAAAGATAATTATAACTTTACATCTACATGTAGTTCTGTTCTCAGCCATCCTCGATCGGATGGTCGGCCGCATCATGTACAATGTTCCTCCAACGCTTCCTGTCCTCCGTCAATGTTATCATTTCTCCCAATGTCATCTTTGGATTCCATTTTTCATGATGCTGTTTGGAGATGTTGAGATGGTAGGTCCACCTGCAGTTCCTTTCCATCTCGCATTAAGAAAGTCACGCTTCGGGTTGCCAGATGTGCCCTACCTTCACCACAGTAGACCAGCCGTTGTCCTTCAACTTGCATCCTCCGTCAGATCTACTGAAGTCTCGCTGCTGCTCGAGACCTGTCGCTCACGTTGGCCAATCTTTTTTCAGAGTTCCTGTTGAGCCTGTCTGACACACGTAGCGCTTTATAGGTGGTACTTCGGTCAAGACCTTCACCACTGTTGGCATAGCCTCAGCAGGCAATATCCTACTTGGTCGTTCACCCATCACCACGTTGAGGTGTGAGTCGGCCTTTTTAGGCCTTCCACGATACCTTTAAATCTGAAGTCATCATGTTATAAAAGCGCCAATTTTCTAAGATTATTTGATTCCATTCCTCAGACACTGCATATATTTATAAGAACTCATTTTATTGCAATTTGTATGCAATCTATTATATAAGTGTAAATAAAAATTCACTACCGTATGTTATGAGTGTTCTCGGAAAGGCAAGGACCGATTCTTTTGAAAAATTACCAAACCTTCCATTCCCATAGAACCGTGTTGTGAGATGCTTTTTTCCGGAAAAACGCAATCTTTTCAACAAAAAGAGAACTTTGCATTCCATTCAACCGCCATTTTCGAATTATACACATCCACACGTCGATCAGGGTTGCCAGATTTCGGAAGCGCTTTGTCGCGAAATCACGTTGTAAAGTCGCCCAAAAGTCGCGAGATGAGCAACTTGCTGGAAGATTATCGCTGTCGGAAAGGAACGGTGTAATTTAGGAAAGAAGGAAGGTGGATCGGGACGAAGAGGGAGGCGAGAGACCGGAGGGGAGGGATGGAGAAGGGAGGGATGCAGGGAGGAAGATGGAGGGAGGTGAATTAGAATGGGACTGGGAGGGGAGGGGAAGGGGGGGTGGATGGAGAGGTGAAGGGGGAGGAAGAGGGGGAATTGGGACGGAAATGGGGACGGAGAGAAGATGGGGAGGGGGAGTGGAGGGGAGGGAACGGGAACGGGGACGGGACGGTTACGGGTAGGGGACGGGGATTGAGCGGGAAGGGGACGGGGAGGGTACTGAATAGAGAAGGGGAGGAGGAGGGCGGAGGAAAGGAGGGGAGGGGAAGGAAGGAGTGGAGGGGAGGACAAGTGGATGGGAGGAGAGGGGGATTTCAGGTAGGGAGGGATGGTTGGACGTTCTTTTCAGCCACAGCAACGCGTGGCCGGGAAAGCTAGTATATTATAATTTTTGTATGGATCAGATGGAACATTCCAAAACCGTCGCCATTTGTATTTTTACCAAATTTCTAATCTCAGGCACTCAATAGTGCAAGTCCATAGCTTATCCACCATGTACGACAACAAATATTGCTAGTGTCGCCCTCCTTCTTTGGCCAGGATTGGGACTAGCACTGCCAAAATGTAGGCGGTGACTGAGGTTTAGTTGTGGTTTTTATTGACATTTTTATGATAGAAGAATCAAACTTTTTCAACCTATATATTTTTTTTAAAAAGACAAAGGTACATGTACTTAGGATAAGCAGAATATGGGAACCATAGTCAGCATAATTATGTAGCTAATAGATGATTGAAAATGGGACACATACAAAAAACTCTGCTACAAATTGGGCATGAAAGCGACATATGCCAAATGACGCAGCAGAGAACGTACTAGCAGAAAAATGGACAAGAAGCATTATCAACGATGAGAGAGAAATATTAAATTAATGTCTTTCTTTTGTTTGTACATCCATTTCGATCTATTATTATTCTACACTAAGAAAATCAACGAACAAACATCATTCAGATAATGAGTAGAAGTAAAAATGAGAACCAATAACATAACAACGCAATGCTACACATTTTAATAAATAATCGCGCAATTCATTTTAAAAAGGTGTTTATATGCGCATAGATGGATGGATCCAGATTTGACGAGGGCTTATGACAACAGAGGCCGTTTCCCTATACAAAAATTTGTTTGGCATATTATTACAGCACTTTTTTACAGTTGACTGAAGTTTGCAGCTAAGTAATGTAGCATTTATTTACGGAGTCTGACGCTGCATGAGTCTGATACACAGACTACGAGAAAGGAAGACATAGAGAAGCTGGAGACTTTTCAAAATATATAGACGTGGAGAAAGGAAGAAGAAAATTGTCTGGATGCAACAGTATAACAAATGAAGAAGTGGTGCATGAGATTGATTGGAGAAGAAAGAGCCATTGACATTCATGCAATGAGAGAGGTCATGCAATAATTGGGCAGAGGAGATTAAATACGATGAACGGTCATCGAATGGAAAATGAAGGAAAAGCGAAGAAATGTAGGACGACGACAGATGATGATACTCGAGCGGTTGATGACTAGTGGGAATAATGTGAAGCCTAAGGAAGAGGCTAAACATAGATATGTATGGTGACGTACGACATTTGAACATGTGCTTAGGGACAAAGAACCAGAAATGGAAAAGATAATTACTAAATTGTAATATGACAATACTATTATAGTAGTGAAATAATCCAATTTATCGGACTGTTTTCTACTTTGAAAATCTATGCAGCTGTTACAACCCATCCACTCCCGGGGACGAAGGCGACCGTGTAGATCCTTCTCCCAACCCCAATAACTATAGAAACCAATGCTTTTGCCTACACACATTAAACACCTCGTTTTGAATTATATGCGAGTTATAAATTTTTGCCAGTAGGCTTAACCTTAAAATTATCTTGTCGTCGACTTCCATAAAAGTTCGGTTCGTGTGTTTCAGTTTAAGAGGTGCTATAACAAGACTTAGTGCACATACAAACAAACAAACATCATAGTCTACATGCATGTCCAGCCTTTGTCGACCTGACTCTGATCTTGCGACTCATATTAATTAGTACCATTCGCTCTGCGGCAACTGAGAAGCCTTTGGTTCCGCGAGCTCGCACTTCTTTCAGGCAGGGCCAAGCTTTTCGATTGTCACCAATTACGGCCACCATGTGGAATGGCATCCCACTAAACCTGCGACTCATACCTGGATTAAATTCCCATGCTTTTATATGTCGCTCAAATCTTATTTTTGCTGTGGCTTAGAATGTAATGGAGCGCCTCTGAGTAGGTGTCTTGAAGAGGCGCTATATAAAATTTTCGATATGAATTAAAGAAAAATCCTAAAGACGACGTTGACAAATTACATAGGCTACTTTTAGCATGAAATGTATACTTCAGTCTGTTTCTATTAGAATGTATATGCGCATTTTTCCTTTGGAGCCGCCTTAGCTCGCTAGTACCAGTCCCAAGCGAGGAAAAAGGAGGAGGGCAGCGCAGCGACCCTATAGTGCGGTGATAAGATGTCAAATTATAGTTTCCACATAAACAGATTATTATTTAGCCGTATACGTTATAATTGAATGCTCAGAACGTTCATGTTGGGTGCTGTCACCTAGCGAGTAACTGATGTAATTCTGAATAGACCGCACAAAACAAAACTGATTTATCCAAAATGATTATGACCATCCGTTTAAGTTATGGTTCGTAAGGCAATTTATATAGCGCATTTAAGGAAATGTTTATACGAAAAAATTGCACAGCTTCAGTGGAGTCAAATAATCTCAATAAACGACATATTTAATTATTTATCAAGAAATGAATTCTTGCAATGCAAAGTTCATTTAGACACCCTTAAATTTAATAAAATATTGTCTATTTAAAGTTTAGCGTCCAAAACACTGCAACCGAACCACAGTCACGTAGAAAATAATTTTTGTCACTAACATTCGACTATGTTAGTAAAAACATTGACGATAATATTATTTTATGTATGTCGTAAAATAAGCATTGCGAAATCGCAATTTAGTTTATTATTCGAGCGATTTGTCAGATTGAAAACTAATTGACTGTTCGATGATATCGCCAGAATGATCCGGGATGTGTTATGAACATTGTGTAAGGAGCTTCTATTCAGCCAGTTGGGGGACAAGAGAACAATGGGAAGGTCGTTGATGGACCTTGAAAACTGACCATTGAAGCATTTGGACAAGGAATTGACAGCATACGAACTGTTAATACAAATCAAATTTCTACCCAGCGCAGGGATTGGAACTCCCTAATTTGTCTATTAGCAGTCCAACACATTAACCAGTAACGTGGTGGTGTAGTGGTGGCGTCGTTGCCTTGAAGCCAGAAGGTTTGAGGTTCGAATCCACCCTCAGGCCATCGCGTACGGACCTTGGGCAAGTCCTTCACTTACAATTGCTCAGCGCTTCGGCGTGAAACTCCGATGCAGTGTCCGCTCTGCATTCAGATTATTTAGATCTACGCTATTGAATGCACAGAACGATTATGTTGAGTGCTGCCACCTAGCGAATAACCGAAGTAATTCTGAATAGACCACACAAAAAAACTGAATTATCCAAACGAATTTGACCATCCGTTTAAGTTATTGCTTGCAAAATAATTAACATAGCGCATTTCAGGACATTATTTTATTTGAAAAAATAAGACACTATCTTATTTGAACTCAAATGATCCCAATAAACGGCATATTTATCAAGAAATAGATGATATATCAAGCAATATAAAGTTCTTTTAGACACCCTTAAATTGAATATAACATGTTCTATTTTAAGTTTAGCATCACAAAACACTACGAACGAAGATCCTGCGTGGTCGAGTGGGTTGTAGCCCGCTCGCCGCGCCGGCGGCCCGGGTTCAATTCCCGGGCGGGGATCTTTACAGCGGGTGGCTCGGTCGCAATATAAACGTGGAGTGTGAGGTTGTTCTCTGCCTCCGACACTAATCATCTTCGATATGAAACAGTGTCGTTAAGCCCTGAACATTTCATTTTCAAACACTACGAACACGTATAATTACATTATACGCTACCATCAGAATCATTTTTGTCACTAACATTCGACAATGTTAGTAAAAACATTGACGATGAAGATATTATTTCATGTAGGCCTATGTCGAAAGATAAGAATTGAGAAATCGCATTTTAGTTTATTATTCGAGCGCTTGATCAGATTGAAAACTAATCGACTTCTCGATGCTATCGCCAGATAAGTCCCGAGCACGAGTTATGCTGATAGGAGGTCACGACGGTTTGAAGAGCGGAGAGGATGTGCATTGATGACAAAATTAATAATA
The DNA here is from genome assembly GCA_945859605.1 of Lumbricus rubellus. NCBI lineage: Eukaryota > Metazoa > Annelida > Clitellata > Crassiclitellata > Lumbricidae > Lumbricus > Lumbricus rubellus. The sequence continues at coordinate 7,118,550 of OX243821.1, forward strand.
TTAATGACAGCGTTCAGTAGTTTTAATAGTGGATATCTTCGCAATATAAATGACCAATTGTAACGGTACAATTATTCAAATTGTTTGGCTAGTTGGTTGTATAAAATATTTACACACCTTGTTTATTTGTAAAGCTCGCCCTATAAGAAAAAGTGTTCATCTAACATTGGTAGTCAACTCCGCCACTGGTTGCACTCTGCCATTGCCAGTCCCAAGTCTGGATAAAGGAGGAGGGCGTCGCTAATGGTCTTCGTTACCACACAGTGACGTTAAACTGAAAATACCTACCTACCTACATTGGTAGTCGACAGCTGGCCCAGATCGATAGTTTACGTTGAAAGCCATACTGCAAGGATGATAACAGTCTAGAGACTCTACACTTACTAACATGATCAGTAAATTAGGCATAAATGTTTTTTAAATTATTTTAGAAAAAGAGAGTACATAATGATTTGGTCGATAATAATTACACAAGTCAACTTCTTATCCACAGTTTTATGGAATGGAGAGATGTTGGCAATGAAGGATGTGACGTTAACAAAAGCTGTTCTTGAAGTAATGATGGGTTTTGTGAAAATATTTGGACTGGCACTACTACATGTAGTAAGCGTGTACTTTATTGAACCGACAACAAGAGTCATCGTGAACATTGGATAAGAACAGATCATTGCGTGTACAATCATCTGGCTGGATGGCTTCGAATCGTTTGTTGTGGAATCAATCCAAAATCCGTTTGCATTTTTGCGCGTCCCGCCAGCATATAGGCATTCCGTACCCGATTTCGTAACATTGCAAGCCATAACGCTTTTTCATTGGCCGGTTCCAGATTATGAATATTCATAACCAATGACGTGTTTAGTGCCTTCTCGTGCGCTGTTGTTGCTGCTGTTTTTGGCATACGGGGGAAATGGCCGATTTGCAGTCCTCTTAAAGTTATAAGGAGTTTCCATTCGATAGTGAAGTAATCTAAGTGTGAAGGTAGACTTCTCATCAGAGCAAAAATAAACAACGCATCAATGTCGACTAATCATTGATGGAGAAAGAATAATATTATTAATTAATTCTGGAACACACGATATAGAGGTGTCTAATAAAAGCGTTGAAAAGTAGAAGGTTTACGTCGAACCCGTGAGGCATTGACCTTAGTAGAATAAACTGCGGAATATTACTGTGGAATGAAAGAGAAACTTTCTTATTGCCTTGCTGATACAATATCATACAATCATGATATCATGATATCTTCTCTTTTTCCGATTTGTAGTGCTGCTGGCCATAGGCGTACGAGGCGGGGGTGCAGGGGGGGCAATTGCCCCCCCAAATTCGGGCAAGTTTGGTGGTTTTTTCGGGCAAAACAGACCCAAACAACTAAAAAAAAGGTCGTCAAGTTTCGGGCAAGTCTGGTTTTTCAGGCAAAAATAGTCGCGGACGACTAAAAAAACAATCTTTTTGGCCGGATAAATTTTTCGGGCAGAAGTTCAATCTTTGCCCCCCCCACTTCTGAAACCTCCCGTACGCCTATGCTGCTGGCCATCTCTTTGCTGATGATGTTCAGGCTTTTGTCCATGGTCCCTCATCTTCCCAGCTGCTATTAGTTGCTCTTATTGAATCCCTTACTACTCATCTCCACTCATGGATGTCTTCAAATCGCCTTTCGCTTAATACTTCAAAGACTCAATTCATCTGGCTAGGTACTCCCCAGCAGCTCCAGAAGCTTGATTTCATTCTGCTCTCTGAAAAACTTCCGCTGTTTTCCTTCTCTTCAAGTGTTCGGGATCTGGGTGTTGTAATTGATAGCTCACTTACCTTTACTGAGCATATTTCCAATGTGACACGCTCGTCATATTTCCATTTAAGACGTCTCAGAGCCATTCGTCGCTCTGTCTCCTCCTCCATCTTCACTACCTTAATTCATGCTTTTATAATTATGTTCACGAATTGACTATTGCAATGCTCTCCTCATTGGTCTTCCTAAAGTTCGTCTTTCACCGATTCAGTCGGTTCTCAACTCAGCTGCTAGATTGATTGCCCGCCTTCCCAAGTACTCTCACATCTCTACCTTTATGTTTCATGAATTTCACTGGCTTCCTCTCCGTGCTCGCACACAATTTAAGATCCTCACTCTGATCATAAAGGCTCAACGGGGTCTTGCCCCAAAATATCTCACTAATGTTTTACTTCGTCCTCACTCAGCTTCCTCCCACCGTCCACTTCGTTCATCCAACAGATTTGACCTCTTGGTTCCTCGGTCTAGAACTGTTATGGCTCAGTCTCGATCATTTGTCTCAATTGGTCCTTCTCTTTGGAATGCCCTTTCTCCTTCTGTTCGCTCTACACTTCTTTCTGGTAGTCTCTCCTCTGCTTTGTCTCTTCTCAAAACCTGTTTCTTCTCGCTGGGCCTTGCGCACTGGGAGCGCCTCTGAACGGTTCACCCTACTAGAGGCGCTTTATAAATGTTTAAGTACAATACAATACATGGTATCGATGAGGTGTAGTGTCGTGTGTTCGGTGCCTTGTAGTCAGATGATTCCAAGTTCGATTCCGCCTTGGGCCGCCGAGTAAGGACCTTCAACAGGTTATTACACTCGCAATAATTGATCGCGCATTTCGGCGTTGGTACGTGCTAAAGAAATGTGACGTTTGAAACGATTAAAAAACTAATGCCATTGTATACAAAACTCTAGTAATAGCTAATAGCAAATGCTCGTATTTGGCAGCGTCAGTCCCGATGTTGTGGTTAAGAGGAGTGCAACGAACAACTGAGTCAACGAGATTAAATGAGGGATGTCATTTGACACCTTCGAAACGCTTATCATACTCGCTATAAATAGTGAAATTTGTTCATTGGTCCAATCATAACACCTTTCTCGATAGCAGCTGTCGCTCAATAAAATATGAGATCCGAGAAATATCGTTTTTCGCTCTTCCTCTCCATTGTATCCGGCGTTGCCCGTTAAATTTCAGCGGCGCTCCACCTCACCCTGTCCCCGGAATCCACCCTACCACATCCAGCCCCTTCACACACCACAATTTTGCACTCCACTCTGCCTCTCTCCGTCTCCATCCCACCAACTGTACACCCCTCTGATTCAGCACTACCATGGCGGCGATGGCGCCACCCAGACCGGACTTGAAGTGGGTTCGAACTTGCAATATTTCGGCTGCAAGGCAACGAACATACCCACTACCCCACTCGGGGGCGCGGTGGTCTAGTGGTGGCGTCGTTGCCTTGGAGCCGGAAGGTCCGAGGTTCGAATCCACCTCGCCGCGTAGGGACCTTGTATCCGCTCTGCATCGGGAGCGCCTCTGAGTAGAGAGAGCTTCAAAGGGCGCTATAACAAGTGCACATACAAACAAAACAAGTACCATTCTGTTTACCCTTTGGAGTCATTATTTATGCATGGTCAAGTCGGTGGATTCTTGGGGGGCTTAACCCCCCCCTAGCCCCTGATAAACTCCGCCCATGACTATTACTCTTAATATTGAGAAACTCAAAAATTACAAGACTGAACATCAACATCAATTGGATGCGAGGAACAGGTGTTGAGAGCTGGACGACCCAGAACACCCAACGAAATGTGGCGATAACTGAAGGAAAGGCTACATTAGGCGCTGCAAAGGTGAGAATAATTATTCAACCTTCACCATACGAGACCAAAAAAACTACGTCTTCTATGCTTGGGGGTCCAAATGACCCCCAAGGTATACCTGTTCCTGGGCATGGAATTTTATAATTTTTGCTTCGTTTCTAATGTTTTATGGGTCAGGGAATTCATTGCAGCTACTGCCAAATGCGTGACCTTCACGGATGACCTTGAAATTCAAGGTCATATGATTTTTCAGGTGTATCTCTGCTTCTTCGCATGCTATCTTGAATATTAAATTTTGTTTTCAGAAATTCAAGGCCACGTCATTATGCACGTGACCTTACCTATCTCAACTGGAACAGCCATTTTTGTTTGTTTATATTTTGTTGAGTTCCTTGTACCAAATAACCATAGAAACCAAAAAACTTCGTTGTTCTAACAGGTATAGTAGCAGAGATAGGTATGGTTATGTAAAAAATCATGTGATCTTGAATTTCAAGGTCTTTCGTCAAGGTTAGGCATTTGTCAGTAGCTGGAGTGAATTCCCTGACACCTAAAACAATGGAAACAAAAAACAATCTTTAAGAGACCTTGCGTAGAAGCAGAGATACACCTCATTGTATGGACACAAATGATATGGACATGAATTTCACTCTAAGATCTCACCAAAATGACGTCACAACGTCAGAACTAAACGTCAACGTATAACGTCACTTATACCATTTTGACAAGGAGGAATTTTTAGGAAAAGTCACCAAAGGAAACTTTTTGGTGCCCACATTTTAGAAAATTACAGATGAAAATATACCCCTGGGGTCTATTTGACCCCCATACGTGTGGCGAAGGTTAATGACAAATCCATTGAAATTATGTATCAAACTCAATATGTTCGAAAATCACCGTAACACTGGTTTTGGTGTGTGGAGTCACACATGGTATTACCTGATAGTTTGTGGTAGAATTCGTTATGGTGACTGAATATCTGTACGTCAACGGGTTTCTTAGCAACAACTCTAGGCTATGAATCTGTGTGCTCAGCTAATTTATTAGTCAATTTCACTACATGATTTGTCTGTTCATGTTGTTATATACTGTTTAATTCTTGCCCTTAGCTGTCTAGTGTCTAGACATACATGTAGGTAGTGGATTTAATACTAAGTCTTGTCCCTATAAGCGGCATATTGTTCCATTAGAGTCTCTAGAACATTGGGAGTAGGCGCGTTTGAATACTTACGTTCATATGCATAGGTATGTATGAAAATTTTGACGTTCTGAGCACATGTAAAGCCTATACTTCTATACCCGTACCGCGTCTTGAGTTAATAATTATGCTCTCGTAAACAAGCTCATTCGTCGCATTATATTATTATTAGTGATGATTATTCAATGAAAAATGTGCTCTAGTTTCGCTATTGCTAGACTAAAATGACAAGCTAAAAATATGACAAACTGTAATTATTGCCGTTGGCTTTGAAATTGTAATAAATTTTAATTGGTGTGCCGCAATACAAAATTTATCTGCTGAGTGTGCCGGAAGTTAAAAAAGTTTGCGCTTCACTGCATTAGACCCTTAGGGCCTTCCTTGTAACTATCTTGTTATGTGAAACATGAAGGTATTTGAATTGTTGAGCAATTTTTTTTATTTATTGCCCAGTGAGAACTATTGTATAGGTGTCTAATGAAATCTATCCTAAAGTGTAACTATGGCACGTTAGCGTTGAGTCCGGGAAGTATCTGAAAGGTTTTTGCTGAAAGAATGCACGCATGCACTCTACGCAAACATACAAACACGCGCACATACATGTACCACCAGCTCAATTGAATCTTTGTTACAAATCCATTACAGTAGTAATATTTTCTCCAGCTGCATTCTCGAAAATTTAATTCAGTGTTTAATTCGGGGATAAACAAACAGTTGGACTTGATGGGAACAAAACAGATGAATTCCAATCATCATGATCATCCGTCCATAATTCGAATTGGGATCATACGGCGCTCATGTCTGCTTAAAATTGTAGACGATGATTATTAAACAGAAGAAAACAAATTTTCGGTTGGTCATTTTATTAGACAATTTAATTCATGTGATAGAACTACAATGTCGAGTTTAATGGCTGAATGCACACTTTCTGTTGCACACAGTTTCAAGAGCGTTTTGCTTAGGCACATCGAATTTATCCATTAGATGTTATTTTGTTGAACAGTTTTCTAAAAACATAAAATGATGCTGAACTTCAGGAAGACCAGCAGTTTTAACAACCGAACTTATTTATAACGCACTAAATAATTATTAAAAGGTATATAAGCTAAGCACATTACTTTGATAAGGTAGGAATTGTAATGTTCATTCCCGTTCAATCTCCACACCACAGTATCATATATAATCGTATAAAAGTTCTCCTAAATTTATTTAACTCCAATCACAAATATCTTCCTTACAACACTTTCTATTCAATAAGTAAGTTCTATTTGTCATTAAATTCATTCGTTTATCTGCGACAAAAAATATGGATTGGCCAGGAAGCCTATCATGTAGGCTACAACCAAATTCTCTTTTAATTAATAGCCTAATTTTGTCCTTAGGCTTCCCATAATTCTCACTTAAGTCGTCAACCACTTGAGTTTCATCTGTCGTGGTCTTTCCTTTCGCTTGCCTTCATTTTTCATTCGACGACCGTGCTCGTTTATTTTTGCATCTTTCGCATTTTTCTAGGGCTCTTTCCTCTCCAATCAGTCCATGCAGCACTTCTTCATTTGTTCCATCAAGCTGATTTTCTTTCTTCTTCACGTCTACATTTGAATGGATGGGTCCAGATTTGACGAGGGCCTATGACAACAGAGGCCGTTGACCTCGCCAGAAATAATTTGTTTGTTTGGCTCTTGATTAAAAACCTTCAGTTTCTTTGTATCTTCCATTCGCATAGTCTTGGTCCTTGACCCATGCAGCGCCACACTCCATAAAAATATTGCATTACGTTGCTACAAACATCAATCATATAATATGTGTGCATCCAAACACCTTTTTAAATTGAATAACGCGATCACTTATTAAATCGTGTAGCATCGCGTTGTTAATAACTTGTCATGTTCAAGGTTCTCAACTCTACTTCTACTCATTATGGATAATGTTCTTATTCGTTGGTTTTCTTATAATTGATCGAAATGGATGTTCAAACAAAAGAAAGACATTGGTACTTCTCTCTCATCTTTGATATTGCTTCTTTTCCATTTTGATTTCTCCTCGTAAGTTCTCTGCTGTGTTATTTGACATCTGTCGTTTTCATGCCACATAATATTATGTAGCAGAGTGTTTGCATGTCTTCCATTTTAAATCATCTATGCTACATACCCTGTCTATGGTTCCCATTTATTCTGCCTATCCTAAGTACCTTTGCTTTTTAAAAATAAATTTATAGTTTGAAAAAGTATAATTCTCCAATCATAAAAATGTCACTAAAACCACAACTAAACCGCCGTCACTGCATACATTTTGACAGTGCCATTCCAAATCCTAGATAAAGCAGAAGGGTGACGCCATCGATCTTTGTTGTCGCACATTATTAACGATTTTCGATGGGCTTTACCAACGATTAAGGTTTCCGCTGGTTCTTATATGCTCTTTGCAACCTTAAAAGAGGTGTCGAAAAGATTGCTCTCCACATCAACACGTTATCGTTCATGCTGACCAGTCAGAGTTCTGTCGCAAGAAGCAGAATATTTCTGAAACATCATTTTGTATAAGACAAATATGCAAGTGTTATTGTTTTAATTGGTCTATCTGTGCCTCTTTCTGTCTGTCCGCTTGCACGTTTGTATGACAGAAAGACATACATACATGCATACATACATACACGTGGTGACAATAACTACCGTATCATGGCGCCTCGTGTACCAGTTCCTAAGCTGAAATAGGTTTTTAACGTCCCTCTTCATTATGTGGCTAATGCAATGGATTGTACTCAGAAGCGCTTCCGATTGCTGCGTGAACATTGTACAATTAGGAAGTTCGTGTAAGACTTAGCTGATCACAAATCCCATGGAAAAAATATGTTTATATAAACATTTTAATCTTTAAAAACGGTGTCTGAAATTCACGTTGTTCTGCGCCATCTTGGGTTATTTGGTTAGCTGATGTTTAGCAATACTATGTGGTGAAAAGTTTAATGATCAGATCCTAAACTCTGGAGGCTTGAGACTGGCGTAACCACATAAATTTACATTTTTCATTTTACAAAGTTATTATGGCAACAGTTTTAAAAAATGTTTCAAGGAGATTATTATATCATAGCTTAAATTTCTCTATTTATTGACAACCGAGAGTAGTTTTTAAGGTGTCAGCATTTGCTAAGAATTCTAACAACGACACGTTAGCGTTGAATTAGTTTTACGTCGTAAAATAATGAATTCACTAAAGTTAAACCATTCATTCGATAGTAGCCTACAATCTATGCTAATGATTTGCTAAACGCAGTTTATTAACCGTCAGAATCCTCGGTTTGCGGACGTTTCGTCCACGGACGATTCGCCATGGACGGTTCGTCATGGACGATTCGTCAGCTGGACGATTCGTCCATGGACGATTCGTCTGTGGACGATTCGTCACACGGACGATTCGTCAAGCGGACGATTCGTCTATGGACGATTCGTCTGTGGACGATTCGTCACACGGACGATTCGTCAAGCGGACGATTCGTCTAAGGACGATTCGTCTGTGGACGATTCGTCACACGGACGATTCGTCAAGCGGACGATTCGTCTATGGACGATTCGTCTGTGGACGATCCGTCACACGGACGATTCGTCCAACCGTGGTGGATTACAATACGACTGACGAAAATAATTATTGTTTTATGGAAGTTGGATTGATGAAAATAAGTGTTCTTTAAATATTATGATGTAAAATAAATATTAGATCTAAGTATTAAAAGCATAGGCCACACATTCGTTTCGTGGCGGTTGTGACCATGTGTCATCATTTGAACAAGGAGTCAATATTTAGGTAAAACGATTCTCATCAATTCGACTTCCATGTATCAAGAATTCTTTTCAGTCAGTTCGTATCTAATCCAACACGGGTGGACGAATCGTCCACAGACGAATCGTCCATAGACGAATCGTCCGCTTGACGAATCGTCCGCTTGACGAATCGTCCACGGACGAATCGTCCATAGACGAATCGTCCGCTTGACGAATCGTTCGTGTGACGAATCGTCCACTGACGAATCGTCCATGGACGAATCGTCCAGCTGACGAATCGTCCATGACGAACCGTCCATGACGAATCGTCCGTAGACGAAACGTCCGCATACGGAATCCTCCAGGTGTCCATATTGGAAGAAAATTGATTCAGTTCTAATGCCTGACACTTTTTCATTCGTCGTCAGCGTAACCGTGTCTGCGAACTCTGTCACCTGTATTTGCCTTCTTCTATCAACGCAATCTGATTCATAGACTATAATACACCCACCAATGTCATCTCTCAGCTGTTGACGGAATCCAACGTGTGCGTGAGTCCGCCATTGGTGATACCTTCTTTCAGTCAATTGCACATGTTTCTGACCATTTAACATAATGTTATATATGCCAGCGCAGTAGATAATTATCATACAGAGACGCTGTTATTATGATCTCAGAATGAGTGAATGATCGATTAATTGCTTACTTTTTAAAACACCTCGAATGTTTTCTAGACATAAGCTATAAAAGCGTAAAACACTACAGCAGACATGATCAAATTTCCTTAAGTTGTTACAGAAATAACCCACTCTCCTTAATATTATTTATTCGATATGAGGACATATAGGCTAAGTCAGTTCAATAAAACTATTCAGATGCGCTTCTGACTCAACCCAGGACGAAGAGGACGGTATAAGGCTGCGATAAAACGCATCTGTGCATGCGCTTTATGCATAAGGCGCAGAGATGGCGGAAGCCCAATGCACACAAAGGAGCAAACAACAGAGAAGACAGTGTGCTTCAACAGATCAGGACGTACTCGGGGAATGAGGAGTTCACTCTGAGTGGAGGATGTAGTGTCTCAGAGTAGAGTGACATAGCTCTTGCAAATATACAGGAGCATCCGAGCAGCACCTTGTAGGCACCGTCATACGAAAGCATGGGTGTAGTATATAATTCGATGCGGTATAGAGAGCCAATGCAAGATATCCATCATTGTGACATTACCACAATTTTGGTTGCGACCAACTATACAAGTCTGAAACGTGCCCCATCAGGTCTAACGTTGCAAACTCAGCGACTTGCCAGTCAGAGAAAAGTCTCCATGTGAGAGCTGTCTAACAAACTGGTGCACAAAGATAGTAAGAAACTAAAACACATCAAATAAGTTTAAAGAAGTCAGCGGCCTTTGTATTCAAGGAATATTATGCAGTTGACTCTTAATAATTGTAAAATTGCTGGTTGTGGCAGCCATACGTTCAGTACTATTCTTAGACACCTCAAACTCGTTGAATCTTGGTCATATAAATACTTTGTTTGTGTAATGACGTACAGTCGGGAAATGGTATGAATAGAGTTCGGCCGAATTCGGCAGATGGCTACGGATGTCATGGATTAAGCTAATAATTATTTGTTTATGTTGTCGTTTTAAGTCGTTAACTTCGAAAAATAAGATTCGAAAACTTTATAGACTGTACGGATTTTTCATGGAGTCGCCATTAGTCGGACAGAATTGCGTCGTGCGGGTAATCGCAAGTTTGAAAACTGTTGAAAAGTAGTAGGTTAGTTTGTTTTCGGAAAAAAGATTATTTTCGCGCCACGTAGACGCGAAAATAAACATTTACAAAATATTGAAAAAATTTAGACTATCTGATTTAAATCAAGAATATCGAAAATGGCAACCAGCAAGAATAAACGAAAACTATCAATCGATACTGCATCAGATTAATCGAAATTAAGTGAAAATTCAATGAATAGCTGTGTCGCTGTCAAGGAAGGGTCGGAGGCAAACCCGAAAATTAATACGCAATCTGGAAAAGAAAAAATCACGGAAAATAAAAAAATCCTGTCAATTGATAGATACAAAGCCTGAATTGAATGAAAGAAATTACTGACATTTTTGGACGACGATGTCTCGAATTTGACCCAATCTTCAGGTAATCTTCAAAATTAATGGTAACGCCAAGGAAGAAAGCAGCTTTAAATCGTACTTTCAGACGTTGGCGAGAAAAGGGTCTCAATCGGCATCGATGGAAAATCGACGGGGGCAGATTATCACTGGACATACTTCTTCTATAAATACGAAATCAGCCAATTTAATGAAGGAAGACTTTCTGAGATCGACTTCACCACGAAGGAGCGAGCGTCAACAAGAATTCAATGAATCTAGAGGCAGATCTACACACCCGAAGAAAAAATTTAAGACGAGCACATAATTATACGAATCCAGTCGGAAAACATCAGCCACCAGAAGACTTTACTAACAGCGAAACAGACATCAGAAATACTTCTAATGAAAACGGGTTCCTGACGGAAGAGAAGGGACTGGAACATCAAGACGGGGTCGTGACGGAAGAGCATGGACTGTAACATCAAGACAATTTGAATGCCTGTGTGATCCCAACCGAGGAACTGATGGAGGGACAAAACTGGACGATCAGGAGGTAACTGAACGCAAACGGTATGACAGATTATCATTGTAATGAATTGTTAGACCATAGTCCATTGTTGGACCATAGAACTGATTATGAATAATCATGTAAGACCTATGGATAGAAATGTAAGTGAGAGGCAGGGGGGGGGTCAAGCAGCATGCCTTTAAAATATGGCCCAAACCGTCTTCCTAGGACGGAGGAACACGAAGCAAGGTTTAAACACATGAAGATGCAAATCCCCATTAATTATTGCTCAGTGTTGAGAATTTCGAAGGTGTCTAATTTCACTCAATTTAATTATGCTCAGATTTTAAGCTGAGTGCCTGTTGACGAGATTGACTTATGATTCGTAAGACAATGTACTTTTGTATAAACATGCTTACTTTGTTAACAGAGGTGTTTAGATAACCGGTTCACATCATGCGCAGACCAGCAGCGTGTTAATACGCGCATCGTCAAATCAGATGTGGTTTTAGAGTAAAGTAATAAGATAATGAAATAAGCTGTCACAGACACCAGATATTGAAAGCGGCATCTTTTGTCGCCTATGGCCGTACCTAATCGGATGTGGTCATAGAAAACACTAAAATAAGTTGGCATTCGGATTTACACAGTGATTTTTTTAAACGCATGGTTAAATCGAGGTTATTCGGTCCAGGCTCCTTAATAATTATGCCATGCGACGTACATGTAAGTATGTAATATTTAGTAGCTTTGAAATAATTGGACACCTTTTAAACAAGATTATAAATACCTTTATATAACAAATGATCGGGCAATTGCGTGAATTTTTCTCAATGCAGTGACTATAATTATCGATGTCAAAAGCTTTCTATGAACATAAGTCGTTAAATACTGACAGCTGACAGTGGCATCATCTTATATAAAGCTCCGGCATAGTTATAGTAAGCGGGTCCCTATGTTAATGAATAACTGCACAAATCCTATTCCTAAGCCGAAAGTATAGGGAAGGGGAAGGGGAAGGGGAAGGGGAAGGGGAAGGGGAAGGGGAAGGGGAAGGGGAAGGGGAAGGGGAAGGGGAAGGGGAAGGGGAAGGGGAAGGGGAAGGGGAAGGGGAAGGGGAAGGGGAAGGGGAAGGGGAAGGGGAAGGGGAAGGGGAAGGGGAAGGGGAAGGGGAAGGGGAAGGGGAAGGGGAAGGGGAAGGGGAAGGGGAAGGGGAAGGGGAAGGGGAAGGGGAAGGGGAAGGGGAAGGGGAAGGGGAAGGGGAAGGGGAAGGGGAAGGGGAAGGGGAAGGGGAAGGGGAAGGGGAAGGGAAGGGGAAGGGGAAGGGGAAGGGGAAGGGGAAGAGGAAGGGAAGGGGAAGGGGAAGGGGAAGGGGAAGGGGAAGGGGAAGGGGAAGGGGAAGGGGAAGGGGAAGGGGAAGGGGAAGGGGAAGGGGAAGGGGAAGGGGAAGGGGAAGGGGAAGGGGAAGGGGAAGGGGAAGGGGAAGGGGAAGGGGAAGGGGAAGGGGAAGGGGAAGGGGAAGGGGAAGGGGAAGGGGAAGGGGAAGGGGAAGGGGAAGGGGAAGGGGAAGGGGAAGGGGAAGGGAAGGGGAAGGAGAAGGGGAAGGGGAAGTTGGTCGGATGGGTTGCCTAGACCGGGTCCTGCCATCTGCTACACGTCTACGCATGCGTATCCTCAGATATTATGCTATGATCATGTTTATAAAAGTTCACTGTTGCCAACGATATTGGTGGCCTTGAACACCTCATACACGTTACTAATCACTCTTATGTAAACTTCGGACGCAGTGGCAACACGAATGATACGGCGATGATCATAGGCCTATTGAGTTTTGTTTATAACCAAGGCCGTAGTTATGGGGTGTTTTGGGGGTTTGAACACCCCCAAATGGAAAATGTCAAAAATATAACGCATTTACTAGCACATGATGTAAAAACCGTGAAATAAAGCCATCAAAACACCACTCGAAATGAAAAATGTAAAAAAATAATATAATGGATTCAATAGCACATAATTAAAAAACCGGAAATTAGGCGAAAATAGTAAGAAAGCCGTTTCTGTCGTCTTAAAAAAGTCGCCAGAAATTCTCCCCCGAAGAAGCACACCCACCCACCCCAATCAAATCCTGGCTACGGCCTTGTTTAATACACAGTGTCCTTAAACTGAAATAAAAAGGCAAATGATCAGATCGTGTCCTTATACAAAAAGATGTTGTTTTAAACTAATGGAATGCTACTTATCAGATCGGTCGCCTTGAACGCCTTTAAAACATTGTTGATCGGTGCTATATAAGCTTTGGATGCAACAGTTACATGAATGGGACATTTCCAACAAGAGTATTATATAATAGGTGTGAATGTGAAATAATTTATATGGCTGGAGCATAATGGTTCATTATTCTAATATTTCATTATAATTGATGGTCATTGCTTATGTAGGGTAACGTTTTTTCATGAATCACCTTGTATCATTTGTGTGAGAATCGCATTAAGACAGTAAAAGGTCGTTAAATCGTAGATTATAATAGCAGTGGTGTTACATATAAAAGGTGTCTAATCATTATCTTCGTTTCTTGACTATTCTAGATGTCACATCGAATCCAGGACGGGTATAAGAAAATCTTGCGCGTTATTATAGCTATTTCCTAAGTCGAACACTTTCACCATCGTTGCTATAATTATGTATGCACAAAAACTCTCACAAAGACGCATAAATAATCAGGTAATTGTCCGGATATAATAGTTTCAGTTCTACACAGTGTTGTTCTTATTAAGTAGTCAGTTACAGTCAATAATTATTTAATAGACAACTTATAGCCTTATAATTTATTATTATTTATAACATAATTAATAATTTCCGTTACCTAAATTCATTGAATAAAAATTGAAGAGGTAATCAATTAGTGAGTCAATAATTGAATCCGTAAGCTACGACCATTCGTGACGATAAGATCTGACAGACGCGGTTTTGTCTAAGATTGACACCTATTTATATGATACTTATTTGTTTATAAATGAGTCTGATTCACCATTGCCATAGACTTTTACATTGATCCTTTACCTTACACTCACTTTACTTGATTATCCTGATTGTTATCAAATGAAATAAATTCAGAACAACTCTATATAATTATAGTCGTCTGGGAAATTAAAATGACGCACTCAAACCTCAGATAGCAGCCATCTCTCGGGCATGTTTGTTTCATCTAAGGAGAATCAAACAGCTCCGCTGTACACTCTTGACCCAGCATAACTGGAAACACTGATTCACAGCCTTATTCTGACACGACTTGACTACTGTAACTCTGTACTTTACGGTCTGCCTAAATGCACACTTCTTCCTCTAACTAGCATGCTTCATCAATATGCAACTTGCAAGAGTGTGTCTTGGACTCTCTTATCGAGACCAAACCACACCAGCTCTTCGCTCTTTACACTGGCTTCCTGTATGTTTCAAGCTGGCACTCCTCATGTACAAAGCATGCACTGATCACCTGCCATCCTACAGTACTTGACTTCTATGGTCACTTCTTGTACTAAAGGTCGCTCTTCTCTTCGATCAGCATCTGCTGGAAAGTATGTAGTTCCTCGTACACATCTTGTTTTTGGCCGGTGTTCTTTCACATTTGCTGGTCTCTTCATCTGGAACTATCTGCCTCCTTATGTTCGTAACTCCCCTAGCGAGTCTGTCTTTCGCTCTAAACTGAAAACTTTCCTCTTTGAGTTGGCATATATATTGTTTTAACCCTCGGAAGCTAACCTGTAAAAAAATCACATATTGAATAACCTGGGGTATATTTTTCACCCCACACCATTTGAGGCCTATGATATAATATCGAACCATGTTTGATCAACAACGGCACTTAATTCAAGTTCAGCATAGATTTTACAATCTATGAAACCTAACTAAGGTAAAATATCAGCACAATCATCGAGTCCGCGGTCACCTACACACAAGTAACGCTTTGTTGCATGCTTTCCACATACAAAGTTGCAACACGTACAGTACTGCTTTCTCGAGAAGGCCGGCGAGGAAGCAAAAGAAGAGCAAAACTCCTTCGAAATCGTAGCAATTTTCTTTACCAAATCCTGCTCGATTCGGTCGATAATCTATTCCTCTAGCGGTGATTAGCAGCGATAATCTATTCCTCTAGATGTGATTAGCAGCGCGAGACTCCGCCTACAAATCATTAGCTGGATCGCTGACAGCGGAGGCTCGAGTGGCTTAATAATTAGTACTTATCGTGAAGCAGGCCCGCTCTGCCTCTGTTCGAAATCAGTCTGTAGTAGCAGTGTCAGTGGTAGTAGGCTACCTACATGCCTATGATGATGATCAAGATTGATGCTGCTGCTGCAGCTGAATTCATGCATTCATGCCTTAATTAATTAATTCATTATTTCTTCATTCATTACGCATATTAAAATGGTGCCTGTGCGTCTCTCCTTCTCACATAACACCAATCTCCTGTTTTTCCCCACATTCTTCATCCTTCTTATAGACCTACCATAATATTTACAGTTCACTGTTATAATTAAGCGCTACCGTAACTAGTTATACTAATTATGCTTAAATTCTTCTCTCTCTCTCTCTCTCTCTCTCTCTCTCTCTCTCTCTCTCTCTCTCTCTCTCTCTCTTTCTCCACACACACACACACACACACACACACACACACGTACACACACACACACACACACGCACACACACACATTTAAATATATCATGCCTAATAATAATAATAATAACAATAACAATGACAATTTCTATGGCGCCGTAACACAGCCATGCCGTTACAAGGGCGCCTAAAGTAGTAGTAGTAGTAGCAGCAGCAGCAGCAGCAGCAGTAGTAGTAATAATACCAGCAGTAGTAATGGTAGAAGTACATGTATGGGCAGTGTCAATAACAATAGTGATGACTATAACAATAATAATAATAAAAATATTAATAATAATAACAACAACAACAATAACAATAATAATAATAATAATAATAATAATAAAAATAATAATAATAATGATAATACTACTAATAACAACAACAACAACAACAACAACAACAACAACAACAACAACAATAATAATAATAATAATAGCGCCTTTCCATTTGCACGCAGAAGTTCAATGCCGTTGCATTTCGAGGCACTTTTGCACAATTGACCGACGAGGATGACCGTTAACTCCAGAACAACAATGTTTTTATTATTGATTTTAAAGCCTGAGGGATCATTTATACCTCGGGCGCAAAAAAAAAAAAAAATAATAATAATAATAATAATAATAATAATAATAATAATAATAATAATAATAATAATAAGATTCATATTATCATCATTTAGAACAATGAATAATAATAATAATAACAACACTAATAACGATATTAAGAATGACAATGATAACGATAATAATGATTATTATAATAAAAATAATAATGATGATGATGATGATTATGATTGACGACTCAAAAACCAAACGCAACAAAAATAGCCAAAACACGATTTTATTAAGTCTCATCTCAAATAACTGTTGTCAAATGAACTTGGTAGTGCTCCACAACTTGTGTTCAATGTGCCCACCACCAGAGCCAAAACTTCTTTTGAGTCTCTTTGCAAAGTTCTTGATGGACCTGTTGATTAATCAGACAGATTCCTTATTTGCCAATTTGATGTCATCTTGCTAAGTGACTTCTCAGTGATGTGCAGCTACGCTGGTATCCTGGTTTTTTTTTTTAAATAGTAATAATAATGAGCACCTGGCAATACCAAGGCTATTTGATAACAATTATTTGAGATGAGACTTAATAAATTTGTGTTTTTGCCACTTTTTGCTGCGTTACGGGCAAAAGTTCTGACTGCAAGGGAAAACTCAGTGAGGACAAATATTCTAATAGGGCAAAATTCTGGCAGACAAAAGTTCTGAATTAGCAAAAGGTCTGGCAGAAATAATTTTAGCATCGAAAAAGTTCTGGAAGGGACCGCAGGGTTTTGTCTGTAGCCTAATAATATTGAAATGTCGAAACGGCTTATTTCTGGGAAGAGCTATAGCTATAATTCCTCTGCGTCACCATGCAGATTATAAATTATTATTCGTGAATTGACAAGCTCAGATCTTGATTGTGAAGTTTAAAATGAAAATTATAAGAGGAAAAAAAGTAGGCTATGTAGCAGAACCATTTTACATTGCATTTCACTATAAATACAATGTATATTACAATGCTCAGTGCACATTCGTAGGGCGCGGTGGTCTAGTGGTGGCGTCGTTGCCTTGGAGCCGGAAGGTCCGAGGTTCGAATCCACCCTCAAGCCGCGTAAGGACCTTGGGCAAGTCCTTCACTTACAATTGCTCAGCGCTTCGGCGTGAAACTCCGATGCAGTGTCCGCTCTGCATCGGGAGCGCCTCTGAGTAGAGAGAGCTTAAAGGGGCGCTATAACAAGTGCACATACATACATACATACATACATACATTCATGTGTTGTAAATAGCCTGCACTGTGTCCGGATAAAAAGTATGCTTCATATTAAACGCTTATAAATTTGACAAACTCATGAATATTTCTAATCGGTTTTAGAATCTCGTGTAAATATGGTCATTGGTGATGTGTTTAAAATTTCAGATAATCCTGAAAGTTTTTACCGAGTTATGACACTTTTTGTGTGTTCTACTTTTTATCCGGACACAGTGTACATTGGCCCAGTAACTAAAATAAACCCGGAATTAGCCCCCCAAAAAACAGAAACCCAGACGAAGGCCAAAAAATCCAGATCTAGTGGAAAACCCAGCTGTGGCATCACTTTATGGCGAGTACGGTAGCCAGGGCCGGATTAAGAAATGTGGGGACCCTGTTCTGAAAATTTGTTGTGGGATCTTCGGCTAAAATATTGTATGACACTTTTTAGTCGTTTGGTCGAAATTTCGGTAGAATATGCCAATTGTTTCCTCTAAAAAATCGCATGTGGGGGCCCTAAAGTGTGGGTCCCCAGAAATGTGGGCCCCTGTTCGGCCGAACATGTTGAACATGTCTTAATCCGGCCCTGACGATGGCGCCAAATTATAAGCTTATGTAAGCCCGTACTACCGAGCACACGATTCAACCTCTGCCCTGGTTACTTGTGTGACTGCCCTGGCTATGCCTTGGCTACAAAAAGTGTCTGGCGCCGCCACTGTATACGCTGTGTACCCCCGCATAGGCTACCCTAGGCTAGAGTACATCCCTGACTGACTGGAAAGAAAGTAGCCTTCTGCCCTTGGGATTTTGCGTTATAGGCTTGCGCTGCTTCTTCTGCTGGTGATGGCGTCGTAGCAATTTAAACTTTAATTTGATGTATTGAGCCTAAGTAAACAAAAAAGATTGGCTGCGTTATTAAGCGCATTCAAAATCGGTGCATTTATGCTGGCCCACCGTGTACTACACAATGCAGTGCACAACATAGCCTTAAAGTACACACTGCATTACATATGCAATTATGCATATACTGCAGGAATTTACCTCCTCCACGGGCTTCGACACCCCAGCGACATCACATCCCGCAAGCAGATTATTATCAGGCAATTAAGCCGGTTTTACGACTTCGGCCTGGTTCATTAACCGCCTGATTCCGAATAATAATCATCATGGATGTGTTTGATGATGAATTCTCTGCCCGAAGGCAGTTCCATGCCATGGTCTTAGAGTCACCTGGGGGATGAGATGAGCGAGGTTGCTTCCCGTTCCCTGTCTCACAGACCAGTGTTTAATCTAGTCCCAGCCCTGTGGGGGTGGGGGATCAAGATTTATGGGAGTAGACAATCGAGCGTCCGGCGGACGGTTGCCGAGGCGCTCAGCAATAGTTGAGCAGGTTCAAAGCAGCTGCCAAGATGTCAAATTGTCAGATATTCTGAACTGCTAATGAAAGCATTTAATGGTCATTTTAATTCTTTTCCTTTCCTACATTGCCAGAAATACTGTAAATAAAAGGAACTTTAAAAACGTCATCATATACTATGACATTAAAATTTATTTGGTTGTATATTTAGTCATAGCTACGATTGCTATGCATAATGCATTGCAATTTGCACTGTTTCTTTCCTGAATCCCCACTTTATTATTTTTACTTTTACGATTTGGGGGCCCCACCAAAACTTGGGGCACTGTGCTGCAGCACAATCAGCACTGTGGTTAACCCGGGCCTGCATGGGACCCTGTGACTCATCTTGCTCCATCTGTGTAAAAGTTTCGTGTTATTCAACTTTTTAGATAGAGTAGGCCTACATTGCAATACAATAAAATGCAACTTACATTTAGGCCCACATAAAAATAATAATGTTGTTTTACTAAGTGTTCAAGGAACAAAACATTGTGAAATTTGACAGTCTGAAAATTGAAAGATAGCACTGGAGAGTGGTACAAATATATAGTAATTTTTACAAGTATTAACGTTAAATCGTATTCATTATAATAGGATTGTATACTTATACTAAAATAGCAAATAATATTATTATAACCATATAAAATAAAATTTTATTATGGCATAGGTCTACTATTACAGTTCATGTGATGCAGAAATGTAGATAGTACTAAAAATATTACGAGTTGGTAAACATTTTCTATAGGGGGGAAAGTGATTTGATTATGAGGAACTTCCTTTTAGAGATGCCAACATTGAACACTGCCCTCCTAGGCCAGCCTTTCCCCCCTACCGACGTAAGTTTTGGCTCTTTCCTTATTCCCCCCTCTTTTTCACTGGGCGCAAGTTGCGCCCGCCATGTATAGGGATAGAAGCCCCTGGCGCTGTATACAGATAGAAAGGCGCTGAAACAGAAAGGTCACTTCCCACGGCACTCCAGAAACAACCGAGAGACGTTGGCTAACCTCGCGGATGAAACTGAGCATTATTATTATTATTTTACATGTATTTTATTTTATTTTATTATTTCTTTTTACCCGAGACAGTGTGCACTTGCTCTGTGCATTGCTCTGTGCATTGCTCTGTGCATTGCTCTGTGCATTGCTCTGTGCATTGCAGATAGAATACAACACATTTCTATATATATATATATATATATATATATATATATATATATATATATATATAGAGAGAGAGAGAGAGAGAGAGAGAGAGAGAGAGAGAGAGAGAGGCCAAATTGTCTTCGGCTGAATGAATGTTTATGTTATAGGCACATTAGGCGTAGGGTATGGGCCCGATGGTCATTATTATCTAAACTTCACATAATAATGTACATGCATGTATAATTTGTATATACCCACACTCTCCCTTGCATGTTTGCTATGTGCTATGTCTCTCTGAGGGGAGGGAGACGGGGGAGGGAAGGAGGCAGATGACAGTCTTTTCTGCTCCCTCCCTCCCTCTCTCCCTCCCTCTCTCCGTCCCTCCCTCCGTCCCTCCGTCCCTCCCTCCCTCCTTTAGTAGCCTATTTATTGTTTTTAAAGCCTGAAGGATCATAAATACCTCGGGCGCCCAAAAAAGTAATAATAAAGATAATAATAATGATAATAATAATAACAATAATAATAAAACAATATTACTAATGACAATGATAACGAAAATGATAATTATTATAATAATCACTCGACATCGAAACTGTCGACTAGCGCTATTATCAGCCGATGACGTCTCTCAGCTCTTCACCATTTTCTTCTCTCCTCCCTCCCTCCCTCCCTCCCTCCCTCCCTCCCCCTCCCTCCCCCTCCCTCCCTCACTCACTCACTCACTCACTCACTCACTCCCTCACTCCCTCACTCCCTCACTTTCTCACTCCCTCCTTTACCCCCTCCTTCCCTCTATCCCTCCCTCCCTCTATTTCTCCCTCCCTTCCTTTCTCCATCTCTCTCTCTCTATATACGTCCCTCCGTCCGTCCATCCGTCCTTCCCTCTCTCCCTTTCTCTCTTTCTGCCTGCCTGCTTCCCTCCCTCCCTCTCTCCCTCCCTCCTCCCTCCCTTTCTCCATCTCTCTCTCCCTCCCTACCTCCCTCCCTCCCTCCCTCCCTTCCTTCATCTCTCTCTCTCTTTCTCTCTCTCTCTACACACACACATATATATATAAATATATATATAATATATATCATGCCTTTCACACTCTCGCTTTCATATCGAATACTCCAGTGATTATTGTATCAATTACATGTACACAGAGCCGGATTAACCAATGTGGGGGACCTTTTTAGTAAAATTGTGGGAGTCCAAACTTATACAGAAGGACGACAAAATGCATGG
Organism: Lumbricus rubellus; assembly: GCA_945859605.1. Lineage (NCBI taxonomy): Eukaryota > Metazoa > Annelida > Clitellata > Crassiclitellata > Lumbricidae > Lumbricus > Lumbricus rubellus. Next base: position 7,139,913 of record OX243821.1, read on the forward strand.
TAGGCTACAAAGCGTGTTGTGGGCCTATTCAACGAATCAACATTAGTCTATTATTAATCCATTACTTCTATTTTACAATATCAGTAGTATTCCAGTCTAATGCTGAAGTATAATTTATTATGTCTTTTGCGGCTTAAGATCAAGTAATTATTAAAATGATTCATGGTCAGACATTTTTAACAAGGGTACTGGTAGGCTACAAACAGTGCAGAAGCGATTTTATGCCCCAACAATTCTTTGCAAAGAAAATCTCTGTAAATCTTGCGGCAGGACGGCGAACATAGCAAGGGAAATGTTTTTTTTACCAGGGCACTTGCCCTAATTTGCCCTGGCGTAACACCGCCACTTATTACAAACTAACTTCCGCACTTTCGCCAGTTGCAGACCCTGGCTCAACCCCCATCCCACCAATGTGAGCTTCTCACCCCGGCTTCTGTCTCTCTGCATGGGCCGACTTTCACTGCATGCGCTCAGCTACCCGTGGAGAACTGTATACTTCCTTGACACTTTTTCGAATAGGCCTACTTTCACCATGCGGCGAAGAGCAAGTCCAGCTATTTGGAGTAGTCTCCCTGTGGGTCTGTTCTCGCTTCCCCCGTGACTCTGCATGCTATTTCGTTCGTCTTCTCAAGCCTTTTCTTTTTGACCAGGCCTGGGTTTGGAGCGCAACTGAGTAGTATTCTTTAATAAAGGCTATATAAATTTATGCGATTGATAGTTTGAATTCGTAAAACAGAGTGCATACTAAGGGGTACTTTCTCCAACTTGGACCTTGACGATTAGGGTCCATTCAAGACAAATTTGTTTTTATCGAGAGTATTGAAGTCCCCGTGGGATCACGTTTACCTCGGGGCATAAAAAATTATTAAATTTTTAAAAAATAATAAATAATAATAACAACAACACTAATAACAATATTAAGAATGACAATGATAACGATAATGATAATTATTATAATAAAAATAATAATAATGATGATGATGACGCATGACGATGATGCCAGTGTTTGCGTAGTCAACTCCGCTGGACTGAGTGCATTTACAGATAAAATTATCTTGACAGCGAGTTGTTCTTCTTGTGTCAATTTGCTATAGACAAGTATGACAGCCTATAGATTGCAGGGAGACCAGCTTATTTCCCGGCGCTATTTCAAATCTATGTATTCTTTGATCTGCATCTTGGTCCTGCTTTTTATGTGTCCGTTTGTATGTCTGTTTCTTTGTCCAAATTCCTTGGCTGCCCCGTTCTTCCTGTGTCTTTCTGACTCTTTCATATTAGTCATCATCGTAACCCCCCGTATGTTGGGGTGATAATGTCATGATGGTAATCGCTCAGTGGCTCGCCCCGCGCCTTGATCACCCGTCGTGTTGGGGTAATTAGTGTTGTAGTACGGGTTCCGCGTATAGGTCCAAACTCTGCGGGTTTCACTCATTGCCTTTCCTCCCTCATTCCTTTCCCTTTCTCATACCCTCGTACCCGCGCCTATGTTCGTAACCATATCAGGCAATCATCATGCCGTATCCGACCCGTATCATCTGTTCTGCAACTTTAATGACTTCTGTTATCCACCAGATGCCACCTTGCTATAGTATACCAGATGCCAGCTAAGATGACGTGTGTATGTATGTATCGGTATGTACGTACGTACGTACGTACATACATACATACATACATACATACATACATACATACATACATACATACATACATACATACATACATACATACATACATACATACATACATACATACATACATACATACATACATACATACATACATACATACATGCATGCATGCATGCATGCATGCATGCATGCATGCATGCATGCATGCATACATACACACACATACATACATACATACATACATACATACATACATACATACATATTACATACATACATACATACATACATACATACATACATACATACATACATACATATTACATACATACATACATACATACATACATACATACATACATGCATGCATGTATGCATGCATGCATGCATGCATACATAAATACATACACACACATACATACATACATACATACATACATACATACATACATACATACATACATACATACATACATACATACATACATACATACATACATACATACATACATACATACATACATACATACAAACATACATACATACAATACATAAATTATGCATACATAATGCATAAATACATAAATGCACGCATGCATGCAAGCATGCACACATACATGTATACATACAATACATACATACATACATACATACATACATACATACATACATACATACATACATACATACATACATACATACATACATACAATACATAAATTATGCATACATAATACATACATACATACATAAATGCACGCATGCATGCAAGCATGCACACATACATGTATACATACAATACATACATACATACATACATACATACTTTCAATTAAGTTAATTAACACTTTGTAGGCTAAATTTTTTTAGGATCATGTTCTATACTCTTTAGGCTGAATATATTTCCATATATCTTGTATATTCATATATTTATGTATTTGCATAATTCATATGTATATCTGATTATATATGTGCATTTATATACATAGCCTATATACGTGTATATATATATATATATATATATATATATATGTAGGCGTGTATATATATTTGTTCAATTGTATATATACACACATGCATACATTATATATGTATATACATATATGTATGACATGTATACATGTATATGCATATATACCGCCGTTCATATGTATATACGATACGTATATATGTGTATACAAGATTATACAATTGCATACATATATGTGTGCAGCCTATAAGTAGGCTCAATATATGTATGGCAATGTCGGTATATGTATGTATACATGATATGTATTTATATTATACATAAACATATAAATATACAGACGTATTATAATAGGCCTACATACGTTTATATATTCATAAATATAATATTATGTTAGAGCCATTCATGTTGATGACTACTTTTGTCGATAGGCTATATACCCGCCTCCAAAGTGTTAACCCTCGGGCTACCATGGGGGGGGTGGTATCCACCCCCCCCCTCTCTAGGTTTTTTCCAAATCAAACTTTTTTCGTTTGGAATAAAATTTTGACGCTTTAGGTAGCTGTAGAGGATTCATTTGCACACATTTTGAGCTAAAATGTGTGATGATATACCATACCATTCAAAAGTTATACCCGATATACCCGAGGCACCAGGGGGGGTGGATACCACCCCCATTAGATTATCGGCTGTATCTTATCCGTCCTTTGACATGAAGAGACCCGAATTACACCATTCTGTAGAGGGAATGTGGGGCTACATTGTGGTGGTCACGGAGTTGTCTTTTGACAACCGGAAGTGCTCAAAATAAATTAAAATATATAAAAAGGTGTTTTATTTTCATAAAATTTTCATGTTTTTCCTATTAAAAATTATTCATAATTTATTTTTCAAGAGAAGTAAATTATGCCATTCTATAGAGGACATTCAGGGCTATTTTTTTATACCAATTAATTTGATATTTGATGACCGGAAGTGCTCAAAATAAATTTAAATGTGTGAAAATGTTGGGGTTTTTTTACAACCTAAACCGATAAGTCTGCGTAAAGGTTTTTCAGCAGCTAATACATGTTTTTTTCTTTTTATTGTAATTAAAACTAACTTACTACTAGTTTTTATAGTTGGATATTGGACTTTATTATATTTAAACTATTTTAAAATAAATAAATTATGTTAAAAACACACAGAATCTAATATTTTGCTTATGCGAAAGTATGCATTTTGTGAAATCGACGGGTGCCTACGGAAGAAAATTCATAATTCCGGGGTGCTTTCATATATTTCAAACCTACATATACCATTTTGTGCAGAAATGAATGCTGAATCCATTGATGTACTACAAGTTATGATATCTCAAACCGGATTTGATTTGTAGGCTGCTATTAGCGCCATTGTAATTGCAAAGCTGTCTGCTCAGTTGGTAGTTAAGTTTAATTAAGATTACTGCATAACTTGTAAATGTAAAGCGCAGTGCGTCTTGCAGGCGTTTCGTTAAAGAAAAGATATTATTATATTATTATTATTATATATACACACATGTATTGTATACATTATATATGTATATACATATACATGTATGTATGTTTACATTGCATGTGTATATGCATAGGCTAAATACCGCTGTTCATGTGTATATACGTATATATGTATATACAAGATTATACAAATGCATAAATATATGTGTATATGTATGTATATGAATATTTATATAGCGCCCTAACAAGAATCTGACGAAGGCGCTATATGTGTAGCCTATATAGGCTCTATAGGCTATATGTATGGTAATGTCTGTATATGTATGTATACATGATATATATTTATATTATGCATAAGCATACATATGCAGACGTATAGGCCGACATATATTTATATGTTCATAAATATATGTTAGAGCCCATTCCTGTTGATGTCGACTTTTGTCGATGCCCACCCGCTGCCCCTAGTATCGCTTTTGTTGACAACCGCCTCCAAAGTGTTAAGTGCATGTAGCCTACATGTACATGTACGTTAATAACTCTGCCGGACTGTCTGCAAAGAGTCTTCCAATCTCTTTATACATGTACATGTACATGCACGTGTGCATTGCACATGTATGTAGGGCATGGTCATGTGCAAATGTGCATGTTCATGCACAAGTACAGTAAGCCTACATATGTACATGTACATGTACCTCAGAGGCCGAGGGTAGTTTACGCTTCGCGACTTAATGGATGGGACCTCAGACGCTAATGATAACTTTAATCCCTAGCGACTCGACCAATCAGGCATGTTAGCCACGCCCATACGATTAGCACCCCCCCCCATTTCTGCCCCAATGTTCCATGAATCTCGCTTCAATTAAGCCCTTTTTCTCGCTTCAATTAAGCGCTTTTATCTAAACATCGTTGAAACATTTTTGCCTCAAAGGGACTATTGACGAAAACAGGACTGTAAGCTAGGTCTATGACATCATCGATTTCAACATTATCTAACTCCAAGACATCATTGCAATCAACAAACTCTACATTATCCTCGTCACTATCATCATTTTCATTCCATTGATATCAATTCTGATATCAGTTTAGCGGCATTGGTCGCTGATAACCGTCGAAACCTCTTCAACACAAATGCATTATTAATAACATCGGCCATTGTATGACGTCAGTCACGTGACCATGCGTTCGATTATAAAAATTAAAAAAAGCGCATGGCATAATTTCAAAGCAGAAAAATTTTTCGGGGCCAATAATGACAGTGGGGTGAAAAAAACACCCCAGGTTAGCCTCCGAGGGTTAATAAATTGATACGGTCCTTATGTCCTTATGTTCTTGTGCTTAGTAGGTGGGACGTATTGTCACGCCTAGCTACACAACAAGATGGCTTTGCACGTTGAAGATGAATTTAAACTGACGAGTCCTAAACTGCCTTGTTGAGTAAGAGGGTGACGTTATCGGTCCAATTATTATGAAAACACTGGAGATAAAAAATAATGATTTCATAGCACACCTCAAAATGATAGAAACTGCTGCTATAAATAACGTTTTGTCACTAGGGCAGTTTGAATTGTCATTGGGTCGCTTTTACCTAGGTCAATAAATTATAATAGTTGAATAGCCTACAGGCAACAATAAGAAACTAGAGTGAAACCATTCAATCCCAAGCTGTCCGTAATCTAATCGTGCCAGTCCGCAGCCTGAAAAATGGAAGAATGCGACGAAATTATCGCTCAGTTAGAAAAATTCCAGGATTCCTTGAGGCAAATTTTAGGATTCTCTGGAGCAATGTCATGAGTAAGCTCATAGACAACTTTTTCTTCGTACAACCATTTCTATAATTGATATATGTATATATATAAATTATATATATAAATATATTATCTGAAATAATATTCCGGCAGAAAGCATGTGCATAAGTTGGCTATTTAGTTTAATAATTATTGTTTAGCGACACTGAGTCATAACAATGATGAATAGTGTTGCCTACATTCGCTGTCACATGTTGCACTTACGAGTTAAATGATTGTGTTGAGGGAAAGAATGAACCCGAGCGATCTATTTCTGAATCAGAAGCTCTTCAAATGAGTTTTTTATTCCTCTTTTTTCTTACTGGCTTTGGGCGGATAAATAACGACCGTTACAGAGAACTTATAGCAAGAGACGGAAATTTACAGCAATTGCTACATTTATTACCATATAACATCTGCGAATTCATTATTAAAGGTGTCTTTTGATTTACGTCATTTGTTAGACATTGCCTACAGAATACGTAGCGTGGATTCTTTTACACTACAATTATAAAGTCGAACCATTTTGACTTTAAACAATTGCTAAACGTCAGGGTGCAATTCTGAATTATGGGAAATGAGTATATATCCGGCGTTTCTTCAGTTATGATCCTTGCATCTGAAATATGGGTCACCGATCTAGCAAATTGCATAATATCTAAAACCATAAGAAAAAATTCAACGCAGTAACACCAAAGCAAAATTTTTATATTTATATATATTTTGACAACATGCTTAAGGGTGTCTAAGCATAACTTGCAATTTATTGATATAATGTTAGGTTCACTGTGTCGTATAATATTATATCACCTTGTCACCTTGTGCCGTCAGTTCGAGGAACTCTAGCGACTGTCATGTCCAGCCTTCTCCACTCCGTTCTGTTCTGCGTTGCATCCCTCAGTTGTTCCAGATTCATTCCTGTCGTCCTGTGTATATCTTCCATCCATCTGGTCTTCGGTCGTCCTCTTCTCCTTGCACTTTCTCCACACGCCAGCATAATCGCCTTCTCCAGTCCATCGGTGCACATCACGTGACCGAAATACACCAGCTTCTGTTTGATGATCCTCTGCAGCACTGACATATTTCCTATTAGTTGCCATATCTCCTGGATCACAGATTCATTTGTCCTTCTCTCCATCCACGATATGCCAGCAGCCTCCTCCATATCCACATTTCACACGCAGCAATGTTGTTATCCAACGCCTTCGTCTTCGTCCACATCTCGCTTCCTATAATAACACTATGGGGAAAATCATTGCTTTGACTAATCTCGTCTTTGTCTGTAAGCTCACATGCCTGTCCCTCCATATCTTATCCATCCCCTAGCATTGCAGATTTGCCCATTAAAATTATCCGCCTCACCTCTGAATCGCATCTTCCCTCTTTCTCCACCATTGAGCCCAAAAACGAGAAACTTGTCACCACCTCTATTTCCTCTCCATCCATTTCGAATGTATCCCATTCTGCTGTGGTCATTATCTTAGTCTTTTTGTTGTTGAAATACAACCCTGCTTTTTCACTTTCCTTCTTTAGTCTTCGTATGAGTTCCGCGACTACAACTGCTATCACCAGTGCAAGAAATACCGCTACTAGTTTTAGTATTCTAGGACACATTGCGCAGATTTTCGATCGCGCATTACAACCACATCATTGATATCAAGACGACCATTGAATTGGATTCGCTTCAGTTTAGTCCTGCCTCCCAATCATCTCTTCCAAGCATCTTCGTTTCATTCCGCATTCAGAACTCAGCAGGTAATTGGTCTATATTGCACATTCGGATGTGGTGAGGCCGACTCAGCGGACATAAATAATGATTGCACTGCAAAAAAACTGGAAACAAGATGTCTTCTAACACACCTCCAAAAGAAATACAACCGATATTATAAGAGTGACCTCGGATTTATGTTAATTTATGTCTTGTTAAACATTATGACGATTCTTCAGTCACTAGAGGTCGTTTGATGCACGATACTAAAACCCAACGAAAACTAAATAACTGTGCAACTGCAAGTACACTAAACTACATTCAATACATCCACCAACCATCCCACGGTGCATCTACCCGTTCATCCATCCGTCCGTCCGTCCGTCTGTTCTGCAATGCACTCTAAAACGATCTTGCATTTAATGAGTGCACTGACCATACACTGCGTGATATGAATAGGAGACACATCCTCAAATGCAGAGATTGAGGCTTGATTACAAAATGGGACTTTCCAAACTACTTTAACACTCCACAACTCTATAGTTGCGAAGCCTTCCTACAACACCTTTATAACGATATGATTTTAATTTATAAAAGCGTCGTTTCGGAATCGGAATACAGTTGCGTCTCAAAAAATCATTGACTGTCCACCGTCGAATTTAGTCCTGTGTAGGCCGTGAGCACTTTATAAATGCATTGAATGAATGAATGAATGAATGAATTAATGAATTAATGAATTAATGAATTAATGAATTAATGAATTATTGAATTAAGGTGTGGACTTCAAGATCCAATATCATAGTCCTAAGAATCATAATATCATCGGACATCATCAACTTCCTATTCTATATGCATGTAGATGGACAATCGCTATGTGTTGTATAATAATATTTATTGTATTGACTCTGGATGTTACTTTCCATTCATCAGTCATATCGCACTTAAGTGCTCAATCGTATATGATCCTTTGCTTTATGATGTACTGTTTATTTTTATTGTATAATGTTTATTCTTTTTGTTATGTAGAGGGACTTGTAGAACCCAGCCGAATGGACCACAAGTAGATAGCGAATCGTAACAGGGTGGTCGTTCCAGACAGTAGGCCCGCGACCAAGAAAGCACGGCGCTGCTTAATAGCCAAGCGAGCCCGCGGGACAAGAAGCTGACCTCTAGACGAAGAACGAAGTTTCATGTTGTGAGCATTTTATCTAAATTGCTGATCTGCTGTGAGAAGCTCATTGCATAATGTTCAAAAAAGATCCCGGATCAATCTGGTGATAGAATCGAAAAGTCACTTGATTTTCAATCTGATCAAATATATTATCTTCTTTATTGACATTCAATCTGACAAACCGCAGAATGATTAAAGGTACAGGTTATACGAAATGCGGCCCACTGTAGCTGTGTAGCACGACACGCAAGTCGGCTTTACAGCAGACGGGGTTCGGTAACTTAACAATATTTGCCTAAGTGCTGGATCACTCCTGGTTCGGCCAAGCCAGAAGTGGGAGGGCTATCTAACTTTCAGCAGAACTCGAGTCAAGCAACGCAACAGCAAAGCGCCAATGGCAGCTAACAGAAACTTTAATAAATTTTTGCCCTGAGCGAGGCTCGAATAATAAACTACACATAAAATACGATTTCGCAATGCTCATCTTTCGACATCCATAAAATAATATCTTCATGATTCATCGTCAATGTTTTTACTAACATAGTCCAATGTCAGTGACAAAAATTTAGAGAATTGATCAATCGCTCGAATAATAAACTCAAATGCGATTTCGCAACATTGCTTATATTTCGACATCCATTAAATTTAAAACCCTCATCGTTTTTACTAACATTGTCGAATGTTAGTGACAAAAATGAATTCGTTGTATTGTGGTTTCTACCGCAGTGTTTGGGAAGCTGAACTTAAAATAGACAACACGATTTTGAATTTAAGGGTGTCTATATGAACTTTGCATTGCAAGAATCTATTTCTTGGTAAATATCGTGCTTATTGGGATTATATAACTCCACAGAAGCTGTGTCTTGTTTTTGACAAAAACATATTTTAATGCGCTAAATAAATTGTCTTGAGAACCATAACTTAAACGGATGGTCATAATCATTTTGAATAATTCAGTTTTTTACGCGGTCTATTCAGAATTATTTCAGTTATTCGCTAGGTGGCAGCACACAACATGAACGTTCTGAGCATTCAATTATATTATAGCGTATGACTAAAATAATAATCTGCTTAATATGTCGAAACTATAATTTGACATCTTATCACCGCCCTCTACATGAAGGGTCGCTGCGTTGCCCTCCTCTTTTTCCATCGCTTGGAACTTGTACTAGCAAGCACCGGCGGCTCCAAATGAGAAATGCGCATTTTTACACTCTAATAGAAAAAGACTGAAGTATACATTTCATGCTAAAAGTATGTAAATAGTCAAAGTCGTCTTTAGGACCTTGCTTTAATTAATTCATATTGAGAATTTCATATAGCGCCTCTTCGGGAAACCTACTCAGAGGCGCTCTATGACACTCTAAGTCACAGCTAAAAATTAAGATTTGAGCGACTTACAAAAGCAGGGAAATTTAATTTTAGTAATTATACTACATTTAAAATAAGGAATTAAAATTAAAAAAATAAAAAGTGCTGTAATATGCCAAAAAATTATGTCGTGTGTCGAGTGCAACGGCCTCTGTTGTCATAGGCCCTCGTCAAAATTAAGTCCTCCTTTCCTCGCTTTGCGCATCATAATATGACTAATTATTACTTCGATGCATATTATGCTTGAAGTGTTACGCTGGTTACCTGTCGCTTCACGCATTCAATACAATATCCTTTGTTTGGTCTATAAAAAGCAGATGGCAAATACCTCTCAAACTAAAATTGTGCAAAAAACCCTCATCTGCATCTTCATTTCGTCTTGATCTTTTTGTTCCCAGAACTAGGACTAATCTTTCCCAGCATCGGACTTTTGCTGTAGTCCGTCTATTACGATTAGCTGTCCTTCCGCACTTCAGGCTAAACTAATGACTCGTTTTTCTTTATCATTTTCTCGTTCTTTCAAATATTTCTTTTCCTTTCGGAGTTGCTAGTGCTGAAAGCGCCTCTGAATAGTCATTATGCGAGGAGCGCTATATAAATACATGGATACAACGCAATGCAATACAATTATACAATATAAATTTTTGAAGGAATGGTTAAATTGAACATGAACATTTGAACAGCGCTTTGACCCTTGAAATTATTGTACCGTTCAGATCTTGTACAATATCCAGAGAGGTGTACTCACTTTTTCCAGGTGTGTAACGACACAATTTTATTTCCATTTGTTTGCAATATCTTAGAGATGCATTGGGGTGAACATCACTGTAACGACTTATAATAGTAACAATTCCTTTTATTAACCTGTTACGGTAGCAAAGTTCGTAGTTGGCTTCAGAATGAATTAGGTTTCTGATCAAATGAGAAGGGAGACACTAATGGTCTATGTTTTCACTGAAATGCTTAGCTCTTAGCTCCGTTATATAAAGAAGAGTCGTTAATAACTTTTATATAACATAAGACAATTTTCAACTTAAAGTTAAAAAAACATTGCACTGTTAGCGGACAACATCCTATTACAGAAATGTTTCTCTCTATAATTAAAGATCACTCTTGTGTGTGTAAAACGTAATTTGTTTTGAACCCTTGCTCTACGCACGACAACTAATAGTACATGCATAATGCTCGTGAATAAGAAGACCAAGAAGACGAAGAAGACGAAGAATAAGTCACAGTCCTGTACACACCTGTTTTAAGATTAAACTGTCCGATATATCAACAAATCGAAAAGAATAGTTTCAGTTAGGCTGGAGTCTAACAGCCAAGACAAGAACTCGAATATAAGAACTGATTTCATTTTCTTAGCAACCTTTATTTAATGCAGCTAAAAACTGGACACAATAATAATTATATTAGGCGCCATGCGAATAATGTCTAATCAGTTACTCATCATCCTATCGACAGTTAACTTATTTTTTGACAGATTTTCTCAGCTATAGAAATTAGCTTCAATTCGATGTTAAATGCATTTACTGCTGTAAGATGTCTTTAAATTGTTCTTATAGGTAAGCAATGTATAAGCTACAGTATAATGGTTATAATTGCCATCAGATGTCTGTTAATGCCCAGTACTATTTTAAACTATTATTTAAACCGAAGGACATGGCACAACAGCCGGAAACGTGGAGACATTGGACGTTTGGACCTGCCGCTTGGCAGAGAACGTAAAGAAGAAGACTATTTTAGGAAGATGTAATACTTTGGTCACACCATGAAGAAAAGTGGAAACTGTTTGGTGGAAGAGATAACGCAGGGCACAGCAGATGGATCGAGAGCATGTGAAAGACCACGAACAACCTGGATTGAAAACATTATGTCATGGACATACGAGATTTTGACTGAACCACTGAGGACAACTAATCCGTCCATCCATTCATTATGATTATGACGACGTCTACTCTTGTTTTGACAAGAACAGAAAGTTTGTCACAGTATTAACATACTGAAACCAAATTATATCATAACAGGAAGACCCTCAACGAATGTATTGGGGCTGACCGTCCATGCATTTGTTCCCCTTCCCCAATCGTTAAGTGTTAGGACATGTAGACTTCAGATCATGAACACTGGTGACGTTTACAAGGTTACATGTAGAAGAAGAGATAATGACTAAAAAAAGTCATCAACTTTTTTTAATCCAAAATCGTATCAGCTTTTTTGACAGATAAAATGGTAGGTTTTCTTGAAAATTTGGCCAAATGACTAAAAATAAGGTCGTCAGAAATGTTTTTCGCCAAAAAGATGCGTTGTTCCGAATTAGTTGTTCTTTTCTAATCTGATTCAATATGACCGGATCTACTATAATACAATATAATGTAAAACGAATATTTGAATAGCGTTCTCACATCATAACTATATGCAGAAGAGAAAAGGTCTTCGAAAAGCGAAACATGCAGGTCGAACACAATATGCCATTTTAGTCAGGCAGACCATCTTGTTGAACTGACGAAAGAAATGTTCCTGATAGCAGTATTTGTATGTGCACTTGTTATAGCGCCCCTTCAATCTTTATCTACTCAGAGGCGCTCCCGAATGCAGAGCGGACACTGCATCGGAGTTTCACGACGAAGCGCTGAGCACATGTGAGTTAATGACTTGCCCAAGGTCTAGAAATTTGAAGATTACGACTGCGATTAAATCCTTTGATGTGTAACAGTTGTGGCGTCGTCTGTTTCAAGTGTAGACTGTAGATCTACAGTTCTTATTAAATTGGTTTTTACGCGTGCTTCTTGAAAGTGACAAGAGCAGCTATCGTGCATGGTCGGTCGACTAAGACATTGGACGGCAAGGGGGAGGACTGGCCATGCGATATCATCACACGCTGTCTTTAAGAAATGAAAAGACGTTGTTATAATTATTCAACTGATGGATATTAACTTTTGACGGCGAGCAGCATTTTCAAAGTCCACGAGAATATAACAGACCAGAATATAATGTAGGAATTATATAGACTTCAAATAACTATTTAAGGGTGTGTACAAATTCACATTCAACCTCATCTTCAAAAACATCAACCGTCCTAAGTGACATGTGAGACATGTTACACGTTGCCAGTTCTTGGTTCGAAAAATAATGGAACCAGTCACTATTTTTATATCATCAGATGGGACTAATATCAAAGGAAAATTGTGGCATTTTGTGAACAACTGCACGTTAAAACATCGCCAACAGTAATCTTCTACACCTGTAGTTATTGTCTTCTGATAAGCCGATGGCTTGAGAGACGTCAATGTGACGTAGATCCTTTCAGACGTATAATATATAATGACAGCCAAGTACATCGCGGTCTCCCACGATGTCTCTTCCACCTTTACTGCGGGTGACTCGGTCGCAATATAAACGTGGAGTGTGAGGTTGTACTCTGCCTCCGACACTAATCATCTTCGATATGAAACAGTGTCGTTAAGCCTGAATACAACAATCGCGGTCTCCAACGATGTCTCTTCCACTGAGTAAGGGCAACCAACGTGAGATCCCGTCTCGCGTCGATAGTCGGCTGGAATCTGCAGGCCACAAATATTATAGACCAAATATCCGACGTCACCTCCTTCTCAACATAATCGATGTCAGAGGTTACTGGTTTGTTCGCTGTTTAACTTCCACATTCGTGATGAAGTCATTCCATTTGATGTTGTATATGCTCCTCAGACACCATTGATCCAGAGCGTCCAAATTCTTCTAATCCACTTTGTTCAAGGTCCACACTTCGCCGCCATAATATCGATAGTAAACAATCACTATGCAATTTCAGCTTGACTTTCAGGTGTAATCGTGAAGACCAGGCATGTCTGTCAATTTCTCTCGTAGTCTGTCTGCTGTTGATGATGGCAATTCCACGTCGAACGTCGTGTCTTATAATACTCCTACCAGATTCATGAAACAGATACATAGAAATATTCCGACAGACTCTCAACCATCTAGTCGTTCACAACTATTCCCTCCAACATGAAACATGAAGTCACTCAGCGACTGAATATTGATTTCCATCTAGTTAACCTTCAGGCCCAGTGGCATTCTCTTATCGAAGTATGGTCATGACCGATTCTAGGAGTCCCACCAACTCCGATAACTTGGGAACGTCATCCGCCAAAAAACAGGTCAGAGAATAACTCCTCCATTACACTAACTCCATTGTCATAAATATTGCGATGTCGAAATACAAACAAAAATGATGTCATTAGACACCTGAAAAACAATTACGAATGCCGCTAGAAATAAATGAGTAGAAAGAAGGCTTGAATTCGTCCACTAATCCGATAGCTTCCGAATCGTAATTATGATCGAGAATGTAGTTTTAAAATTATGAAAAACTATTCCGTCACATCTTACGACCGCCTGTATCTCCTGATCGCACGCAACGAAAATAAACAGCCTGTGATATCGTGACATCTCGTCCGAAACATCGACATTTGCATTGCGAGATTTATTCGAATTTAATCTGAACCTCATTAGCCCAGCATCGGGCTTTTGCTATTGTTGGTCCTGTAATTTGGAATCACCTTCTCTCTGAAATTCGTGTCAGGATTCTGGTAGGAAATTCACCTCCATCTTTTCGCTGCTTGAAGACATTTCTCTTATCATGGCCTGTCACGCTGAGAGCGCTCATGAATAGCTTTGCATGCTGTGAGAAGCACTTTACAACTGTTTATTAGATTAGATTAGACTATATCAGATCAGATTAGAATAGCTAGATTCCATTGGATGAGACTAGAATAGATTCGATTAGATTAGATTAGATTAGAAGCTGCAGTGAATGAGGTTTAAGAATAACAGTCATAACAATTAAAATAATTAAAATTTGAAAATACATATAAATAAATTTAATTATAATATATTTACAGACTCATCAAATGTAGCTACATCTTTTATTATAGGAGCATTCTAGATATCTTCAGTCTAATTTATTTTATTAATCTGTTACCACAACGACGTTGCATTATAATTATGCTGATCAATGCAATTCAAATTTTCACACCACGATCCACGATTGAGCTAAATTGACGTATATATAGAATGTGGATAGAGCTATATCAAGGTGTCTTGAGTTTCGGATGGAAGGAACCAGATTTGGCGAGGGACTATGATAACAGAGGCCGTTGCCCTCGACATAAATTTGTTTGGCATATTACAGCACTTACACTGTAACGCAAACACCTCGAAGATTATAAAGCAGTCCTTATCATGAGGCTGAGGGCAGAAGGGACGAATGCCTGTTGGTAGCGCATTAACCAACCTAGACCACCCTGCTCCTTGGTTAAAGAGTGAAGACGGGCATCAGAGGATGGTGACGCTGGATTGATCAACCCAATGCAACTTGATCTTACCGGCTTGGACATAATTATTAGCCTAATAAATGATGAGTCGAAATTTAATCAATTCATTGTGCAACGCTCCCATTTGTGCAGTAGGCAAGGAATGATGATGAATTAGACACCTTCAAAATAGTTTTATTATGATATAAATAAAGAAATTTGCGCCAGTTCAATAAGTTTAATGGTCGATCTCAGACTGGCTTCACGTTAACTAGATTAAACCGAAGGTCATTGGACACAACCGTTTCGAAGGCGTTTATTTGGCGAATCCGTAGACATCTATTCAATCCAATAGCAGCCTACAAAGCACGTCTATTCTACGAGGTTTCGGGACTCTGACTGGTGGTCCTTGTATATCTATGCCAGTGTGTTATTCAATGTTCTACCACTACTATTATTATTTCTTTATTAAAGACTCATCGTCATTGGCAAAATTGCAACATGGCACAAAAGCTGCAGCTCAGAGTGAGGATAATGAAAATAGCTGAGTGAAGGATGACGCCTGTATGGTAATAGAAGAGCCAAAAATATTTTTCAGTTAATTACTTCATAAAGCACTAAAGGGACAAAATTTCTATTGTTCTTGGTCGGTGTCACGAAATAAAGTCTCCTTCCAATACAAAGTCTCCCGCCGAAACACAGTCTCCCCGTGGCTGAAACTGTGTCGTGGAAGAAATTTTCTGAAGTAAAAATTAATATAATACATTATTATTATAACATGGCGACGTAAAATAAAAGATGTCGCACCGTTGCAACCGGATGTGCATTTGACAACACTTATGACTAGATGGCTTTCTACTGCGCTCTGTGATTAGGGTTTCACTTGCGACAATTATTATTATTACGGTCTCTCATAATATTATTGTAATGGCTATTAAAACATCACACGCTATAATTTAACTCAATCGTTGTCATTAGACCCCTTTAAAACGATCAAATTTAGTATTATGTATGTGACGAAGGCCAGTGGTGGATCCAGAAGGTTTAAATGGGGGGGGGGCCAAATGAGGACCGGAGGACGAGCGGCCGAAGGCCGATCGCCGAGGCGCGTAGCGCCGAGAGGGTGGAGGAAAGGGGAGGGGCTTGGGGAGGGGATTGTACCCCCTCCCCAACCAGAATTCTTTTTAATTCCCGCCCAAAAATGGCAGCATTTTAAGCTGTCATCTTAATGAAATCGCTATGCTACATAAATGCTGACAAACCAAGCAAGAACTACCAAATCATCAGAATTGGGAAGCCATTTAGTAGTGATGTTGTTTCACTAATAAAGAGACTTGGCCCGCGACTAATGATCTGTGAAGTATTATCATCGATTTTCGGGTGTCTAAAAACATCATTTTGATTTTAGTATAAGCAGCGATTTTCGGGTGTTTAAGAACATCATTTTGATTTCAGTATTATCAGCGATATTCGGAAGTCTAAAGAAATCATTTTGATTCCAGTATTATCAACGATTTTCGGGTAATCAAGGACATAATTTTGATTCCAGTATTATCAACGATTTTCAGGTGTCTAAAACATCATTTTGATTTTAGCATTATCAATGATTTTCGGGTGTCTAAGAACATCGTATTGATTCCAAAAATATCAGCGATATTCGGGGGTCTAAGAACATCACTTTGATTTTAGTAGAATCAGCGATTTTCGGGTGTTTAAGAACATCATTTTGATTTCAGTATTATCAGCGATATTCGGGTGTCTTAGCACATCATTTTGATTCCAGTATTATCAACGATTTTCGGGTGTCTAAAAACATCATTTTGATTCTAGTATTATCAATGATTTTCGGGTGTCTAAAGACATCGTATTGATTCCAATATTATCAGCGATATTCGGGTGTCTAAGAACATCATTTTGATTTTAGTATAATCAGCGATTTTCGGGTGTCTTAGGACATCATTTTGATTCCAGTATTTTCAACGATTTTCGGGTGTCTAAAAACATCATTTTAATTTTAGTATTATCAATGATTTTCGGGTGTCTAGGGACATCGTATTGATTCCAATATTATCAGCGATATTCGGGTGTCTAAGGACATCGTATTGATTCCAGTAATATCAGCGATATTCGGGTGTCTAAGAACATCATTTTGATTTCAGTATTATCAGCGATATTCGGGTGTCTAAGGACATCATTTTGACTCTAGTATTATCAATGATTTTCGGGTGTCTAAGGACATCGTATTGATTCCAATATTATCATCGATTTTCGGGTGTCTAAAAACATCATTTTGATTTTAGTCTAATCAGCGATTTTTGGGTGTCTTAGGACATCATTTTGATTCCAGTATTTTCAACGATTTTCGGGTGTCTAAAAACATCATTTTAATTTTAGTATTATCAATGATTTTCGGGTGTCTAGGGACATCGTCTTGATTCCAATATTATCAGCGATATTCAGGTGTCTAAGGACATCGTATTGATTCTAGTAATATCAGCGATATTTGGGTGTCTAAGAACATCATTTTGATTTCAGTATTATCAGCGATATTCGGGTGTCTAAGAACATCATTTTGATTCTAGTATTTTCAACGATTTTCTGGTGTCTAAGACATCTATTTGATTCCATTACTATATCAACAATTTTCGGGTGTCTAAGGACGTCATTTTTATTTTAGTTCTATAAACAATTTTTTGGGGTGTAAAGACATCATTTTGATTCCAGTATAATCATCAATTTTTTCGGGTGTCTAAGGACATCATTTTGAATCCAGTGTAATCAACGACCTGCTGTCTTGTAGTTAATTAGACTATTTTAGAGATCCGCGGGACATTAGAATTCCAGCAGGTTAAAGACTTTTATGACAGCATAGACAAAAATTGGTATACCTGTAATAGTCGTCATTGTTAATCTATTTGGTTATTGTTTAGCGAAACTCTGCACATTTCCATCTCGGCGCTTCGGGTTTTCGCTCGTGGGCATACCCAAACGCACTAAGGGCGATTTATGATTTAGCCCCTTCCACCCCAAGAGTTGAGAAAAATCTTTGCCTGTGAGTGTTATCAGCGATTTTCGGGTGTCTGAGGACATCTTTTGGTTCTGGTGTTGTCAAGGATTTTCGGGTGTCTAAAAGACATAATTTTGATTACAGTCTTACCAACGATTTTCGGGTGTCTAGGAAATTTTTATTCTCATTCCAATGTTATCAAAGATTTTCGGGTGTCTAAGAACATCATTTTGATTCCAGTGTTGTCACTGACCTGCTGTTTTGAAGTTGACTTGACTAATATAGAGATCCACGGAACATTGATTTAGCCCCACACCCCCAAGAGCTGAGACCAAATTCCGCCCATGCCCACAAGACCGTAGCCATTTTTTTGATTCTGTGGGGAGAGGTGTTTCTTCGGCGCAGGATTTCTGACGACCATTTTGTAGTCGTCCAAATTTCTGAAAACACCTTTTTTAGTTGTCACAATTTCTGGAGAAACCTTTTCATCATTTTTTAGTCGTCAAAATTTTGCCATACATGATAGTCGGATACTGTTGAAAGGTTGTTTCTTTTCTTTGCGTTATATTAAGACAATGTAATTGTGTGAGATGCAATTGACTAATAGACTATAGTCTATTTTCATTTATGTAATTTTAATTCTCCTGGCCATGACTGACCCCTGCAAAAATCCTTCGGGCGCCATGGATGGGGGGGGGCCACGTCCCATGAGGATTTGAAATGGGGGGGGGCATGGCCGGATTGCCCCCCCCCCTGGATCCGCCCCTGACGAAGGCTACATGCATACAATTATTTCGTCTGTTAGCATCCTTATCCTAATGCTCTTAGTAACTTAGCAACTCAACGACTCCCAGATGTTGCTACGCTAAGGAAATGAGACAAAGAGTTACGTGTACAGCTGAAATCCGCTTTCAAATGACGCTATAAATTAAGCTAAGCGCCATAGGCCTACCAATTAGGGTAGAATTTCACCATTGTTCGCACCTTGACTTTTCTTTCAGGGACATTTTTCCTTTCGTCTTTATTTTTGGCACATCTTAGCAACGAACAACCGAGTATATGCCAAGAGTTAATCTGTACTGTAATGGTCTATAATGCATGTTACGGCGTTCGTCATCTTTTACTACGAATGTCATATATATATATATATATATATATATATATATATATATATATATATATATATATATATTTGTCTATTACATACAATTTTATAATTGAAATACTTCTTGCAGTTCCAGATAGTTGATTGAATTGATAATTGGCACACTTAGTGATTGTTTGGCTAAGGAATCAGCTTTTTCAATTATTCTTGCTGTATTATTAAACTTAATATAATTATTTTGTTCACACTTAAAACAGGTAATAATTATATGTAGGTATTTTAACAGTTCCCACCGTTTCTATGGCGTATTTCGCGGTCACTTACGGTTGACGTAAACATAATATGATTTTGGATTAATAAATCAGAGTCTCGTTTCTTCACTCTAAGTCGTTTCCTAAGTCTGTGTGCGCGTCTTTGTCTTTTTTCTGTCTATCTCTCCATCAATCTCTCGCTTCATCTGGTTACTTGCTTGGCTGCCCTGGTTATTCCCTGGCTGCAAGAAATGTAGGCCCTATTGTGCTTCTACTGCTCTGATTGCAATTAAGTAACCTTTTAATAAAATGCAAGACAGAAGTTCATGCTTAACAAAATAAACAGTTGATGCAAATTATAATTATCATCGTGATTATCTGAAAAATTGCAAAACCATCATCGTGGCTGATAATGATGCGACCAGTAGGCTAATATCCCGTTTGAATGAGGCTGACAGCTAAAATTAATATAGATGTCAAAATATTCCATGGGTTTTCCCACCCGTGTACCGACAACAGCTTCAGCTGAAGCTGCTTGTGTGTCGGAACTTAGCCCAGATGCAAGTATTATTATCTAACACTCGTTCACATAAAGAGTCTTGATTTTGATTGTTTGATTTCGAGTCTTATTGATTGGACAGAAGCGAAGGGTAATATTATTCGACGAAGATATATTTGACGAACGTTACGGTAAGAAAAGACTTTTCAGCATTTGAAGCATGACAAAGCGTTCGGTCCGTTAGGATGTTTCCAAAATCCTCTTTCAATATCTAAAATTACCACCCGTGCCATTTATAACGATAGCACGTATTTTACATTTGCGGGAAACTTAGTCAGATAATTAGCCTAGTTCTACAAAGAAAAAACGCATAAAACATTTTCACCGAAATACGACACTATAATTATTAATAGCCTAACTTTGAGACGTCGACTTTGAACAAACTTTTGCTTACAACATTTGTAATAGCCAACAAATCTGGAATCATTTGAAGGAAATGTCACTCTGCGTGACTTACACCCTCACATCGCCCCATTTTCCCGTTCGTCCGTCCCTCTCTCCGTTCCTCCCTGCCTCCCTCCCTCCCTCCATTCCTCTCTGCATCTCTGTCTCCCTGCCTGCCTGCCTCCCTCCCTCCATCACTCTCTTTCTCCCTCACCAGGGAGCATTATTGAGAAAAGTAATCGTAGCGCATACCTGAAAATCATTGTTAATTGTTATGCAATAATTATGTCATTTACCGATGTCTTGAAGAGTTCGATGGAAACCTGACGTATATATATATATATATATATATATATATATATATATATATATATATATATATATTATGAAAACTTCGAATTAATATTTTCCATTATTCTTTTTTATTGCGCCTACTGACAACTGGCTTTTCCGGAGAACAGATTTAAATGACTTTCAATTTTTTTACTGTCGTGATTTGGGCGTTGTATTTGATAAATCTTATTTGCCTTTACTGAGCACATTTCCAATCTGATATGCTCCTCTTATTTTCAATTAAGACGTATCAATCATCGCTCTGTCTCCTCCTCCACCTTCACGACCTCCTCTCATGCCTTTATATGTTCACGAATTGACTATTGCAATGCTCTCCTAATTGGTATTCCTAAAGTTCGTCTAAAATCGGTTAAATAGGTGGCCAATGCAACTGCTAGATTGATTGCATCCCTTCCATGTACTCTCGCATCTCTATTACTTTGTCGGATGAACTGCATTGGCTTCCTCTTTTAGGATCCTCAATTTGCTCCTAAAGACTCAGCAGGGTCTTGCTCCGAACTATCTGAATGATGTCATACTTTGTCCTCACTCAGCTTCCTTCCACCGTTCACTTCGATCATCCAAGATTTGACATTTTGTTTCCTTGATCTTAAACTGTCATTCATGACTCAGTTTGATCAATTGCCTCAATTTGGTCATTTTTAATGCGCCTTCTGTGTCTGTTAGATCTACACTTCGGTATGGCAGTCTCTTCTGCCTCTGAAAGGTTCACCATACAAGAGGCGTTTTACACGGTGTTCCAATTGAACTGAGTCTCTTTTTGTTTTGACGATATATCTGTTAATTCTAAATGAAACTCCGTGAAATTTGAGCGAATGTAAGAGGGATACATTATCAATGTTTCCTGAAAATTTTATCCAATTCTGGTTATAGAGCCCGAAGTTATGCACATTCAAATTTGGACAAAGGAAATTGCATAAGTTTCCAACATGTAAAAGATAGGAAATTATTGCTTGCAACTGCACGCCTTACTTTAAAAATTAATAAATATTTCCGTCATATTTCCGTCATTTCCATGTTAGGGGACAATAATAAAAATGGTTTTCAGCAAAGATAATTTGGGTTTAATAAACAATTTATTAGAAGAAAAACATTACGTTGCAAAAGATTTTTAAAGGAATTTCTAACAGAAACTGGTCCATCGCAGCCTTATGAAAGTCGCATACGCGTGACGTTCATCGGTGATCACTTCAAACAGCGAAATGTGGAAGAATGGAATCGTTGTGATCAAAGAGATTGTTGAAAATGCAATCAATGAATGGCGAAATCGCCTTAGAGCATGCATTCGAGCTAATGGAGGACATTTTGAACATCAGTTTTGAAGAACAGCGCTAACACTAATTTCCTATCTTTTACATGTTGGAAACTTACAATTTTAGTTGCCCAAATTTGAACGTGCTAAACTTTGGACGTTGTTTGTAGAATTGGATAGAATTTTCAGGAAACATTGATAATTTATCCCTCTTACATGCTGTTAAATTTCATAGAGTTTCATTTAGAATTGACAAGTATATCGCCAAAACAAAAAGGGGCTTACTTCAATTGGGACACCGTGTATATATAAATGTTTAAATGCAATATAACAAATATAGTATAAATAATGCGCACAATGACTCGATTTCTGATTTTGTTTTAGTAATGGAAGACATCGTATCTGAATTCATCGTCGGTACATGTCAAATAATTCAAAAATCCAACAATGAGAAACATGCTTTCTCCATGCATGTTGACGATTTCAAAGTAGTGGATGGATATTATGTTGTTATATGCGGCAGCTGCGCTGAGTTATTCATTCAACCGCTACAGACATGCATCAGCGACGTTGACATATTTTTATTGAGACCCGTAGAGCTAGCCTTTACAAATGAAAAACCAATATATCCGTATGACAGCCGTCATAGTGATACGAAAATAGAGTGTCTGTTGATGGAACCGTACCTTGATTATCCATCATTCGTACGACTTCGTAATTTGGGAGTAATGGTTTATAACTGTGAACACAAAACCTACGAATTCATTAAGGCTGATGAACAAACAATTCTAGACCCAACCGATATTTTTCAAAGAGACAAACCCGGCGATGAAAATGAATGGCACATGGTTGGTCCCGCAATAAGAGGAAGTTTCTTTGACAAGACCTCACATACATTTGATATCGTCAGATCTGTATGGTGCCCACAGTGGCCAAACGAAGCCAAACAATGGCCCTTTCGACGAAGAAATCACGGATGGCCGACGGCTGCTATCATCCAAGAGGTAGTACAGAATGGTTGTCATGTTGTAGCTGCAAAACATCCTTCATGCAGAAATGATAAAAATCAGCGGAGGCTGTCATTTTCAGTTTCGGAAGTCATTTTGATTAAAAGTTGGACTCCAGTTCAGCAGATTGTTTATCATATGCTTAGATTCCTTGCAAAAAGAAAATTAATAAAAAAAGGATTGTCCAAAGGAAGATGAAGTTCTCTGTACATATCATTTAAAAACACTGATGCTGTGGTCCTGTGAAGATATATCTCCAGCATGGTGGATTTCGTTTTCTGTCATTAACATATGCTGCAAGTTATTGGAAAAACTTGCAACTTGGCTCAAAGAGGCAGTATGTCCAAACTATTTTATCCCTCAAGCAAATTTATTTCACGAACAATTTAACCGGAATAACGTCGATCGAACTGTTTCAGATTTGAATTTTTATTCCCTTACTGACAATCTCAGCCTTTGGTTTGTCGAACATTATATGCAGCCAAGTTTTTCCAAACTATTGGATGAAAACTGCACTCGAGAAGTCTTAAGCTCTGAGTATTTGCTGAAGATCCTTGAGGCTATGAAAGCAAATTATCCCAAATCCATTGACTGTTATATTTCGATGAGATTCTGTCAGGCTATTGAGTATGCGCATGAATTAGCACGAGGAGAATCGGAAAATCCAATTGTCGATATTTTCCACTACATTCTGCGAGTTTTTTTATCTTTGGGGGATGAATTAGATTTTCTGCCAGCCGCAGAGTTCGAATCATGTTATTGGTTTTACGGATCAATGCTGCGCTTATTGTGCGCAGCCAGCTTATTGGACTCAAAAGTAAAGTACAGTGGTTACAAACAATGGTTGGCTGAAGTAATGAGACAAGTGTCTAAAAGAGAAAAACATTTTAATTCAAGACACCACAGCTTGTCACGACCATTAAGCACTGATGCTAATGAACGACAATTACATTTCATAAAGGCTCAGGATCTGATGGAAAATCTGACTGGTTCAAATGATGCTCTAGAATTTCAACTTGTCTCTGAAATTTCAAAGAGACTTCTCGGGTCAGCATTGGAAAGCGATGGTAATGAAAGAAACGAAACCGACAGTGCCACTTTGACATACATGGCGGCTCTTTATTTTGCCACATCAGAATACCAACTTGCCATAGACCTTTGCTCGATAGTGATCATGCTTGAGAAGACTGCGGAAGAGAAGACAGAAACATTAAATGCAAGTTGTTTGATGTACATTGAAGACATTTCTAAGATAATTGGATTTTATTTAATTTTCCTGAGGACGAAAGAATCTCCTCTATATTACAATGGTAGGCAATTTCTTCTTGATCTGCGCCTTACACCACAGGTGTTTGCTCGTTATGTACTGAATTTGTCATATGAAAAAACATTAAGAGTTGTGAGACTGAATGACATTTCTCAAGTAGCAGCATTCCCAATAGATGCAATTTTAACGGCTATTGCAAATCGAAAATCGTCAAAAAATGCACAGAAAAGAGAGATTGTTTCACTCGTATATCAAAGAAAAGACCAAATGCATTTTTTGTTTTCGTACAATGAGAGTTGTGTGCGAGATGAAGACGATATTATTCAATTGCTTAAGCAATATTCCTTAGGTTATATGGCATCGTTTTACAATGCGATTTGCACAAATTTCGACATTGAATGCAGTACAGTTAATTGTTACCGTGCTGCTTTTTTATTCAAATGTCGTAAATACTCAGAAGTTTTGCATTTATGCGAAATAATTCTCAATGAACCTGCTATGCGGATTGATTTGAAGGAATTTGCGTTTGCCAACATGATGGTTTTGCCTCCATTTGACGTCTATTTCGACCGAGACATTCAATGCTTGCTTGGACTTTACACACTTCTCTTCAATCTTTTTCCGTCTATGGAAGTTAGTAAAACGTCGACTTTGAAAAAAAACTTCCTCCAAAAGTTCTTCCCTAACAGTAAGTTACTTTCAAGAGTTCTTTTGAAGTGTTATTCCAATAAATGCCATTATTTTCTGGGAAGGCATTTTCTGGCAAGATATTTGAAAGTGAGATGTCTTATCGACTGCAATAATTTAATCTCAGAAGTTGTGAATGAATTTAACGCACTGAAAGCCAATCTTCCATTTGAGAAAATTATTTGTTGCTTTCTTGAGCAGAAACTTTTTCGACTTCAGAGAGCTGTTGATGCTAAGGATTGAGTGTGTTTCAATGGTGACAAAACAGTTGAGAACTCCATCCGCTGCTTTCTTGAACATACACGTCAAATTGAATGTCGACAACTTCAGTGTAGCCTATTGCTGTTGATTTTAATGCTTGATTATGTTCAAATGTTGATTAAGCAATATCCTAAATTGTGATTTGTAGGTATAATTTTTTTATTTTTATTTGTGGTCTCATTAAAAAAAGATAAGCGAAAACTGCTACTTTTTCTAATGTGTTTCATGCCACGCATAATGATTGGTGTCATATGCATGATGTGATACAAATATTCACGCCAAATATGCCCTATAGCCGGTTCCTGGACAACTACCACCGTGCCAATGACCCCCGGACAATTACCCCCCCCCCGGTGCCGCAGTGTGAGCTTGTTGAGAGGAGTTGAATGGAGAGGAGGCACTGCCACCCGGTTCAACCTCAGAAATGAACAAGTCTTCTTTGTGTCAATATTCTCTCAGGTATTTCACTCTAGTTTGTCTATTTACTGCCTACGCCTATCTTAAATTAACTTTACTGCGGTATAATAACCAACATAATTTTATTGCTAGTTACCCTCTTCTATCAATATTTTCTTGGACGTTGGAGTTGCTCATAGCCTTGCTTTTAACCTCTATTTCGGCGGTTAAGTCTTAGCTCCTCGATACGTCACTTTCAGTAACGCGTGTACCTGATCAATGGAAGACATCCGTCAGCTATCAAGTGGCCAAGATCCCAAAGCCAACATCGCAGATTTTTGTCCCACTTCTGTTACTCAATTTTTAATCAAGGCTGGTGTTGCATCGACTCATTAACATTTCAACCAATGTCCGAGCATCTCGCCGATCAGTTTGCCTCTAGAACTGATGGTTAAATGCTACATTATAATATATTGTTCATCTATTCTGCAAACGAATCAATCAATCAATCAATTTGTTTGAGCCAAAAAAGCACACATCACATCAAAAATAAAACATGAACGCTATTGGCAACAAAAGGAAACCCAGAAGGGACTGCAGAGTTCCGCTGGTTAGGGCCACCTATGCACATTTTCTGAATGAAGACGTTGTGCTCATGTCGCTGGACTTCATTGACCATTCGATATGATAAGCCATTCAACACCAGCCTATAAGCTTTCATCAATTGGATTTTCTTACAACAACTATAATTGGTTGAAGAACTGACGCCAGCCAATAAAATTGCGACACTTTAGTTATCTTTTGCGAAAATTAAACGCCAGTGTATTTCATGGCAGTAGTTTCGTTGAAACCTTAATATCCAAAAACAATAAATGAAGTGGGGGGACGCCTGAAAATTGAAGTTGCAACTGTAGCAAAAAATGCAATCTTGCAAAAAATATCGCATAGTGTGAGCGCTGCTACATGCATTTTTGAAACTGTTGAATGTAAAAGGCCCGCTGTGGTCAATGTGGACATTACAACGTCCTTGAATATGTTCCATAACAGTTTCCGTAATGAAGTTCTTTGTCTTTCTGTGCTTCATTGCGCGAGCGTTTTGAAAACCATGCTCATCAATTATGGCTTGGAGTCGTCAGCTGCATGGCGTTGAAGAGGCGCCAAATAAATTTATGCCCGCCTTTACGACATAATAAAGCAGCCTAACTTGAATGATTAAATTGAAACATTCTGTGATATGATTTGATTATAATAATTAGTTTTATTATTCCACAGTTTAACGACGTCCTATGACATCAATGGCCGTTGACGACAATACATAAAATATACGACAATACATATTATAGTACACAATGCAATGAAAACCAATTTCTAGCATCCTAAAAAACATCATCAACAGGACTGGTGTCTGGATGAATCTTCCCAAATTCATAAATGTTCAATCATTAACAACTTAAAAGAGTTCATCTTACATTTTCTATGTTCATAGGTTGTGTACAGGATCATCTAATGCAATTGATGTAACAATCAGAATCCAGAATCCAAAACATAATCCAGAAACAGAATTCAATACACAATAATTATTTTGTGTTTGATTGAAAACATATTTCTTGAGATTATGTTACATAATATTACACATTTACCAATATTAGAAGAAAAATTGTTTTTGTTGTATGCAAATAATAGGTACTTCAGTAACTAAAAATAAGCAAAAACACACACACACACACACACACACACACACACACACACATATATATATATATATATATATATATATATATATATATATATATATATATATATATATATATATAATCCGGTAATTTACTCAAGGCTGCCTGGCAACCCTAGTTCAACTATAAAAAACTAGTAATAAGTTAGTTTTAGTTAAAGAAGATTCGAGATAACACTATGATCGTCTGCCACACTTTTTTAGCATTGTATTAAAAATGTTTTAAAATGGAGTGGATCCGATTTGACGATTTTCGACGAATCATCGCTTATATTATTTTCTTGCGTCATTTTCATGCGTGCTTCAAATAGATGTAGATGTGTCGTTAAATTTCTTTTGTGTTGCCGTCTTTGTCAGCTGACTAAGTGACATATAGATTTGTCTGGTTTCATAACATGCTACGAAAGCGGTTATGCAGATGGATTACTAAATAATATACTTACTTACTTTACATAGTTGACATTTAACGACGATGTGATACAAACCATGATTTGCGCTGACTTTCTTTTTTTTCAAGCATTGAGACTGGCACCAACACAGGTTGTGTGGTTGCGATGCTTGTGATTAATATGTAACATTGCCGAGCTAATTTACTGGGCTGGGACGAGGCGGAGGTGGTGGCTGGCGACCGTGCAAAGTGGCGAGGACTTGTCGACCAATGTTCCGATCGGAACTGGAGGAACTAAGTCTAAGTAAGTTAGTCATGCTAATTATTTTTGTGAGTAGGGGAGGGTGCCCCAAGACGGGACGGTGCACAAGATGAGACGATTCAGTTTTCTCGCAGTCGTTTTGCGCGTTTATTTCTTTTTAGCTTTCAATGAATCGACGATTACCTTGTCTATGTATGTACGAGTTTCAGTCTCTATGCTAGCCATATCCGACTTGCAGATAAGCATTTTTCGTTTTGTGTTACTAAGCTTACGATTTTTCGATTTTAAATAATCGCACAAAGTCGTCACTTTACGTAGACATTTCGAAACGAGTTGGTGGCTAAACACAGTAAAATATGTCATCTAACGCATGTATTTTGAGATGGGCGATAATATGTCGTCGTTACGTTAAAAATTGATGTGTTCACACATCACGCATAGAGTGCACAAGATGAGACATGCTTTGTGTGCCCAAGACGGGACGCTGTCTCGTCTGAACCATACATTGTTTTCTTGCATATGATATGCCAGATTGTGCTTAACCCTCGGGCTACCAGGGGGGGGTGGTATCCACCCCCCCTAGGTTTTTCCCAGATAAAACTTTTTTCGTTAGGAATAAAATTTTGACGTTTTAGGTAGCTGTAGAGGATTCATTTGCACACATTTTGAGCTAAAATGTGTGAGGATATACCATACCATTCAAAAGTTATACCTGATATACCCGAGGCACCAGGGGGGGTGGATACCACCCCCCCCCTTAGATTATCGGCTGTATCTTATCCGTCGTTTGACGTGAAGAGACACCAATTACACCATTCTGTAGAGGGAATGTGGGGCTACATTGTGGTGGTCACGGAGTTGTCTTTGGACAACCGGAAGTGCTCAAAATAAATTTAAATATAAATAAAGGTGTTTTATTTTCATAAAATTTTCATGTTTTTCCTATTAAAAATTATTCATAATTTATTTTTTAAGAGAAATAAATTATGGCATTCTATAGAGGGCATTCAGGGCTATTTTTTGATACCAATTAATTTGACATTTGATGACCGGAAGTGCTCAAAATAAATTTAAATGTGTGAAAATGTTGGGTTTTTTTTACAACGCAAACCGATAAGTCTGCGTAAACGTTTTTCAGCATGTTTTACATGTTTTTTCTCTTTTTATTGTAACTAAAACTAACTTATTACTAGTTTTTATTGTTGAATATTGGACTTTATTATATGTGAACTATTTTTAATTAAATAAATTATGTTAAAAACACACAGAATCTAATAGTTTGCTTATATTTTGTGGAATCGACGGGTGCCTACGGTAAAAAATTCATAACTTCGGGGTGCTTACATATATTTTAAACCTAAATATACCATTGTGTGCAGAAATGAATGCTGAATCCATAGGTGTATTACAAGTTATGATATCTCAAACCAAACCCAAAATCCAGGGGGGGGTGGTAACCACCCCCCCCCTTGGTAGTCAGTGTTACAAAAAAAGCTTGGTAGCCTGAGGGTTAAAGGATTAGTTTAAAGGATGGAAGAAGTTGCAAATATGTATTGTCATCAGCAAAAGTGATTTGGAGCAAATACTGTGAATCGTCCCGTCTTAGGGCACCCTCCCCTACACGTATCATACATGATGTATGCTAGTTAATTTGTTGTTAGATGAAGGCATAGAAACTTTATTGCAAAAATTATACATTTATTTATTTAATGGGGGGTTTAGACAATATTTGAAAATTGTCTAATAACATCGGTGGTATGCCAGTTTTCATCAACAAATGGCGTTGGTAAACTGAGTCGTAATGATTAATTCAACTTCTGTAATCATCCGCACGTTACTTCTTATACTCGTATACTGCGTTGAGTCAGTTTTAAATCAAACGAAGATTATTATTACTATAAATAAATTATTACTCATATTTATTGTGGATCACACGTGTCTCAGTCGTCTGCTGTCCCACCTTAAGACTGACATTACGTTGACTATGATGATGTTAATGGCGATGATGATGACGATGATACTACTGACAACAAAACTGATAACAGCAATTCATCACACTGTAGTAGTACATGTATATGTGATTCTAACAGAAATTTATTCTAACGATGACATTGAACACCTTTTAAGCGGTAGGCTTTGCAAGGTTATAATTATGAATCCGCGTAAAAAAATAAATCTTCCTTCCCTTTCCCGTTAGTTAAATTCTCTGGACTTTTATAGTGGCCTCCTTCAGTTTGTGATTTTCTTTAAAGCACTTTCATTGCATCCATTACTTTTAGTATTTTCAGGTTGACAGACCGCAACCGATTAAAGTGTACAATTATGCAGCTGAAACAAATCACAAGAACTCAGATTAGCCTACAGGATACATAAATCTTAACTATACCTACATGTAACTGCAGCATGTCAGAATGTCAGCAGCACAGGTCTGAACGAAAAGGTAAATTGTAATTGTAATTATTAAAGTAAAGAGTAGCAATTTTAATGACGAGGAGAATGAGAAGAAAAAACTCTACGGCGATGAAGATGATGATGGTGATGTTGATGATTAAAAATAGCAATAATCATATCAGAAGTAATAATACTACTAGTGGATGTAACCTTTTGAAGTTGACGAAGCCATCAAATTAAACGTTTACCAAACACATTATAATAATGTAGGAATCAGCAAATTGACAATTGCGATATTTATAATCATACATTCATTCATTCATTCTATGGACCTGCGAAAATCTACTCAGAGAAAAAAAGACTAGAGAGAACTTATGAAAGAGGATTTGATTGTTCAGATGTATCAAACGCAGCTCTGGAGGCAGTTCAATACAGATGTTTTACTGATGTGTTCGCAAATGAACGTATTTTAAAGATAAAGCATTAAATTCTTACGAAGCATAGGTTGAAGCAGTTAATTTTTGACCAAAAACATTATTTATATACCGTGCGAAATATCAAAATTAAAGGTGTTAAATAAACAACCTAATACAATTAGCAATATTAAGTTGCTTGACAATAATAACAATTTCATTTATTCAACAATCCGGTTGACAAAACGTAACCGGTTACACAGTGCACGCTTATGTAGTTTAAACAGTTCAAAATAATGCAGATCACATAATACACAAATCTTAACTATGCTAACTGAAAAGACTGCCTGCAATACATTATAGCGCTCGCTAATAGCAGCCTTTATTTTTTTCAGAAAGTGTTATAAATAACAAAACTTCATCCTTTGATGCAATTTTATCATCTTTCTCGTTACGGCAGTCGTCACTGGAAACGAGGTCGCCTAAACGCATGGATTACATAATTAACACTTGAGTGGCCAATGTATTTTTTGGTACCCCAGCGTTTTCATGCTACTTTCTTGAGACAGGATTGGAATATCGTAACAGAATTTGGATCTATGTAATCCCAAATATAATCTTACAGTCACTGTACATTACAGTCACTACACAGTGTGAAATAGCAAAAGCCCGTCATTTGAATATTAATAGCTTCAAATAAATATGTTTTAAAGGTGTCATTATCCGTCACTTGACTTTACCCACAAAATTAATACATTGCAGCAGTGTCGATCTATTTTAATTCAATTAACCGAGTCATAGCAATATAATAATTTATATAGCGCCAATTAAAAAAATAGCTGTCAGCGGTTCTTTGATATCTAACGTGCTTAATTTGTCACAAACGATTTTGGAGACGGCGTGTTCAAGTAGTGGATACAGAACGGTCTCGAAGCAACCGGAAAAAGCTAAGAGCTTATATCAATCAACCTGGTCTCTAATGCACAATTGCATCACAGTCAACGATCCATGTCACACAATAACTGTAAGCAACAATGTTCTGTTGAGACCATAGGAATGTTAGTACTGACCAATATTTTACAGCAATATAGCAATTTGTCGTTAATCTACAAACGGTCATCTGGTGGTGCCAGAACTGAACACATGCAAAAAGGAGGAGCTCATCGTTTATCATCATCCATAATAATTATGACATATTTTCCGTCGTTTCACAACAGAAGCTGTCACAATTATTTATCTCATTAGATTTCATGAAACTATTGACTCCCATTTTAAATTGGCGCTATAAAAATGTTGAGATTTTATCTGTCTCTGATAATGAGATCAAACTGATCTATCCATACACCAATTAATTAATGCAAAAGTAGCTCATGCTGGCGTATTTATACGCAGCGCCAAACAAGTGACTAGACACCTTAAACACAGAGTTATGTGTGCAATAAAGAGATAGATAACAGGGATAAATAAAATTATTTATTTATTTACTGAAAATTTGATATAGCGCTCCTTCAAGGTTACTACTCAGGAGCGCTCCCAGTCCAACCCCGGTCGAATAAGACAGTCTTGAGAAGAGAAAGAAATGAAGTAGAAGTAGAAAGGCTAATAGGTATTTGACGAAGGATAACAGGGAGCTCATTCCAGGTCGCAGGGCCAGCCACGGAGAAAGCACGGCGCTGCCTGATTGCAGTCCGTGAGCGTGGAACAATAAGTTCCGCTTGTGCAGCTGAGCGGAGAGAGCAGCGGCGTTGAACAAGCGTGGTCGAGCAACAGAGCTCCTGCAAGTATAAAGGAGCCAAACCCTCAAAGCAGCGCCGGACCAAGACGGAAATTCTGTATGTAATGCGCTGTGGGTAAGGGAGCCAGTTGAGTACATCCCTCATGTACTCGGAGACTCGGCCAAACTTGGGAATGCGGCCTATGAGGCGGACAGCAGTGCGCAAGACCCTATTTAGGGGCCCCAACCGACAGGCTGGAAGTCCAACGTATATGGAACTGCAGTAGTCCAAGCGTGAAACTACAAACGCATGAACAAGTGTTGCGGCTGCGCTAGAAGTCAAAGAGCGGGAAATGACCTTGAGCTGCCGAAGCTGGTAGTAACAGCTGCGACACAGAAGGTTAATGTGCCGCGTAAATGTGAGTTCCTGGTCAAGGATGACTCCCAAATTCCGGACTGAAGTGGAAAAAGTGAAATGTGGATATTTCAAGGATAGGGAAGCTAAATCAATTTTAGACAGCTGCTGGGGCGTTCCAAGCCAGATAAGCTGAGTCTTATTATGGTTAATGCGCAGGCGGTTTGAAGACATCCAGGACTGCAGGGTTACTATAGTCTGGCTTATTGTTCCAACCGCTGCGTCAGCATGAACCGCCAGACAGTGGACATAGGCTTGCAGGTCGTCAGCATAAGATTGGCTGTGGACATCCATAGCTGTCAGCAGGGAGCCCAGATCGGCAGTGTAAATTATGTAAAGGAGGGGTCCAAGAACGGAGCCTTGAGGCAAACCGATTGAAAAAAAAATGATCTGAGTGGTCATCATCAGCAACAGTAGTAGTAGCATCAGCATTATCACCGCCATCGAAGGTCATCTACATTTCCTAGAATGTTTGACGGCGGCAGCGTTTGTACCGAACCGGTCTGTATCTTTGAGGGATGGTCGCGCTGGCTGGACTGAATATACATGTAGCTCTTCGATCAGAGAAGAATGGAAAAGCTGCGTTGCACAGTGTTCAGTTCTGCACATGACGAACTAAGGCCTACGGTAATGTTCTGGTGCTAAGGAATAAGTGAAATAGCATCCAATAGATGCATTACTGAGTGATCGTGCACTTCGTTTCGTCATAGACACCTTTAAATCACTATTAAAAAGGCTATATAAATAGCTGGTGAAAACGGTGAGAGAAGATAAAATAGAGGGGAAACGAACAAGAGGAAGACCACGACAGATGTTGCTGGACACGCTGATGAAGAAGATCGGATATCAATGACTAGACCACATAAACCTGGACCACATAAACCGTGTATATATATAGCCACTCTTGACCGCGGGTGCTTTGTGGGTATCTTCATCCTGGACCACGTAAACCGTGTATATATAGCCACTCTTGACTGCGGGTGATTTGTGGGGACCTTTGTTCTGGACCACGTAAACCGTGTATATATAGTTACTCTTGACCCCGGGTGATTTGTGGGGACCTTTGTTCTGGACCACGTAAACCGTGTATATAGCCACTTTTTACCGCGGGTGATTTGTGGGGACCTTTGTTCTGGACCACGTAAACCGTGTATATATAGCCACTCTTGACCGCGGGTGCTTTGTGGGTATCTTCATCCTGGACCACGTAAACCGTGTATATATAGCCACTCGTGGGGCGCGGTGGTGTAGTGGTGGCGTCGTTGCCCTGGAGCCGGAAGGTTCGAGATTCGAATCCACCTAGCCGCGTAAGGACCTTGGGCAAGTCCTTCACTCACAATTGCTCAGCGCTTCGGCGTGAAACTCCGATGCAGTGTCCGCTCTGCATTCGGGAGCGCCTCTGAGTAGGAAGAGAGAGAGCTTGAAGGGGCGCTATAACAAGTGCACATACAAACAAACAAACACTCTTGACTGCGGGTGATTTGTGGGAACCTTTGTTCTGGACCACGTAAACCGTGTATATATGTAACCACTCTCGACCGCGAGTGGTTTGTGGAGACCTTCGTTCCGGACCACGTAAACCGTGCATATAAAATACACGTAGTCACTCTTGACCGCGGATGTGCAGTAAGTCAAAATATTTCACACCGAGATTATAATTATAAAAGAGAAACGCAAGACTGGAAACTCGAAGTCATTTTTAGTTACGGTTCAATGTCCACATTTCCACAATGACGATCATAACTCATTGTCACCCTTTCCTTTGATCACGATCGCCATCCAATGCCTGTTACAAATGTTCTTTTTACAGACGAATTGAGCATCAGGCGAAGGATGACATACAGACAATACTTTCGTTTAGGCATTCCAGATGGAAGAGGTCGACAAACAAAGTTAACAGAGTTGATAGACAACAACATCATTGCATGTTCAATTTGTTCATTGAGTCATTCAACTTGTTTCTTACGATGCACCATGATACGCATGCATTGATTTTGTGCATGAAACCATTCAATCCACATTCCGCATGACATGGCATTGCTATCCGTGAACATTTTGTTGTAGATTTTCTAATTTTCGATGTACATTATTAAACAATTATAGAGCTATTGGGATCTAAATATACACACTCTTGGACACATATACTCCAGGATATTTTATCGATCATCATATGTCACATTATGATAAGAATTAAATTTAACGGAAATATTTGCCGCGAATAGACTTCTGCTTTGTTCGATTCTGCAGGAATTCATTGCCAAGCAAGAAATAATTCGTCAGCTAACGTCATAATAATTATTTAAAGCGTCAAAATCAGTTGCTGATAGGCTACTACAATGCTCGTTGTATGGGTTAGATTGAGATGGGATCACTGACCGTTGCTGTATATATTCCCAAGACAAAGAAATGTTGGCAGTGCTTCGAATTCATATTTGACTTTTCTGTCATTTAGCTTAAGTTCAATATCAAAATATCAACATGTGCAAAACCATAACGTACTATACAGAATTGTTTTTCCTTCATGTCGTAGTCATACACCATAGTTAGTAAACTATGCAAACGACTCCACTTAGAACTGTTCGTGTCAAATACAAATATATTTCCTAACGTGCTTTCAGCCACAAACAGGCGTTTGTTCTCCGTATCCCAAAACAAATCTGCATGATGTGTATAATAATTTGAGTATTCTCTGATCTCACTGAAAATAAGTCCATCAGTGTTTCGGAAACCTATAATCTCTCCAGAGTTTCCATCAGAGCGGTTGCTCATGATGTATCTAACATCGGTTAGGTTCCACTTTACTCTACCTTTATCATATATACGTGAATAAACGTTTCCACTAAACATTTCAGCCACCATAAGATCAGTGAGGTTTCCAACTTTCATATCAAACAATTTCGCATCCGTGAAACCGACAGTGTCTTTCAGCTTAAAGAGACTCAAAGTTTTCCCGTCAATATTTAGGAAACTTACACACATGCCATAATCTTCATTTGATCTGTGGCTAACGATGAATTTTCCATTCGGTTTCTGAATGGCTCCGAGTGGACCTTTGAAGTCGTTGGGAAGTGAAACTCTTCGCACAAGTTTCGCATCTTGACTGTAAATCTCTAAGTGTGGAAGATCTTCTAAATACCTCAGAACCATTAAATGATTATCATTGGCCAATGACAAACTGAATCCATAACCCAATTCATTCAGCCATTCGCTGACTATAGTATTGCTAACCGTATCTATCGTCCAAATGCATTTGCAATTCCCATCACCAACGTATAATATAGCGCTTGTGTTTCCTATGGCAACCCTACCGACAGGCTCTGAAAAATAACTCAAAGGTGCCATGTTGTGCACTACATAGATCATCAGCAGATCGTGTGGAAAGCTAACGTCGTAGGCTCGCACAATTCGTTCATCAGTATTATACGGACCATAACACAGTACGTAGATAAAGTCATTTACTTTGGCGATACCGTCAGCTTGGCAATTAACTGGATCAAACTTTGAAACCGAATTTATGGCGTATGCTGAAACTGAAAACAACGAAACAAGCAAGGAGTGCTGCTATGGATGTCCAAACACTGTAACAGTTACAAAATCAATAAAAAAATTTAAACGTTCAAGTCGACATTTGGCCTTTAGATCTACTTCATTCTACACAAAGTGCAAAATTTAGTGAGCTCTGGCGGGCCATTTAAAATCACCCCGCGGGCCATACGTTGGACAGCACTGATATATACCAACCGTTTTAATAAGCAGAGGCATACCTCAATGCAACTTATTGTTTTAAAAATTATTGAAAATGCTCTCATTTGAATTTGACCGAAGATAACGCATTTCTTTTTTCAAAGATAATAGCCCTCCGTCTGGCATATCAGAGTGCAAACTATAAAAGTCAAACAACATCCAAATGGCAGCAGTTTAAATGATATTTTTGCTCAAATTTTGAAAAACACACAGGTGTTCCATAAATAACTTTTCTGGACGTTTTACACCGAAATAGACGCTTCCCTGGAAGGCTAAATAATTGAAGGAAATGTGCTCTCATTTAAATTTGAACTTTGATAACGGATTTCTGTTTATAATAAATCACAAAATTAATAAATTAAGTAACTAAGATATCGCAAAATTCGTTGCGGAACCATCAGCATTTCATCAACAGAAATTTGGTCTGTTAAAGTAACATTATGTCAACTTCGCTTTACTTTCGATCGCGCACATTTCAAATGTAGCCAAATATTTTAATTAACTCACCGGCTGTCAGCTTCACAACGACGATCATCAAGAAAACAGACGAAATGGAAAAAAGTCGAAACATTTTTTCGATATCCGTGGTTGAGTTTCCAGACGGAAAGCAATTTTTTCAGTGCAAGTCTTTCGTGTTCAAGAGAAAGTTAGATACGACGTTCAGAAGCGAAATGTATCAGAAGCAATGGACTTAGATCAGTCCTGTTTTACTGGGAAACGGAAATATATTTCAACACAGTGAAACGTATCTACATGTACTAATCTGTCAAATCTATTTTTGTACCAGCGTTGTCTCAGAAACCGCTGGCCTAATAATTCCGCAGGCAGCTCGCCTTTCTTGCTGGCAGAGCCTTGAACAATGTACGCGCTGTCAATCAACGATCGTCGATCAACGTAGTTTCACGCTAACCAATGATAGCATGATATCGTGCTGTATTATTATTATTATTATTATTATTATTATTATTATGCTGAACGTGGCTCTTGTTCACAATGCGACGTCACAGAAGCAGAGGCAGACGCAAAAGCAGAGGCTGAGGCAGAGACACAGACAGAGGCAGAGACAAAGGCAGAGGCAGATGCAGAGGCGGAGGCGGAGGCGGAGGCGGAGGCAGTAAAGCAAGTGGAACAAGAAGAGCCATTATTCTCAGAGTAACAATCTATGTTTTTGTTTCTTGAAAATCATGTGACTGCAGTGTCTGGATTGCTGCAGAAACTAGAAATAAATGGAGATCAGTTAGGCATCATTGAACCAAGAATGGAGGGGAAAAAGACAAGAGGAATGTTACTGGACTGGATGATGACAAAGGAAGGTTACAGAGGGCAAAAGATGGAGGCACGGAACAGATAATGTGTGGCGTCATTGGACATAATTATGTGGATAGTCCAACTAAAATATGTCCTGATATTATCCGTAAATAGTTAAAACTGGTACTCAGACAGTACTGTAGGCTAACTTGACAAGCAGTCAAGTAAGATAAACTATGCTCGTGAAGGGACTCACGTGATGCTATTAACGTCAGTATTCACGAAGCCCACATCCAGGCCCGCATTAAGGTAGGTGCTAAGGGTGCTGCAGCACCCGGGCCCGCAGCTTTAGGGGCCCGCAATTTTGAGGACCCACATTTTCGGAAATGATGAAAAAAATCGAAAATATTGTGAATACGAACCCCCAAAATTTTGTAAATTTTTTAGCGAAAGTTTTAAAAAAGAGTCATCGGACATTTTCGGGAAAAGGAGCAAATTTTGGTGGGATGAATCAACAAATGGTCCTCAGAAATTTAAATTTGAAAAGCGAAAAATCGAGAAATCCATGTATTTTCTCAGAAATTCTCAATCTAGCTTTTTTCTAGTTATTTGGGAGACCGGATCTGACCTTTTTAAAATTGAGAGTGGCATCCCTGTGCCTTGTGGGCCCCTGGCTGACAGAAGGGGCCCGCGAGGTTGTCGCAGCACCCGGGCCCGCACTGACCTTAATGCGGGCCTGCCCACATCGATCATATAACGGAAGCCAAAGCAATATGGTAATTTTCGTGTTTATTTTGTGTTGCAGTAGGCCTTATAAACATCGCAGTCACGCGCAACCCCAGGGGCGTATCCATGGAGGACCAATCCGGCCACGGTCCCCCATTTAGAAATGTCCATATATCGTGCCCACTCCCGTCCAAAGTTTCTTTATCTGCCCATGCGCAGCTCAATAAGACGTATACGCGAAAATCGGATCTGAAAAAACCGGATGAGACCGGAAAGACATTAACCAGATTCCACATGAATTTGACGCGTGCAGCCTAACGCTGCCAGTCCAAAGGCGAAGACTTAAGGCAGGGCTTTAAAGAAATTTTAAGAACTTCACAAGTTCCCCATCCTCCAATGCCGTAGCCAGGATTTGATTCTTTTTTTGGGGGTGTGTTTCTTCGACGGAGAATTTCTGACGACTTTGTTAGTCGCCAATATTTCTGATCACACTTTTTTTAGTAGTCATAAAAATGTCTGAAGACACCTTTGTTTAGTCGTCAACATTTCTGAAGACACCTTTGTTTAGGTTTCAAAATTTCTAAAAACATCTTTTTTTACTTGTCAAAATTTCTGGAGACACTTTTTCTTTTGTCAAAATCTGAAATCTTGCATCGTTGTATATGATAGATCTATACGGTTTCTGAGGCTCTGCGGATTATTTTCGATGGCATCAGCTACAAATAGCACATATTAAGTAGTACATGTATATAAAATAGACCGACCGTCTCAATCTAATACATAGATTGTCATCGTTAAAAGAGGTGTGTTTACTTTTTATACATTTATCGCCGTTAATTATAACAATAAGGCGATTTATATAGCGCCGTAGAAATGAATGCAGCAGCGCGGATGAAAATGATGATGATGATCTGAAATCGATATAATTTTTGACGAAGAAGCAACAGATATTGTTGAACCAGTCAATGAAGCTGCAACTTCATCACCGATTGAGCGCTTCTGAGTGGATTTCTTGAATGGGCGCTATATAAATTCTTGAAATGAATGAATGAATGATTCGTGGTAGAGCAGTAACACGCGGTACATCTCGAAGCCGTGGTGGAAGTCGACGTCAACGTTGTGATAGACCCAGTCACCCAGTCAACCAAACCTGCCAGCGGATGTCAATGCTAATAATCTGATATGGATGGATGGTTCCGATTTGACCAGGGTCTATGACAACAGAGGTCGTTACCCTGGACATAAATTTGCTCGGCATATTACAGCACTTAATAAGCAATTTTTCTTTCTCGAAGTGGACGCCTATAATATTATAACTAAGGTCGTCGATGTGATCCGGTTCGTCGTTGTTACATTGTGTATTTATTCCTTATAAAAACAAATAAATTGCATATTTGGAATCGAAATCTCGAAGTGGTCGCCTATGGTCAGAGATTCATCCACATAGGCGCGTTTCTGCAGATATAATTCGTCATTCTGTACTTAATTAATCACCACTTGAAGCTTTTCATCTGTTCAATCATGGGCGGAGTTTGGTGCGGTGAGGGCTAAATCATAAATTGCCCCTCGTGGGTTTGGTGCGACCGAGCATCAGAAGGACGATCACCAAAACCAGAAGCGCCGATAGTGGGGGTGGGGGTGGGAATGTGCCCCTCCCCAATAACTGATTTTTTTCTTGAATTTCCACAATGCAAGAGCATTTTAGGATTTCACTTTAACGACAGAGAAGGAGGTTCAAAAAATAGCATGCCACCACTACACCACCGCGCCCAACTATTACACTGAGGCAACCCAAAATTAGTGAAATTAAAGACCGACTTGTCTCTAAGAATGCTAAGGTTAGACTTAGACAGCTTACAAATGACCGCGCCATAACAGTATTACCATTCTAGGAAGTACCATCGGGTCAAATAAGAACCAATATCTTGGCTAAAAGAAAGAATTTCCAAATTAAATTTTTACAGCCTTCAAGACAATTCATATTTGCACATAGAAGCAGGATGAAGATGAAAAGAGGAAGAGGGAGAGGGAGAGAAAGAGAAGATGGCCAAGGACACGGATGAGATACATAGAGCTGTAATCTAAATGGTGCCGATGCTTAAACACCTTTAAATAGGATTTCAATTGCTCTATGTAACTTAGTTTTCTTCTGTTGGTGATTGTTTCCAATTTTGCTAAAATGACATCCTAGTATGCTACCATTGCAATGTGGAAAATCAGAAATTTTCTAAATCTGGAAAGGGGCCCAAAGCTATTCCCCCTGTACGGCGCGAAGCGCCTCGGCGACCTTCTCTGGCCGCTGGTCCGTCCCCCTCTCCCAAGTTCGGACCAAGTCTCCTTTTATGATAAGAGACAACAATTCAGTAGGCCTATAATTGTTATGATCTCAATCACCAAGTGAGCAACAGATGTTAATTAACTACGGCGTCGTAGCATTAAGCTTATATAAAATCAGTGAATTATTTTGTGAGGGTATCTATATGCGATTGGTTTGACTGGATAAATAATTTCGCGTGGCATCTTTATATATCATAATTAGTTAACTTTTAAGGTGTGTAAGGCGACCGCATTTCCCCTTCGCAAAATGCAACAAACCACCTCATAATTATAATTCGGAATCTTCTACGAGAAATTAATTTATATAATTCGTCGCCGATCATTTGCTTATAATAATCATTTGAAAACAATGTACATGTAATTAAATGTGTCTATTTTAAAAAAAATCAGACATTAATAGTCAAAAACAAACTTAATTTCCATTGACTGTGAACGGATCCGTTTAAGCATAGGCTGCCGTTAAAATCTGGATCCATTTAAAATTTCTACATCCGTTATCAAGAATGTGTATTTGGATATTACAGTTTACATCGTTTATCTCTTATGCAGATGGTCATTGTTCATTCTACAGAAATGGAACCAGACGTCAGCGAACATTAATGTTGGCAGCAGTCGATTCTATATATAAAAAAAGGTTTATATTATAAAGGTGTCTAATATCAGTTGTCGTTCGTTACATATTATTATTTTGGTATAGGGCTGTAGTTGTTTGTTAGAGATGGTGGCGTGCTTACTAAACTGAAATAATGACGCAGAACTTCGCCAGTCTCCATATTATCATTGTGATTATATCATTGTTGTGACCCAGTGTACATGTATGTTTTAGTCTCCTTGCTGGTCTTGGACTTGGAAAATGGATATTAATTTTATCTTCTTATCGTAATATTTTTCGTCTTTCAATTTTTAAAAGATACTGCGGTTGTACATTTTCGGTCAATTTGTATTGTACTGTA
The DNA here is from genome assembly GCA_945859605.1 of Lumbricus rubellus. Lineage (NCBI taxonomy): Eukaryota > Metazoa > Annelida > Clitellata > Crassiclitellata > Lumbricidae > Lumbricus > Lumbricus rubellus. The sequence continues at coordinate 7,182,185 of OX243821.1, forward strand.
TTATAACATTTATAAAGCGCCTCTACTAGGGTGAACCGTTCAGAGTTCAGAGGCTTTCCCAGTGCGCAAGGCCACGAGAGAAGAAATAAGTGTTGAGGAAAGAAAATGAGGATTATTATTGTAAGCTAATTTAATCAGTGCACGACGATTGTCGTACAGCGACGCAGGTAGGCCAACTGCAAATTGGCGCGCGGCGTCTGGACAGGTGATTGTCTGGACAGCGCGTGATGTCTAGACGAGCGTACGTTGAGTGTACAAGGAGGGAGTGGAAGTGAAGAAGGAGTGTTGTGTGTTGAGAGCCGTTGAGATAGGCTGTAATAGTTGTTGTTGAGTTGCGATAGAGTAGACTGATGAAGGTAGTAGTCGTGTAGTTGTTATGATAACGCAAGTGTAGTCATTGTTGTGTTGTTGCTGATCGTTTTACTTTACATCGAATTTTGGAGTATAATAAGAAGACTTAAACACGTCGTCGTTGTTGGTTACAAAACAGTGAAAGTCTGTAGATTCTTTACCTAGCCATTTAGCTAATGAAACAGTTATCTAGGGATAGGCCTATGCTACCACGAACTTATACGAAGAAGCTTCCGAAGAGACTGATAGGAGGAGGTGATCAGAAGGAGGTTATCACATTTGGTGTCGTTGCGGTGAGATAACGATCCAAGTTGCAGGAGAACGATCCTAGTTACGAACGGCGGGTCTACGTGCCAAGTTACGAACGGAGGGATTCTATCCAATCAACAGACGTTGTGGAGGAACGGACGCTGTGAATTTATCGAGGAGCCGAGCACACGGGAGAAGCAACGATACATCGAGCATCCGTACGTCAGTGAGAAACGACAACACAACGACTACAAGGTAGAAAAACTTGCTTGCCTATTGAAGTGTGCTTAAAGAATTGAAGTCAGTCAATTGCAAACATTTGAAGAGTAGCCTACTATTTTATCGAGCATCTGTAAAGTAAAGAAGTAAGATGGAGAAACTTACAGAGCAAAAGCAAGCAGCTATTAAAAAGATGTCTTCGGAGAGACTAGTAAAATTATTAATTGAAGCAGGCGTAGACGCAGAAGAAGTTGAACAGATGTCGAGGGAACATTTGATGAGAACTTTGGCTGAGATTTGGGCAAAGGAAGAAGTTGAAGAAGAAGGTGCTGTTGGAGGCGCTAAAGAAAAGCCGGTTGAGAAACCACAGGCACCGATGTCTATAGAGGCGTTGCTACAATTCATGATGATGAGTAGACAAGAGGAAAAGGAGAAAGAAGAGCGACGCAGGCAAGAAGAGAAAGAAAAAGAGGAGCAACGCAGACAAGAGGAGAGAGAACGAGCAGAAAGAGCAGAGAAGATTAGGCAACAAGAGATTGACATGCAGAGGCAACAATTCCAGCTGCAGTTAGAACAAATGAAAATAGATCGTGACGAAGCAGAACGACGAAGGATGGAATTAATGATAGAATATGAAAGAGCAAGAAGAAGCGATGAAGAAATACGAAAACAGCAGATCGAAGACAAAAAGGCTCGTGAGGAGGAAAAGGAGAAGATGCGTTTACAAGAACTGCAAAGAGCCGAAGAGATTCGACAGGAAGAATTCCAAGCCGAAAAAGACAATTTGGAAAAAGCAGAAAGAGAAAGAGAAGAACAGATGCAATTAGAACAAAAGAAACTTGCTATTAAGGAAGCTCAACTCCATGAGATGGCTATTGAAAAAGAAGAACGCAGAAAGCAGTTAGAACTGTTGCAGCAGAAGATTGAACAAGAAGAACTGCGTAGGATAGAAGATCAAAATAGACTGAGGAAGAAAGACGAAGACGATAGAAGAATCCGTGAGGAATCAGAACAAAATAGGCTTAGAGAAAGTGAGACAATGGTGTCAAAGATTAAGAAGATAGGTGATGCAATGAAACATGTGTTACCGAAGATGCCGTATGATATGATGGAAGTGCCATTATATTTTGAAACAGTTGAAAATGCATTCAATAGCTTCGCTGTGGAAAAGCAGTACTGGGTGAAATTGTTGTTGCCATTGATGACCCCGAGAGCGCGAACGGTATTGAATCGATTGTCATTTGAGAATTTAGATAAATACGATGCAGTGAAAGAGCACTTGTTGAAGGAATTCAAGTTAACAGCTCGTGAGTACAGGTCAAAAAGTAAAGAGGAGTGTCAACGCATAAAGAAGATATCGTTGCAGCATGTAAATGTGGAGATACGTGGGACTAATGGGCAGCCTGTGCAAGTCGAGGCGTTGATTGACTCGGGGACCGAGATACCAGTAATCAACGAGGAACTACTGAAAGGAACGACAGTAGAAGAAATCGGCCGAGTTCATTTGCAATGTGTAGCTGGAGAGCCTATTCCAGCTAAGTTGGTGAAAATAGAAGTTCGGATGAGTGGTCGTAACGAAGGAGCAGCTACAGATGACAGGACAATAAATATCGCGCCATATTTAACTTTAGTGTGTGCCAGCATTCCAGCGGATCTGTGCAAGGAAAACAAGGAAAAGTTCTTGCTACATCCGGAGATAATTGCAGAATTGAAAGAGATTCCACCAGTGAGTGTATTGCAAGGGGAACTACAAGCGAATGTGACTACAAGAGCACAAAGTCGGAGAGCAGAAGTCGAAGGCGGAGAAGATGAAACGATAAACGAAAGTTCGCAAGAAGATGACACGGACAGCGAAGATGAACTTAGCATTCAAGATGACGAAAGAACAACATCTGAGAACAATGAAACTGAAGAAGAGACGGCTGCATGTGAACGAAATGATAGTGAAGATTCCGGAAGCGACGCTGAACTGGAGACAAGTATGAGGGACTTGTTCATAGAGAATTCGAACGATGAAAGACAGCTGGAAGATGCGAAGAAATTCGAGGAGCAGCAGAGAAATGACGAGTCACTGAAATCGTGGTGGAGGATCGCTGAAGACAAAGGATCAGAGTTTAGCGTGGTGAATGGATTGATGTATAAGAAACATCAAATGCTGGATCAGCTAGTGTACCAGTTGGTGTTACCGAAAGAGAGAAGAATTCAAGTAATGGAATTAGCTCACGAGTCAGTATTTGGCGGACACTTGGGAGAAGAGAAGACACGAGAGAGAATCAAGTTGTCCTTTGTCTGGCCAAAGATGCGTCGAGACGTGGTGAAATTTTGTAAGTCCTGTGAGAAGTGTCAGCTGAAGGCACGAAGTTTGGTGATGGATCGAGTGCCGATTACACCAATTCCAAGGGAAGATGTTCCATTCCGACGGATGACAATGGACGTGGTAGGCCCAATAGAACCGAAGTCAGCAGCAGGGCATAAGTATTGCTTGTGCATAGTGGATTCGTGTACGAGATGGCCGACAATCTTTTTGCTGAAGTCATTGACTGCTAAGGCTGTGTGTGAAGCTTTGATGAAGTTATTCATTGACGTCGGGGTGCCATCTGTGATCACCAGTGACAGAGGCACGAATTTTACAGCCAGTCTTACAAGAGAATTTTTGAAATTGATGGGATGCTGTCCACGATTCGATTCACCGGGACATCCAGAGGCAGCCGGATTAGTCGAGAGATGGAACCAGACGTTCAAGAAGATGGTACAACATGTCATTGTGGAAAATCCAAGACAGTGGCATAAAATCATTCCGTTTACCGTATGGGCATTGAGAGAAGTTCCTAACGCAACGACAGGAGTGGCACCATATCTGCTGGTGTATGGAAAAATGCCAAGAGGACCATTAACTATCTTAAAGGAAAGCTGGACTAAAGAAATAAATCTACCGCCAAACATTGGAGTACAACCAGCAAAGTACCTGAAGAACTTAAGAGCAGACATGGAGAAAGCTTTGATATTTGCTGAGAATTGTGCAGAGGAAAAGCAAAAACAATATGCCAGTCAATACATCAAGAGGGCCAAAGATAAAGAATTCGAACCAGGAGAAAACGTCATCGTCCTGTATCCAACGTCAACCAATAAATTGATCTCACGATGGCATGGTCCATGTACAGTGCTACAAAGAAGATCCAAGTATTCGTATCTGGTGGATATGAATGAAAACGGCCGACGAATCGTCCATGCCAACAAAATGAGGAAGTTCATCGCAAGAACATTATCGTGTGGTCTCATCGTGGAAGAGGACGACGAATTCGGATCAGTGGTAGAGCTACCATTGAAAGAAGACCATGCAGAGACGACACAGAAATCGCTGCAATTGGACTATGAACAGATCGGACATCTTACGTGCGAGCAACAGAAACAGCTACTGGATGTACTGAACCGTTATGCAGACAGATTTTCGGACAAACCTGGATTATGTACATTGGTAGAACACGAAGTGGTGCTGAGACCGGACTTTCGAGAGAAAGAGTTCATGGCTTATCGAATACCGCTGATATACCGCGCAGAAGTGGACAAACAAATACAAGAGATGCTGAAAGCAAACATCATTCAACCGTCGTCGAGCAGAATGGCAAGTCCGCTGGTCATCGTCAAGAAGAAGGACGGATCCTTGAGACTCGCGTGCGACTACAGGTACGTAAATTCATATACTGAAAATTGTCGATATCTCATGCCGATCGTCAACGATGTGCTGAGCAAAGTCGGGAAATCCAAGTTTATTTCCGTCTTGGACTGTCGCAATGCTTACTGGACTTGTCCTGTGAAGAAATCCGACCAATGGAAAACCGCATTCGTTACCCATAATGGACTGTACGAATTTACACGTGTCCCTTTTGGCATGATTAACTCTGGACGGACTTTTGTAAAAGCAATAAACATGATTTTACAACCGATTAATGCATTTACTGAACCCTATGTTGATGACATTGCAGTACATTCTAATGATTGGAACATTCATTTGGAACATTTAGAATTGTTTTTGAAACAAATAAGACTGCATAATGTAACCTTGAACTTGAAGAAATGTGTGTTTGGTAAGAGTGAGGTGAAATTCATCGGTCACCTCATAGGATCAGGGAAGAAGATGATGAATCCAGATAGGATTGACAGTTTGATTAATTTGAAAAACCCTGAAACGAAGAAGCAAGTGAAGCAAGTGTTAGGATTTTTTGGTTTTTACAGACAATTTATTTGTAATTTTGCTGAAATTGCTAAACCATTAACAGATTTAACTAGCAAGCAGACACCTGAGAACATTGTTTGGACTGAGGACCACCAGAAGTCTTTTGATTCTCTTAAAGAAATTGTTTTATCAAATGTGATTTTATACATGTTCGAGGTTGGCAAACCATTTAATTTATACTGTGATAGCAGTGATTTTGCTGTGGGGGCTGTGCTGTCACAAGTGGACGATGAGGGGATAGAACGTCCCGTTTCATTTATCAGTCAGAAGCTGACAGATACCCAGAGGAGATGGGCGACGATTGAGAAGGAAGCCTATGCAATCATATGGGCTTTAAACAAATTGAAAGAAATTATTATTGGTTCCAAGATTAATGTGTTCACTGACCATAATCCTTTAGTTTATTTGACTGAGTCAATGTCGAAGTCTGCTAAGTTAGTCCGATGGTCTTTATCATTGCAAAATTTTGACATTCTGTTGAACTATAAGAAGGGAAAGCTGAATGTAGTAGCGGACTGCTTATCGAGATTGTAGTATAAGATATTTTGTGATTGCATTTAGTATAGAAATTGTTTGTATTTAGTTTAAGCATTATACGTTCGCTAATTTTTAAGATTAATTAGCTCTCTTCAAAAGAAAGGAAGGAGGTAATGTAAGCTAATTTAATCAGTGCACGACGATTGTCGTACAGCGACGCAGGTAGGCCAACTGTAAATTGGCGCGCGGCGTCTGGACAGGTGATTGTCTGGACAGCGCGTGATGTCTAGACGAGCGTACGTTGAGTGTACAAGGAGGGAGTGGAAGTGAAGAAGGAGTGTTGTGTGTTGAGAGCCGTTGAGATAGGCTGTAATAGTTGTTGTTGAGTTGCGATAGAGTAGACTGATGAAGGTAGTAGTCGTGTAGTTGTTATGATAACGCAAGTGTAGTCATTGTTGTGTTGTTGCTGATCGTTTTACTTTACATCGGATTTTGGAGTATAATAAGAAGACTTAAACACGTCGTCGTTGTTGGTTACAAAACAGTGAAAGTCTGTAGATTCTTTACCTAGCCATTTAGCTAATGAAACAGTTATCTAGGGATAGGCCTATGCTACCACGAACTCATACGAAGAAGCTTCCGAAGAGACTGATAGGAGGAGGTGATCACAAGGAGGTTATCACAATTATTATAATCTAACGACCTTTTTAGTTTTTCATCTGTTTCAACTGTGTTTGAATCTAATGCAATATAGGCCTACATGTAGCCTATACATGTAAAACAACACCTGCAACAATTTTCTGTCAGATATCTCTGGGGAATATCCTTCCTGGAAGGGTGAACCGTTCAGAGGCGCTCCCAGTGCGCTCCCAGTGCGAGAAGAGTTTTGAGAAGAGACAAAGCAGAGAAGAGACTACAAGAGAGAAGAGTAGAGCGAACAGAAGAGGAAAGGGCATTCCAAAGAGAAGTTATCATTTTCTTATTACCATTATCTGTGTTTCTTTCTTTCTTTTTGCCTTCGTGCGATTATAAAGATGGCCGTATAATAATAACTGACGACTGTTTGTGAGAGAGTGAACTGTTACTGTCTTCATAGCGATTCACAATATTACCGAACCATAAAGTGTGTTGCTTTGCAGTTATTTATTACGCATATAAACGCGTTTTAAAGGTGTCGAATGACATTCTTTCCTGCTACACTTCACTTACAAATGCGCTAGCGTTGTGCCTCGTTGTACTTTGAAACAGGTCCGCATTTTAAGGACCACATTAAAGACGATTAAAGTTGACCTCTGATATTCTGGCTTAAGATTGGCAGGGTGCTAACCGTTGTTTATTTCCATCATAATTAATTAGGCCGCTGAGGAATCTTAATGAGAGAGAACCGAACAAAGTATCAAATGTATGTTTGTATGTGTATTGTGTTAATTAAACAGCTGAGGAATCTTAAAGTATCGAAGGTCGTTACGGGCGAGAAGACAATATTTCCAGTTTATTTTTCGATTTGGAAATCCATTGGATATTAATTTGGTTCTTGTTTTTTTAATTCACCCCCAGGTTCTAAGTTGACGGGATTTATCGCGTGAGGGTCGGTTAGGGCTCAGGTTAGGCGTCGTGAGGGTCGGTTAGGGTTAGTTTTAGGGTTAGTGCAGTCATTCTGACAGGTGCACATTATACTCAACACATAGAACGGACATGGAAAGCATGATTGGGGGTGAATTAAAAAACAAATACCATTAATTTTTCAAGTTTCTAAGACGCTTTAGGAAATGGAATCGAACGTACGATTAATCTTTACCCAATCTTCTCTGACCATTCTGGTTAACGCCGCCTTTATCTTCTTATCTCTCTTCATCTCACCACACTCGCACTGCCTCTCGTCCCCACCCTTCCATCCACTCCCTCACACCATTTGAGTTTTCAACCGAGAGTTCATACTCAGTGGAACTAAGTTGGCTATCATGGCACACATGTACCCGAGTCTAATGTTAACGCCACAATCCGCCTTCAATATCCTCACGTCTCGACCAACATCCTGTGTTTCGGAACACCCTGTAAGGCAGTAAGGCTACAGTTCTTTTGCGATTTGAACCAAGGGTTATACTGGTTTTTTTGCTAAGTTTTGCTCTGGATACTCAATCTGCAACAGCAGATATTCAGATAGAGTTATAGTGGGCCTTCAATGTAATACCATGCTGAAGCAGAAGTAAACCTACAATGAGGGATTCCGGTATTCTACGTTTTTTCTACTAAAAGAAAAATTCCACAATCTGCACCTGCAGTAGCCTACTACAACACGCTAATGGCGATATTTGGCATTACCTACATGTACATAGGCCTAATAATTATTATGTGAACAGCTTTTTAATTAATTAATGAAGTTTAATAAATCTCAAATGACACGCCTGACAGTACTGTTACTGGTGAATATGTGGAAGCTGTAGGCCTATACTCTGATTCTTGGCATCTCAAAAGATAAAACAAAACAATGATGTTCTCGTAGTTGGGAAACGTTGTCAGATGATGTGTATCGCTAATCACACCTGATCACCTCTGACACTACTCACTATAATACTTTAACATTTAAAGATGAGTTTAGTTGTAGGTAGGCCTATTCGGCTTACTAAATGTGCTATTGATGCTCTTCATAGGCCCTATCTTTGTGACTCTGAGTTTTCAATTTTGTGTATAGTACCATTATGGTTACACTGAAAGAATAATATTAACTTAGGTGATTTTACAGAATTATATCATTACTACAGCATTGTAACCCTCACCCCATAATAATTATAAATAGTTTAGGCTAACTTGCAAGACATAATTCATGTTGCGGCCCGCGAGACACTGTAAATTTTCAAATTTCGCCCACACGATGACTTGAGTTTGAGACCCCTGCTCTATAGGCTATGTAGTCTTTCGTCATGGCCTACTTCTTATCTCGTCTCAAAACCTGACTTTTCTCTCTGGGTTGTGTGGGAGCGTTTCTGAGCGGCTCTTTATAAAGTACAAGCTTATTCACTTATTCACTTACTTACTTACTTACTTACTTACTTGCTTACTTACTTACTTGCTTGCTTACTTACTTACTTACTTGCTTACTTGCTTGCTTACTTACTTACTTACTTACTTAGTTACTTACTTACTTATTTAATTATATCGATAGTTGCACGATAACTGATGAATCCACGAAGTCGAACCTGGCTGCAGACTGCTCTCGTTGGCCGCTGACCGCCGCATTCTCGTCGATGCTCGTTGCACTACTCAGTACTCACCTTCCTTCTCCGACGACGTCTCTGATCTGCGTAACCTTGTACGTTCACTGACTTATCAAACGCTGCTACATCAGCTGATGTTGACGACGTCATTATTATTGTTTGGTAATAATAACGACGGCACAACGTGTGTCTGATTGACGATCATAGCCATAACAGTCATGTCGATAGCCACTGCAGCTGCAGATAATAACTATTAATGCATTCCGCAGTACGTGAGCGCACGCCTACAAGCGCAGATAGCATGCACGTATTGCAATTACAATTATTATATATATAAGGCGAAGTCGAATTCTGAATTCTGTGGCGATGTCCCGTTGTGCGCAAAGTTCCCCCGGTCAAAGGCTTTTGATCTAAATATATCTAATTCGCGAAATTATTTTTTGCATCTTTGTATGAGAATCTAGAATTCATCGTGACTATAATTGGCAGCTCTCAATTCACTTTAAGACCAAAGTTATAGACATTTTAAATTTCGATGTGGTAGTTAGCGCCTATTAGACGGGGAGACAAGAAGAGTCACCCAGGAAAAATTGATGACAAGCAAATCTCTACATGAACTTAATCCATACACTTTGTAGTAAGTCCTGGTGAAGATACACACAGATCGGACGACAATTAATATACAGGGTGGACCAAAAAAGACGCCTACGAGGTTTTTGCCAATTATAGACCAGGCTTGGAATCTGAAAATGACACTGTTAGAAGCAAACCATGTAAAAATTTGCTAACAGGCGTTTCTGTACTAATTTAACCCTACTAAAAACGAAAATCACGGTTAGCAAGCTGGAAGTTTAGGGGTTACATGGGAAAACAAGATGGCGGACAAAATAGCGGTCAGTTGCTTCACATGGCTAAAAGTAAAGTATTGCATGTGATAGAAACACGATAATGGACTCTGAATTAAGATTTTAGATTTCAAGGATTGCAATAGAACCAAAAAAACACACTCAGCATTGCAGAGAAAATCAAAATGGCGGACAAAATGGCGGCCAGAAACTTAAACGGCTATAAGTGAAGTTATGTATGAGATGGAAACATGATTTCGGAGTCTAAATCAACAGTTTAGAGGTCAAGGAATGCAATGGAACCATGGTCACATATCAGGCACTGCAAGAAAACCAAAATGGCGGACAAAATGGCGGCCATGATCTTAAAATGGTTATAAGTGAAGTCATGTATGCAATGGAAACATTATCTCAGGGTCTAAATCAACATTTTCGAGGTCAAGAAATACGAGGGAACCAATGGCACATATTTTGTAGCATGGCAAGAATACAAAATGGCGGCCAGAAGCTTATTATAGCTATAAGTGAAGCCATAAATCTAATGAAAACATAATTTCAGAGTCTAAATCAACATTTTCAAGGTCAAGGAATGCTATGGAATCGACAATATCACATAGGGTGCACTACCAATAAACCAAAGTGGCGGACGAAATGGCGGCCAGAATCTCAAAATGGATAATGATCGTTCAAATTATCACAATTCCCTCAGCAAGTCTTAAACCAAGGTAGTCTTCGTCAAAATTATGATGGAAGATTGGGATGTCATGCAGGGCCCTGTTAGAGCATATCAAGCTGACTGTCTCATGGCTCTGGGAACACCAATGTGCCTTGAACGTCTCTGAAAACCAGTGGCATTGATGCCCTCTGATAAGTAGGCTAACTTTTCCAGTCTGCATCTCTCTTATAACAGAGACACAATTATCATTCATTTATTTATGATATATTTTATGTAGAGCCTCTTCAAGATGGGCCAATCAGAATCGCGCCCGATCCAACCACGGCTAAAATTAATAGGACAGTTTTGAGATTCGTAAGGAACGAAGAGGAGTGACCCGTGGGCAATACACGCTGTGAACAGAGGTGGTCTATCCAGGTTATAGAACCAGCTACAGAGAATAAACGGTGCTATCGAATAGCAGTCTGTGATTGAACCAAAAGCTCAGCTTGGTCCACCAAGTGCAGAGTGGGTCGACGCTGGACACCCTGGGTGGAAAAACAGATATAGGCTATGCAGCTAATCATTATAATGGGGCTATAATCCCTGAAAGCACCGCCTAACCAACACACATACCCTGAAGGCGATCCGCGGTTTCAATCTTACTTATTTGAACACTCTCAAATGATCACGATTATCTGGAAACTTCAGGTCTGTTTGGGTTCCTGTCTTTTTGGGTGCTAGAGGCTATAGCTAGGGTTCTCTGCCTTAGGACCACTTCTAATCATTTTATACATGGCAGATATTACTACTCTTATTTCCAGGCACTCTTTCTCACTGGTCGCTTTTCGCTTTCTTTGTACATATTACCAAGCTTACTCGCTCCTCCTATTTCCAACTGGGTTTTGCTCTGAAAAATCTCAAAGATCTCATTCACTCTCCTCATTCTACAGCTTCTCTTCGACCTCTTTGCTCTTCGAACTGCAATGATCCGTATGTCCCGTAATCAAAGACCACTTTGGCCCAAACTAGATAATTTGCAACCATAGCCCTTTCCTTCTGGAATGCCCTCCCTTCCTCTTTACGTGTTCTTCCTATAGATCCATTTCTATCTCTACTCAAACTACATTTCTTCTCTGGGGTACACACACTGGAAGTGCTACTGAATGGACACTGCTATTAGCTTAAAATTACTTCACATTCTATTACATAAGGGCCAAACTTCGGAAAAGTTTCTTTTTCAGTGACCAAGCAAACTTGAAGTTGCATTATATCCACTTGGCGCATACATACACAACTCAGTTGGCTGAATTGTCTGATGACAGACTGCATACAGTCATTAATAGGCCTAATGGTCCTAATCACGTATATCCCTGTCTTTACTCCCTCCATTTTAGGTAACGGATTGACTATAACCATCGGGGCGATAACCATCGGAGAGTGCCTGGTGTAGTGGGTATGTTCGTTGCCTTGCAGCCGAAAGGTTGCAGGTTCGAATCCACCTCAAGTCGCCGCATAAGGACCTTGGGCAAGTCTTTCACTCGCAATTGCTCAGCGCTTTGGCGTGAAATTTCCAATGCAGTGTCCGCGCTGTAGTTGGCAGCGCCTCTGAGTAGCGAATGCTTGAAGGGGCGCTACAACAAGTGCACATACAAACATCGAGCTTGACCACATAACTTTTCACTAGGCCTAGCCTACCTATAAGCTAGGCTAAAGATCGTCATAACAGATCCTCATCTATAGCGTATACTCTGGTTTAGGCATACCTACTGGTCTGACATTATATTTTATCTTTGCGCTATGACAGCCTCCGAAACTATCCTTTACAATATTGAATAGTTGTGTGACTTGTGTCTGTGTCAGCTTAGCCTTAGCACTTCTAATGACGCTTCGATTTATTGATTACAAAATAACCCACACGCATCATAGCCACTGTAGGTCTACTCGCCCGTGAAAATGTACAAATAATTCAATTGGACCACCACAACCTCACAAAAAATAAACTTACCAAAATAGTACTGATTTTCGGATAATAACTAATAACTATAAGATATTTGAATTGTTTTAAAACTCTTTAAATAGAATAATAATTATAAGATCGACGTTTGTTTACAACCGAGAAAGCGCGTGCTTGCTACTGAATATTCATAAAGTGCGATTCAAATAATGACGAAATTATGACGTTTACTATTGAATATTCAAACAGCGGCGATTTATTAACGTTGAAATGGGACGTTTTCTGCTGAATATTCATAAGGCGGTGATCGATTGATGCGCCACAGCCAAAAACATAGTTCGCTACTAAATTGCTTCCTAAAAAGATGCAAACTGATCATGAACTGTGTATCTATTTTTGCAACATCTACGAACAAATATGTACATGAAAAAGTCAAATGTAGCTTGTCATCAATTTTTCGGAGGTCTTGCAGTGAGAATATTTATAACGCTCGGTCTATATACAGATATTTTAAGAAGCGATTTAACCTTACGCCGCCATTATTTAGCAAACGGCTGCATGACGTCATTCGTGACGCTCACAGTATTAATCAAGTTATTAATAGGCGCTCTCAGTGCATAAAGCATAGACTAGAGAAAGGAGAATGTTAATATGGGTGGGTGAATGTGTGTGCGTTTGTAAATAATTATACACCTACAGTTTCACAGATATTGATCACCAGAACGACCCAGTGAAAGGGTTGGTGAATGAATTTAGCTAACCACGGAGGCCTGGGCGGATACGATATTCGCGCAATTTCGGAGCTTTAGGCTACACCTCAAATCCCTTGCAGCTAGCCTACAGATACAATGCGACCAGGAACGTCACGCCCACAGTCAGCATACACACCCCGCAGGGGCGAGTCGGGTTTGGTTGTGGGAGGGGTTTACCAAAAATGTGCAAGGGCTAACCAAAATGTTCCGGGAAATGCGTCTAGCCGCAAAGGAGTGGAGTCTGGGTGGGGCCGGGTCAGAGAGCGGGGAGGGCGTAGCGGTTGGAGGTGGGGTGATGCGGGGTGATGCGGGGTAGAAGCGGTGAGCGGTGTATGGAAGCGGAAAAGGTGGGACGATGGCTGGGGTGGGAGCGGTGAGCAGGGTGAGAGCGAAGAGGGGCGGTGTGTGGGTGCGGAAGGGGGCGGGACGAAAACGGCGGGAGCGGTGAGCAGGGTTGGAGCTGGGTGCCATGGAGGGATAGGTGAAAACCAAAAATTCCCCGGGCAACGCCGGGTTTCACAGCTAGTTAATATATACACCGTGATTCAAAAAAGGAAGCCGAACTGTTTTGCATATATCTCTAATACCTGATGACATATCAAACAAAAATTTTCCAAGTATTTAGAGAAGTGGACTAAGAATATGATACAAAGTTTTATGAGATAAAGTTGAACGGATAAAAAGATTTGAATATTTAAATTTCATATACCGAAATTTCAGTTTACAAGGATTTTTTTGTCAAATTCAATAAAAAGTAAGCCAAACTATTTTTATTACATCTCTGATGTTTGATGAGTAATCATAATTTTTCCCCCAATATTTAGGTAATTGAACCAAGAATAGTTTTCCAGATTATCATGTCATAAATTTAAAGGGATAGAAAGATATGGATATTTCAACTTCATCACACGAAATTTCAGTTTTCAGCTAGTCTGTTATGGTGTCCGTTGCGGTTTCGACGCTTGGCCGTTCCCATTTAGTCTTCATCGATCCTGGAGTGAAATTAATGTCTCCTATTATCGCGATGTTCTGCTGTCGCAGCATCCTCTATCTGTAAACAGAAATTTTGTCCCAGAAGGTAGCTTTGTTTTTCAGCAGAACAGTGCCAGCCCACAGAACCAAGGAAACCATCGAAATGCTGACAAGAGAGACGCTAGATTTCATTTATCCCACATTACAGCCCAGTGTTTAATCTAGACGTCTCTGGGGGGAAGTCCCTCCAGGGATTGACAATTCCCCCCCACCCCCCAGAAAAGTTTGACAAAATGATATTGGTTTTTAATTACTATTTTCATTATTGTTTTTCACGAAGTGTTATAATATATCGTGATGTTATTTACTATTATATGATTATAATGACATTATTTACTATTATTATATATGTTACTATCATGTTGCAGTGAGTATAACTTATTGTATATATTTGTATAGACACAATTTTTCCACAACTAAAATCAGAAAAATTTGACAAAATGATAATAGGTTTAGTTGCTGTTGACATCATCGTATTATGTGAACTGTTATAATATACTGTTATACTATTAATTATTATTGTGGTTAATGGTTATAATGTTATTATTTACTATTAATATATGACACAATCCTGCTAGAATGAGAATAACTTACTGCTAATATTTGTATAAATACTAGTTTTGTACAACTGAATGGCTTTTCACCAGTGGTATCCTTCAAATTTTAAATTGTAAAATTTCAAGTACACTCTTATAAGCACTGAAAAGTACAGGCATTTTGTTAATATGGCACCTTAATATTGCAATGTGGAAATTCAAAAAGTTTCTGATGAGGCTCTGAAAAAGTACAGATATTTTGTTAAGATGGTACTTTAAAATGCTACCATTGCAATGTAAAAATTAAAAAAATTCTGAAGAGGCTCTGAAAAAGTACAGGTATTTTGTTAAAATGGTAACTTACATTTGTAAAATGCTACCATTGCAATGTGGAAACTCAAAAAGTTTCTGATGGGCAAATAGCACATCCCCCTCCCCATACCCCTCCCCCTGCGGGACACGTAGGCTTTAAGTTTCTTCAACTTTGCACAGAAAATCAAAGCGTTTGCATTTCCTATTAATTTCTGGTATTATTTTAAAGAGGAACCTATGTAGCGCCGTTGTTTAATGGCGACAACTTTTGTAAGAAAAATTGTAGTGGCAGGACTTTCGTTTTAAAAAATAAGAACGCCATGCCCTAACGAAGGCTTTCATTTGCCCATCAGCACCACCCGTAGATTCGTTTACTAGTTCAGTCAATCAAGTTTTGTTTCTCGTGGAATCACCATGATCATCATGCACCGTGAGCTCTGAGTAGTGTGCTCTTATGCGTCTGATGTCAGGAGGTCTGCCTCTCTTGTTATTCCTTCAATAATTAATTATTCCATATACCACAGTTTAGAGCTTCATGTCGTCTCCCATCCTGACAAGTTAGAGGGAATGGAAGCAATCAGAAATTTGAGGCTCTAATTGTCTCACGTGGAAACCTTCAAAATCTGTTGTTGGTGATGAGAAACAATGTTAAGCTTCGCTCTGATAAACTGGACAAGTGAAGCTGGGGTTGTTTTTCTCTGTGGCTAACTGTTGCATTGTTGATCATGGCATCATCCTACAACTAATAAGCGTCTATGGTACAGTATTTGAGACAGATAATTGTCCCCGTGGTAATTGTCAGGGGGTAATTGTCCTAGAACCGACTATAGGACCTATTGACGAGAAGATTTATATCACATCATGCATATGACGCCAGTCATTATGCGTGGCATGAAACACAGTGAAAAGTATCAGATGTCGCTTGTCTTGTTTTTTTAAGTAGGCCCACAAATTAAAAAATGCACCTACAAATATCACTTTATAATATTATTTAATCACCATTTGAACAAAATCAAGCGTTAAAATCAACAGCAATTATGGCCTATTATAGGCTACACTGAAGTTGCCGACATTTAGTCAAATAAACCAGCGAATAACACTCCCGAATGTTCAGTCACCATTAAAACACACTCGAATCCTTAGCCTCAACAACTCTCTGAAGTCGATAAAGTTTTTGTTCAAGAAAGCAACGAATGATTTTCTCAAATGGAAGATTGCCTTTCAGTGCGTTAAATTCATACACAACTTCAGATATTAAATTATTGCAGTCGATGAGACATCTCACTTTCAAATATCTTGCCAGAAAATGCTTTCCCAGAAAATAATGGCATTTACTGGAATAAGGCTTCAAAAGAACTGTTGAAAGTAACGTACTGCTATTGGAGAACTCTTGAAAGAATTTGTTTTGTAAAGTTGACGTTTCACTTACTTCCCTTGACGGAAATAGATAGCAAACAAGTGTGTAAAGTCCAAGCAAGCATTGAATGTCTCTGTCGAAATAGACGTCAAACGGAGGCAAAACCATAATGTTTGCAAACGCAAATTCCTTCAAATCAATCCGCACAGCAGGTTTATTGAGAATTATTTCGCATGATTGCAAAACTTCTCTGTATTTACGACATTTGTATAAAAAAGCAGCACGGTAACAATTAACTGTACTGCATTCAATTTCGAAATCTGTGCAAATCGCATTGTAAAACGATGCCATATGACTTAAGGAATATTGCTTAAGCAACTGACTAATATCGTCTTCATCTGACAAACAACTCTCATTATGCGATTCCAAGAAATGCCTTCGATCTTTTCTTTGATATTCGAGTAAAACATTCTTTCCTTTCTGTCCATTTTTTGACGATTTTCGATTTGTAATAGCCATTAAAATTACATCTAGTGGGAATGATGCAATTTGATAAATGTCATTTAGTCTCACAACTCTTAATGTTTCTTCAAGTGACAAATTTAGTAAATGACGAGCAAACACCTGTGGTGTAAGGCGCAGATCAAGAAGATACTGCCTACCATGATTGTAGTATAAAGGAGAGTCTTTCGTCTTCAGGAAAATCAAATAAAATCCAATTATCTTAGAAATGTCTTCAATATACATCAAACAACCTGCATTTAATGCTTGTGTATCCGCAGTCATCTCAAGCATGATCACTATCGAGCAAAGGTCTATGGAATGTTGATATTCTGATGTAGCAAAATAAAGAGCTGCCAAGTATGTAAAAGTGGCACTGTCGGATTCATTTCTTTCAATACCCAATGCTGACCGGAGAAGTTTCTTTGATATTTCAGAGACAAGTTGAAATTCTAAAGCATCATTTGAACCACACAGATTTTCCATCAGATCCTGAGCCTTTATGAAATCTAATTGGCGTTCACTAGCATCAATGTTTAATGGTCGTGACAAGCTGTGGTGTCTTGAATTAAAATGTTTTTTTTTTTTAGAAACTTTTCTCATTACTTCAGCCAACCATCGTTTGTAACCACTGTACTTTACTGTAGAGTCCAATAATCTGGCTGCGTACAATAAGCGCAGCATTGATCCGTAAAACCAATAACATGAATCGTACTCTGCGGCTTGTAGAAAATAGAATTCATCCCCCAAAAAAGAACAAACTCTCACAATGTATTGGGACATATCGACAAGTATACTTTCCGGTTCTCCTCGTGCTAAGTCATGTGCATCCTCAATATCTATAAAGGATCTTAACGAAATATAAAAGTCAATGAATTTGGGATGATTTGCTTTCATCGCCTCACGGATCTTCAGCAAATACTCACAGCTTAAGACTTCTCGAGTGCAGTTTTCATCAAATAGTTTAACAAAACTTGGCTTCAGATAATGTTCCACAAACCAAAGGCTGAGATTGTCAGTAAGAGAATAATAAATCAAATTTGAAAAAGTTTGATCGACGATCTTCCGGTTAAATTGTTCATGAAATAAATTTGCTTGAGGGATAAAATAATTTGGACATATTGCCTCTGTGAGCCATATTGCAAGTTTCTCCAATAACCTGCAACATATTTTAATGACAGAAAAGGAATTCCACCATTTTGGTGATAAATCTTCACAAGACCACAGCATCAGTGTTTTAAAATGATATGTACAGAGAACTTCAACTTCCTTTGGACAATCTTTTTCTATTAATTCTCTTTTGGCAAGGAATCTAAGCATATGATAAACAATCTGCTGAACTGGAGTCCAACTTTTAATCAAGATGACTTCCGCAACTGAAAATGACAGTCTCCACTGATTTTCATCATTTCTGCATGAAGTATGCTTCGCAGATACAACATGACAACCATTCTGAACTACCTCATGGATGATGGCAGCCGTCGGCCATCCGTGGTTTCTTCGTCGATGGGGCCATTGTTTGGCTTCGTTTGGCCACTGTGGGCACCATACAGATCTAACCATATCGAATGTAGGATTAGGCCTATGTGAGGTCGTGTCAAATAAACTTCCTCTTAGTGCGGGACCAACAATGTGCAAATATTCTTCATTGTCTCGCGTGTAACTTTTAAACATTTCGGTTGGGTCTATAATTGTTTGTTCGTCAGCCTTAATGAATTCGTAAGTTTTGTGTTCACAGTTATAAACCATTGCTCCCAAATCACGAAGTCGTACAAAGGATGGATAATCAAGGTACGGTTCCATCAACATACACTCTATTTTCGTATCTGTATGACGGCTATCATACGGATATATTGGTTTTTCACTTGTAAAGGCTATTTCTTCGGTTAACAATAAAAAGATGTCAACGTCGCCGATGCATGTCTGTAGCGGTTGAATGAAGAACTCAGCGCAGCTTCCACATACAACAAAATACAATTCGTCCCATACATTGAAATCGTCTACATGCATCGAGAAAGCAGGTTTATCAGTGTTCGATTTTGAACGTATTCGACATGTATCGACGATGAATGCTGATACGATGTCTTCTTCCATTACTAAACGAAAATCAGACAACATTGTGCGCATTATTTGCATTGTATTTGTTATATTGCATTTAAACATTTATGAAACGCCTCTTGTATGTTGAACCGTTCAGAGGCAGGAGAGACTTTCATACCGAACTGTCACAGAAGGCACATTGCAAAAGGACCAATTGGGGCTAATGAGTAATGATCGAAACTAAGGCAAGGTAGTTCGAGAGCGAGGAACAAATATTTCGAGTTTTGGATGGTCGAACCGAACGGTGGAAGGAAGCTGAGTGAGGACAAAGTATGACATCATTCAGATAATTCGAAGCAAGACCCCGCTGAACCTTTAGGAGCAGAGTGAGGATCTTAAGTAGTGTGCGAACAACAAAACGAGGAAGCCAGTTCATCCGACATAGTAATAGATATGCGAAGGATGCAATCAACCTAGCATTTGAATTGAGTACCGATTGAACCGATTTTAGATGAGCTTTAGGAAGACCAATGAGAAGAGAACTGCATAATTTAGTCAATTCGAGAACATATATATGTGGGGCGCGGTGGTGTAGTGGTGGCGTCGTTGCCTTGGAGCCGGAAGGTCCGAGGTTCGAATCCACCTCCCCGCGTAGAGACCTTGGGCAAGTCCTTCACTCACAATTGCTCAGCGCTTCGGCGTGAAACTCCGATGCAGTGTCCGCTCTGCATCGGGAGCGCCTCTGAGTAGAGAGAACTTGAAGGGGCGCTATAACAAGTGCACATACGAACAAATATATACTGCCGTGCTAAGCAAAAAGACAGTAACTCAAAAAAGACGATTTTGCGTAAAACGCTAAAGAAGAAATCGGTTTAATTCAACCAGAAATAAAGCTAGAATCTTTCTGAATTTTTGCAAGCAGTTATATATAAACTACTGAATTTTGAAACTAAACTAGTTTTTTGTGAAATTTGTGTAAAAATTGTATAAAAATGAGATACCGCTTTTTTGCTTAGTATCGAAGAATTGAACATCGGTTTGATGCTAAGCAAGAAAGCAGTAACTCATCGTATGGTAGAGCGGGCTGGTTAAAAATAATTGTTCTCTTTGTGACACAAACATGAAATTTGGTATATACAATGAACATGTCCTAAGAAAAATATTTGGCTATAGGGTCATTGCAGATTTGCCCTCTGGCTCCAATGGCAGCTTTTTTTCCAAAATGGACGACATAAATACATACTTTTAAATATCTCGGCTTCTATTTCACTTAGAAGTGTCATCTTAGTGTCTAATCATACATATTTAGGGACGATGATTCCCATAGTGCCATCTAAAACCAACTCTGGCTTCAACGGCGGCCATTTTTCAAAATGGCCGACCAAAATCGTGATTTTTTAATATCTCAGCATTGAATCCACTTAGAATCGTCATCTTGGTGCCTAAATATACATATTTAGGGACAATGATTTCATTGGAGCCACCCAAAGCTTCATCTGGCCTCAATGGCGGTCATTTTCAAAATGGCCGTCCAAAGTGTGATTTTTGCAAATCCCTCTTTTTGGGTCGGCCATTTTGGAAAATGGTGGTCATTTAGGTCACTGGGAACTATGTGATGGCCCTAGTGAAATCCCTGACTGAAATGTGCATGTTTTGACACCAAGATAACAATTCAAAGTGAACTGAAAGCCTAGATATTAACAAATCCCTCTTTTTGGGTCCGCCATTTTGGAAAATGGCCGCCATTGAGGCCATGGGAAACTTTGTGATGGCCCTATTTAGATCCTTGACCTGAGATGTGTATGTTTTGACACCAAGATGGCGATTCTAAGTTAATTGAGAGCCGTGATATTGACAAATTCTTCTGTTGGGTCGGCCATTTTGGAAAATGGCCGCCATTGAGGCCATTGGGAAAATTTGGATGGCTCCACTGGAATTCATGACCTTGAATGTGTATGTTTTGACACCAAGATGACGATTCTAAGTGAATTGTAAGCTGATAAATTGAAAAATCCATATTTTGAACGCCATTTTGGAAAATGGCCGCCATTCAGACCCATGGGGAAACTTTTAGATGACGCTAATGGACGCCTTGACCTTGAATGTGTATGTTTTGACACCAAGATGACGATTCTAGGTGATTTGAAAGCCGATATATTGATATATCTGTAAATCGGTCGGACTTGAATATACATGGAATACTAAGCAAGAAGACATTAACTCAAGTTACTGCTTTTTTGCTTAGCACGACGACCCAATTTTGAGAAACTGTTAATTTAGTTTCCGTTTTTTTTCCATGTTCCCAGACCGATACCGTTTCCTTGCTTCCAGATATGATAGAACATGTTTTCAGGATGTGAAAACAAGTGCTAACTCAAAAACGGAAAAACTTGAGTTACTGTCTTTTTGCTTAGCACGGCAGTATAAAGTCATGAAATGAGGCAGTGAAGATGGAGGAGGAGACAGAGCGACGATTGATACGTCTTAATTGAAAATAAGAGGAGCATATCAGATTGGAAATGTGCTCAGTAGGCCTAAAGGCAAATGAGCTTTATCAAATACAACGCCAACATCAGGACAGTATAAAAAGTGTAAGTCATTTAAATCTGTTCTGGTCTTTCACTCTTGCCCCTCAATTCAACTCACCTTATTTGTTCCAAGCAGTCGACTTATCCTCAATGTCCACATCGTAGACGACATTTCACATGTGCATTGGATGACTCTTACGAAACTCTTTCTTCACATTACCCCGGTACATGTATTATTCAACTACCATAATCACTTTCAAATGCATCAATAATTATATCACTCATAAGAATTTGATTCAAATCTACTTCTCCAATCTGCATGGGCGGAGTTTATCAGGAGCTACGGGTGGCTAAGCCCCCCCCAAGAAGTTTCCAAACAATATTTTGCAATAGATTTCAAGAGATTTTCAACAACCGACAGAAAAATGGTATGTTTTTATGAGATTTCAGAGCTGAATGACTAAAAAGGTCATCAAAATTATTGTCCCGAAAAAAAGGTATTCATAAATGTGTATAATATTATATTGTCGACGTCGCTCGTAAGCCCAAGTTATATTTACCCCCCCCCCACCCAAAGAACTGAAACCAAACTCCGCCTATGCCAACCTGTTAGTAAATCTTACCGAGATAATTATGTCAATTTCCTCTCCTCCTAAACACCAGAGAAGTTCTGCTGTTGCGACCTCTGATCTCTGAGCAACTTTATCAATGCTGACATGGATATAGTCGAGTCTGGTGTAATATATTATGAGGGCATCCTCTCTGGCTAACAGCAACACTTGTAAATACGTTGAGGCTTCACGCTTAGCTTCGTTATATACTAAGTCACCTTAGACTTAGAGAAATACGAACGTAATTTTATGGTCAGAGTCTCAAAGATAACCTCGTTTATATTGAATACATAGGATATTTCGATTGCACTTAAAGGCTGTTTTTATTACTGAGGCACTTAAGCGGAGTCCCTCCCACCCACAGCGGCAGACATGAATTTTAATCATGTGATTTATGAGCAAATAAACCAAAACATGTCAGACGTCTCATGTGCTGCATAGAGATATACAGCATTTTATTGCATGCTTTATTAAATGTACATTGTACATAGACCTGGGAGTCGACCCCCAATAAGTCGACACCAGTCGACTAGGTCATCCCAAGTCGGGTCGCATATAGGCATTCCGTACCCGATTTCGTAACACTGCCAGCCTTAAGCGCCTTCTCATTGGTCGATTCCATATTATGAATTATTCATAACCAGTGACATCGTTAAGCACGTTTTTGTTTACAGACTTTGCGTTTTGCGTTGGCAATGCCAATAATCTTAGGCTATTATGTTTAATAACTCGCAGCTTTTGCGTCCATCAGGCCTATTATGGCAGTTACCTGCTAAGATTTATAAAGTGCTTTATAGTCTACACCAAACAGTTTTGAATATAATGGGATAAAGCTGCGTTGCGTGATTTATTATTGGGCGGATATGCTTTGTCATTAAGTGCTTTTAGCTCCATGTAGCCTAGTGCAGGCTGTCTGTTCAGCTAGTATAGTTAAGATTTATGTAGTCTGTAATCTGAGTTCCTGCAAACTGTTTCAACTGCATAATTGTACACTGTAACCGATTGCGGTCTTTCAACCGGATTGTTGAATGGACGAAAATTATTATTATTATACTGCCCCACCCGAAATTTTAAACACCCGACTTTAGTTTAATAATTGTATTTAAAATGTAAGCAATTGGCAGGTAGGTCAGGCTATAAAATATGTTCTGACTTCGCTATGTCTGAATGGTGACAAGTTGCCATTATAATACTATACATGTAGGTTGCGGCCTGTCAACCGTATTGAATAAAGAAAATTTTATTTATTGATGAGCAATGCTAACAGAGTAACACTGATGTTTATAGCAAAAGCCTTTTTATTATGTAAAGCCATAGGGCTACTTGCATTCATATTAATGCTTTTATTGGCACGCCTATTTAGGCTATTCATAATTCAGCATTTACGTTCACTCTTACATGACTGTTTAAGGAATTTTTAGAACTGCATAACGCCACAACCTCTTCTTTCCTTTCCCATCCTCCATGGTAAATTACTTCCAATCGGAGGACAATGACCTTTTTGCTAGTTTTTAACTGCACAGAAGTGTTTATACTAATCTATTCCTGTCAGAAAGTCAGAACGTGGAATTAGAAGGTCTGTGAACGTGGATGCAAAGGGTTCTGATTCATGATTCAAAATAATCAAATTTGAATAATGTGAATGAAGGTAACCGTCACACATCGTAATAAAACGTATCTAGGTCTCTAGATAATAGGCCTATGCAATTGCGCATGGACTACACATAGGTTTAAAATTTAGGATGATTTTCACTAGAACTGAGATTGACGTGAACTAGGCCTACTGTGCTTAAGCTCAAAATATTACTGGTTGTCGAACTGTAGGCATGGAAAATGAGACAGTTCACGAAAACTGAATAAACCTAGAGCTTTTAAAGTTACAATTGGGAATGTGTGGAACACTAATTTCAACTGGTGCATATTTAGGCAACTGAATTTTAGTCAGATCTAATGTAATGACTTCTGTAGCGCAGTTTTAATTTTTGGTATCGCAGGAGGCGGTTGATTCAACGAAGCAGACGCCTGTTGCATCACATAGGCCTATAGCTGTTGACAACAGCGTATTATTGAAGCGATGAGTTGGTGGATGACATATTCGCTGGCACGCACGTAACAACGCGTAACGTTTGCATTTGATTTTTTGCTCTGATTAGAAGTCTACATTCACACTGTCTTAGATTACTTCACTATCGAATGGAAACTCCTTATAACTTTATGCGCACCGCAATCGGCCATTTTTCCACGTATGCCAACAACAGCAGAAACAACAGCGCACGAGAAGGCACTAAACACGTCATTGGTTATGAATATTCATAATCTGGAACCGGCCAATGTAAAAGCGTTATGTCCTGCAATGCTACGAAATCGGGTACGGAATGCCTATATGCTCCCCGGTGTGCAAAATGTGTTGACGCGTAAGGTACATGTATGCGTCATAAAGTTAAGAAACTAAGAGGATGGTATTCCGTGTCAGCGTTTTCAGTAGGCAATGATTAGTAGTGAGCGCCTCTGAGTAGTTTTTTGAGCGGCTCTGAGTAGATTTAACTGCAGATAAACTGCACCAAAATCTATCTCTCTAATAATAATATGGCAGAGGTTTGGAACTTTGGACACAATCTTCCATTGTACCCAGAGAAACATTCGAAGATAAGATGAGAGAGAGAAAACTAATGTGGTTTGGTGATGTTGTAAGAATGAATAGACGACTAGATATATATCCCTGATCTGTCTCTGTGGTGAAAGAACTCGCATCTCCAACGGACATCGCATTCTACACGAAACTCCGAACAGTACGGATTAATTGGTTTTAAGTACATTGAATGATTGAGGAGTTTAATGCATTATGTCTAAACACATTTATTAAACACCTTTATATTGAATAATTATTGAGCCATAAATGTCTTCTTCGCCCATCCGTCGACAATAAATTCCATTTTGCGTTTCGATCCAAACTTGCGGATAAGAGAAAATAACGCTTGTCCTATTGCTACAGTTAACAACGACGCTAATAGTAATCGTTCTGTTCACATATCGTCGTTCAACTATAGCAAAACAACCAATACAGCTTCACTTAGCATTTTAGCAACAACCACAACCGATGATATCCCAATTATTAATATTGGCGCTATAAAAATTCTAAAATTAGATTGTACTGGGCTAGCAGGGTAAAGTTGAATTGTTTCGTTAAAATAGGTTAATCACTGGTGCATTCGTGGCTAAGCTCCATGAAAATAGCGTCATCATTAGACACCTTAAAATATTGATTAGGTGTGACATAAACAAAGAAGTTTGCAATTGGACGTTGTATATAGCCAATGTCTTCACTTAAAATTGCGTAATAAGTGCTGTAATATGCCAAGCAAATTTTTGTCCAGGGTAACGGCCTCTGTTGCCATAGAGACATATACCCTGGTCAAGTCGGATCCATCATCATGGGTGCAATCAATCTTGTAAATATTCAATCTACTGACGGAGACTGTATAATGATGACAGTTTCTACCGTTAAGAACCACAACAAAGAATGTGAACATGTAAAAATGCCAATGCCTGAAGAACAACCTTCAGGTGTTTCTTATGATAAAAACAATGTTGAAATTGAAGATGACGACGAACATGATGATGAGATTGATAGTGCCAATAACGACGACGATATTGATGAAGCCGAGAGACCGGAATACAAGTCAAGATCCGGATATGTCTAATGCACTGTCACACATTTAGTTAACGAAAACAATAAACACCCTCAAAATGGATGCAAATAGTGTTTGAAATAGGGCAGTCGGCGGAAGTCTTTGCAATGCATCGTCTCTCTAGTCTTCGTTAACACTTTGAACCCTGCTACTCACCAAATTAGACTTCTATGAATTTATTTACATGTAAATGCTTTGGCAGTAAATAAAAAAAATTAAAGGCGACTCACATGATGAGTAGTAACGGACATGTAAAATAAGCAAAAGATTTCGTTGAAGGCGGCTGTGAGAATGATAAAAGGCATTGTGAGACAAATGGTGGTATATAATTATGATGTGTATGATTCGAATGAATTTGAAACTGGTAAAATTATGTCAGACGACGACGATGCTGAAGTAGATAATAATCTGTACATTGGTTGGAACTGATCAAAATAATGACAAAACTGCATCGTCTCCGACGCAATTAATGGCCACGAAGACTGGTTCTCAGTTTTACTTTTTAAAGGAAAACATGGAACACATCAATGCGCTGGTTAGAGAAACTTAGAGCACTCACTTTAAACACCTTTAAACGAGGATTATGTAGTCTTATATAAGTCTGGCACGCATGCGGCGACAAAATAGATCTCCCAAGATTATAAGGTTTCTTCCGTCAAACGGAACCTGAGCAAATCTGTCCATAACAATAATAACAACAATAATTATTGATCAGCTGCATCGCAGATATTCCGTTGAATGGTATAATTGTGTGCAATTCAAAGTTTAATAAGAAACTATAGTCGTTCTAATTTCAAATGAAATGAACATTACTATTATTGGTGTGCATGCTGCTGTTGTGGCGCAATATATTTCCGATAGATCTATCGAATTACAATACAGTAACTGTTCTGTGTAGGTTTTGCGTTTGTGACCGTCAATATACCTGTGTGACAATAAGATCCTCTGTGAGTATGACTACCCGGGGCCGTTGGCATTATAGTCAATATGTCATACGGTTACAACGCTTTGACTCAGATCAAGCGCCAAACACAGAGTATTCTCAATGATGATATATCCAAGCGGATACGGAAGTCCAAATCAAAAGTAATCATCGGCTGAATAATAACCAACGTCTAAATGCGAAGAGACAGGATATTTTACAATGCGATCTGTTTAACGTAAATTATTGTTTGTGGATTTTCCCTTCTTGCACTATGCATAGATTTTATGACGTGGGACACGTCGTAGCCAAGTGGTTTATCTCAGTAATGATACTTTTAATAGAAAGACAATAAACCTTAAAAGAGGTGTGTAAATATTTTTTAACTTTTTGTGAGATAAGTGTTGTAGTGCAGCAGTTACTGTTTGATAGAAAAGATCTTTTGTGTCGGCCTTCTCCTTCTTTCACGCTTTGGACTGTCACCGTCTGGCACTGGACCACGTGCGACCCATGCATGATAATACATTATTCAATGGTTGGATTAAGGATGCACATGCAAACGATTCGATAATTGTACAAATCTTTTATGTATTCTTTTCTCAATAATAAGCATAATATACGCAGAAACGATGCTGAAAAATTTTTTCCTGATGGCAACGACCTCTGTTTTCATAAGCTGTCGTTAAACTATGGATTCTTGTTCTTCCGCTGTGGTGTAGTGGTGGCGTCGTTGCCTTAGAGCCGGAAGGTTCGGGGTTCGAATCCACCTCCCCGCGTAAGGACCTTGGGCAAGTTCTTCACTCACAATTGCTCAGCGCTTCGGCGTGAAACTCCGATGCAGTGTCCGCTCTGCATTCGGGAGCGCCTCTGAGTAGAGAGCTTGAAGGGGCGCTATAACAAGTGCACATACATACAAACAATTATTATAGGCTCTCAAATGGATGATCCAGTAAGGTTAGACTGAAACAATATCCCTATGATTGTAATTAGTATTTTTTTTCTATGACTGTTAGAAAATTTCAAAATGATTCGAGTGAGAAGGAGAAAGAGAGAAATGAACATATATAACGGGAAGATAGCAGAGAGGGAAGAGGAGGAAGAGGAGGGTAGCCTGGTAGGACGCTGAAGGGTAAGAATAGAAATACATGCAAGGTCATCGCCATCATCATTATGTATTTCAATGTACCATTTCTAATTTCTATTCGAATGGGGAAAAATATGTTAATCACGTATGCGTGAAAATGTATTATCGATATAAGTATAATATGGCAGTAAAGAAACTGTTAGAAAATTCAGCGGTGACTCTAGTTCTTTGAACACCTGTTTTAAGTACTACAAATGCCTATAAGTTGACTCATACGCGACTATTGTCAATCCACACAGGACCCTAGCAATTCCGTTCAAGAAGTGCATATCCGATTTTTCCACATCAGGTCTTTTTTTCTGACGATGGTCACGATGGTGCTGTCGGTAGCGGCAGCGCCGGTGTAGTGCGAGATTTGACATTAGAAATTGGAGGGAAAGAGTGCAGGCGCTGGCGTGACCCAAACAAAGTTGCCTCAGACTCGTCAGGGTTTATGGCCAAACCATTCAGCAAAAC
Source organism: Lumbricus rubellus (assembly GCA_945859605.1). NCBI lineage: Eukaryota > Metazoa > Annelida > Clitellata > Crassiclitellata > Lumbricidae > Lumbricus > Lumbricus rubellus. The sequence goes on from OX243821.1 coordinate 7,210,267, forward strand.
CAGGAGTACAGAGATCTTTTCAAGTTTAAATGCAAGTTTGCTAGACTGATCAGTGTGTGACAAAGCAATATGAAGCTGGGTATCATCCGCATACTGCTGCAATTGGATTCCAAAGTGATTAGCAATGCGTTTGATTGGGGAAAGTAAAGACAGTAAATAGTAAAGGGCCGAGAACAGAATGATCCTGCGGCACTCAAGCACTGCAAGCGGTGGACTCAGACCGAGCGGTCCCAATGCCGACCTGATGATTCCGGTCACGCAGGTAAGACGCTATCCAGTTTAAGGCTGTTCCAGAGACACCGAAGCTATTGGCAAGTCTTGAAAGAAGTATCTGATGGTCAACGGTGTCAAAGGCTGCACTGAGGTCAAGACATACCGAGAGACATACCGAGAGACAGGCCATCACTATGTCAATAGACGAGAAGATATAATATCAAGTGTAGAGACAAGGGCAGTCTCAGTGGAAGACCCCTCACGATAAGCTGACTGATAGGACTGAGGTCCAATCATTTATTTTAAACCTAAATATACCATTTTGTGCAGAAATGAATGCTGAATCCATTGGTGTATTACAAATTTGGTATCTCAAACCAAACCCAAAATCTATTGGGTCTTAACCCCATCTTTTGATAGTCTTAAGTCTGCTACACTCATCGATTAGCTAACAATGTAAGATGTGCGTTGATTATAGTAAGGCGAGTATTGCGCATTAACAAGGTGTGTTATTATTTTTATACAATCAATTAACAATTTACAATTAACCTAAAGAGTTGGCCAGTTACAATAATAATTTTTGTTATTTTACGCGATGATATCAGCTATTAAAACGTGTCAAATTAACCACCAAGGTTTGAAGTGACATAATAACAATAATATAAGCTTTGCCAAAATATTCGATATGTGGATTGTGGATGGATGGTAGGAAGTATGGATGGATGGATGAATAGATGTTATGCTCGAAACACCCGAGGTATCCCTTACATTAAATTATAGACGTGAATGTTGGTTCATACGGTAGAAAAACGAGAGGAGGATTGTAGTCGTGGTCATAAGTTGGATATTAAGAATGTACCATGGACGAGATGGGCTTAGTAGTGAGGTAGTATGGAAAAGTTGGGACGCAAAAAACAATGCTTGATCGAATTGAACAAAAACTGTCGTTGTTCGGTTATGTGGCAAGAAGTCATCTAAGACAAACTTTGCCATAAAACGGCATAATTTATTATTATTAATTTTTTTTACATAGATGAATCACAAACCCTGTCGCAAGGTTGGACACCAAATATCTGTCCAAAGCAGGAACATGACTAGTATTTGATAAAAAGGGTGGTAGTAACGTAACTGTATGATAACAAAGACCATTAGCGACCTCCTCCTCCTCTCCTCCTCTACCTCCTCCTCCTCTGCCTCCTCCTCTTCCGCCTCCTTCTCCACCTCCTCCTCCACCACCTCTTTCACCTCCTCCTCTTCCTCCTCCTCCTCCTCCTCCTCCTCTTCTTCCTCCTCCTCCTCCTCCTCCTCCTCCTCCTCCTCCTCCTCCTCCTCCTCCTCCTCTTCCTCCTCCTCCTCCTCCTCCTCCTCCTCCTCCTCCTCCTCCTCCTCCTCCTCCTCCTCCTCCTGGCTTGGAACGATCACTGGATGCCATAGTGTAGGCTAACCAGCAGCAGTCAGATCTCTGGAAGGTTATAATCGATATCAACGGTTTCGTCATCATGAAACTAATACTAGATGAAGAAAATATTCGCAATGCCAGTCCCGAGTGTGTTAGTCTTTGTCGTGAAAAAATCATGGGTCTCATAATTGACAGAAGACAGCAGCGCAATGGATGGATGGATCCGATTTGACCAGGGTATATGACAACAGAGACCGTCACCCTGGACAGAAATTTGCTTGGAATAATTATTATTACTGCACCTAGTTAGACTGTAGCCTAAGCAAGGACATATCCACTGAGATGATAGCTACTGTCTCGAGTCTAGACAGCAATGTTTTATAGTCTTGCGTATAAATATAATTGGCAATTCAGTTAGAAGAGGTATCTTAAATATCAATAAATTTTGTGACAATGATTTTTTTCATTTCTGCAGCGACACTTGACTGTGTTCATACCATGGGCGGAGACCTGGCTGAGATTTGAGTGGGAACGAACGAGTGGCCGAAGGAAAGACTTAATTAATTAATTAATTATTATAAAATATGCTCAAAGCTGGCGTGTTCGTATAGGCAAAGTGTAACAAATGACGGATTTAATTAGACACCTTTAAAACAAGATGAAATGCGTAATAAAATTATGAATGTTTCAACTTCTGCAATTCAACGATATCCATCATTCAATATCTCACACGTGCGTTATAATAATTATAGTAAACGTTTTGTCGCCCGAAAACAAGAGGAAGCATTGAAGTTAAATGATTCTTTGGTGTAAAAATGCGTATATCGCTCCTTCAGGAAGCCTATATAATACTGGGAAGCGTGGAAGCGCTCCTAGCCTAACCACAGGAACATACATTAGATTTTAACAGCCTATAAAAATGTATTGGTATCATTTATATGGAGTAGGCGCATCACAAGCGGATTGGCAAACCATCGACAATGAAGAGACGTAATATTGAGGTATTTAGCTAGTTAGTAAAAGACTTTAGTACTCCATTTGCAAATGCACAAAGGGACATTGAAAAAATAATGCTATAATAACACAAAGAAGTAAAATAGAGTAAAGTAAAATACATGTATAAATGAAAAGCAATGTAAGACAAATGTTAGTAAGTGTCAAGCACTTAATTTTATTTTTCTAGTAATACTGGTTGAAGAAAATCATGGAGGACACGTCCATGGTCAGTCAAAACAGAGAGCGCAAATGACTTTGACACTCACGTCCTCGAAAGTTGGGGAGTTGGCAGGACGCCAAGTTTTATAAGTTTTCGTATCACATAATTAAACCGTTCACGCTCACTCAAATTAGCAAAACCACACCAAGCAGGGGAGGAGTAGGCCTACATCATACGCGAGACAATTATAGAGCGAACCACGTGGTATAGACGAATACCAGTATAGGCCCTATGCACTAAACTTTCGAACCACTAAAACATGCTGCACAAAAATATTGACTGCTTTGCTTTACGACATTATGCTATCCCTGTCGAGATCATTGGCGGACAGGATGCACTGAACGAGTTTACCACTTACTATTTTTATTTCAAGGATATCACCGATCAATTAAACCTGACGAATATGTAACACTGGAATTTAGCTGTTTAAAGGTGTCTTAAATATAGTCACTTTTCGGTTAAGTTGAAACAGCGGCGCATCCATTATATATCAATCGGGCATTAATGAGTACTTTCAACTACAAGAACCACATATCTCCAACAACTCAGTTCTATCAACTACTATGCTTATATCTACATGTACATAGTGCACATGTAGAAATGATTTATCCAGTACTGGAATATGAAACCTTACTTTCCACACTAGTCTGCCGCTAGGTGGCAACGCAATGTGGCACAGCTGAAAACGACATTGTGAAGAAAAAACATATTTATGAAAAGTCACAAAAGCAAAAGTCTATTTTTCTTTATTCAAAAAAGTATACGAAAAGAGTAGACTGGGGTAATTTTTTGACCCCCCCCCGGTTACCCTATAAGGGTTAATTAATAAAGTCAGATAATAATCTAGGATTAGTCGTCATCAGTTTCATTAAATCTAATCAAAATAATTTGAGAACTGGCTACAAATATTTGATGGCGATGATAATAAACGACGCATTATTTATGTTCTTATTGCGCGCACGTGTGTGTTTTAAAGGTGTCTATGATGACATCCGTCATTCGTCGAACTTTACATACTAAAACGATCTTCTTTTTAGTGTTTTATGTGAGATTGCAATCGCAGCCCTGATTAAGAAACGGAAGTGCAAGTAATCCCACCTTTTAAAAGTTCCAGAAGATTCTATCTGCATAGCTGTTCGACGAGTTCTTGAATCGAGTTCGGATTCATCTGCCATCTATACCCAAAAAATTAATATAATTAGGTAAATTTAATTAGACCTAGAAAAGAAAGCTAATGACTATGTCAATGATTTGCAATGATCTTTTTTCAACTCAAAATTTAGAATGTAACGAGAAACGATGGACGTTAGACAAAGTGAATGTCGTCCCCATGACTAAATAGAATTGAGTGGAACTATTTTAAAGGTGTTTAAGACAAGCGCTCATGTCAATCATTGGCTTAGTTAATATTATATTTTTCGATCTAATCGTTTAATGGCAAAAACAAAGTGATCGTGCGTACATCAAGAGATATAGGAAGTAATATAAAAACGTATTGAAAATGTCATCCTTAGTAACAGTCATTCAGCTAATTAGGCATATAAGGATTAGAGGTATGTTTTGTTTTTATTCACGTCGGTATAATATACGTGGGATGAAATTGCGGTCGTCTTTAGCAGGCAGCGACAATTCGTGTGACCGTTGACGAAGATTATAGCAGGGTCGAGTCCGTGTGTGAAAGATGCAACGCTATAATAATACATGACTGTCGCATCTTCCTGACTGAATAGAAAAGGTCAACTTCGGCCTTAGATGCCCTTACCACCGCACTAGCAGCGTCATCGGCGCAACAGTCGCTCCATTCTGGGTTTGTCTTCGGCCGAACTGAGCCCCATCACGCTGGCGATGCATACATGAGTCGAACCACATAGGCCTAGTAGTGGATGGTCTTAGTAATCGTATGCATGGCTTTGGAGGCAATCCAGGACACTTTAGAATGCGCAGCGCATAGTGGGAACTGACGCACGAGCTTACGGCATAATATTATTCTACTCGATGGACTTACATGATTCAGAAGGACCTGAAACATATCAAGTTGAGGCCGGACGACGCTCGTCAAAGAACAATAATTACGGATACAGAGGATCCGAGTGGCTGACCACTCCCTGGCGAGGGAATGATTGATACCATGATGAAAAGACTTTCCACTCGCGTGCATTGTGTTTAAAACTTAATTTATAATTCTAGTTCTAAGCATTTTTAAGGTGTGTTCGGACCTCTTTTTGTGTACAGTGTATTTGAGAATATTTTGATCGATGACGTCACCCTCTCACTTCCTCGCTATATTAGGATTTTTATTAGGCGTCTTATGTGATTATGGAAAACCATGAAAGACCAATCCATCCATTCAGCCCACCAACGCACACAGTCAATGGATAAATGAAGATGGATGGATGATGGATTTGAGATTGGTAGACTTTACGGATGCATGAACTGTTCCTCACTAGCTCGCTTCGTCTCCTTGTAATACAATGTCATTAGTAATTTATATAGGATTGATCCAGATAATTTTGACGAGAGTCGGAGAGTTTTTCAGGTGTGCGTCGTAGGGTTAATAGGTGTATAGATAAAGATATTTATAGTGTCCGAAAACAGGCTACATGGTTATTATCAAAAGTTGCAAAAAAAGGTTTTTATAGCATCTGTAATCAGCGATGTAGAGGTGTCTAATAAATGTGTCGCGACGGTTGTCTACTGTAACACGCATGGACCGTTATTGTCCAGTGACTACTGACATGAAACCTAGGAGACAACTCCACACTATGAGTTAACCCACTACATTTCACCAATCCATAGCCAGGTAAATCTACCATGCAATACATTAAAATAACCAGATAAACCATAAGTTACCTTTGCAGAATAAGAGATATTTTTAGTTTAACGTCACTGTAAATATGTAAAATGTGTAATTATGTCAATGTGTTGCATGGGTCCCCCCCACTCTGTCCGTAGTGAGCTTAAAGGGGAGCTATGACGAGTACGTATACAAACATTTGGTTGACATGACATGTTTAGCAGGAGAACAGCTAATATTAATATAATCGTTATTGGTGCATGTACATGTAAGATCAGATATAAAAATTATAGGCTTACAAACATATCGGAAATCATACATTTACATACACATACTCTTACTTGTCGCTGTAGTGATAGTTTTTGTGGCAGTAACAGTAACTCTGGCTGTAGTAAAAAAAACATCATTAGTTGCAGTAGTTCCCGTTGTTGTTGCTGTCGCTGTGATGTCAAGGCAGATCATGAATATGTAACAGTTACATTTGTAGGCCTATTTTACGCATACTGTGACATCCTTTGGTCAACCGCACAAATTGTTAAATTTATGACTTTATTGCGCGTGTGAAAATGTTTTAAAGGTGTCGAATGACATCCGTCATTTGTTAGACTCTACCTGCAAATACGCCAGCGTCGAACTGCTTTCACGTATGAAGAGAGTCGAAACATTTTTAAAAGACCTTTCTCTCCAAATTCGAAAACTAATTTCTTCTTTCTATCTCCGTAAGGGTCTATCCTTAACACTCGAGTATTTTCTGGTATGTGAATGCCCAAGCTGAGGTCTGCGCGGAGTCGCGGACCCCCGCTTTTTCATGTTCATAGCTTGAGAAGGAATGATCCAGAACAACATCACCGAGGCCACACAAAAAATGGGTTGCACGAAATACTGTGGTTGCTTCCGGATCTAAACCAAATTCAGCGGAAATAAATTAGATAATAGCTACACGTTTGAATTGAAGTCCTTCACTCGCAATTGCTCAGCGCTTCGACGTGAAACTCGGATGCAGTGTGCGCTCTGTAGTCGGGAGCGCTTCTGAGTAGCAATCACGAAGAGGCGCAATAACCTGTGCACATACAATCATAATGGTGCTCTATAAATAACAAGAATGATGATGATGATGATGATGATGCTGATGATGATGATGATGATGATGATGATGATGATGATGATGATGATGCTGATGCTGATGATGATGACGATGACGATGACGATGACGATGACGACGACGACGATGACGATGACGATGACGATGTCGATGACGCGCTTAATTTCTCCATAATCTTCAATCTTACTGCACTTTGGTTTGTATGGCCTCGTTCCGTGACCCTTGGACCGACCAATATGGTCAAAACGAGCATCACCTGAATACACGGATGGCAAAGTCCTGCACTCACGTGTAGCCCAACGATTCCTCATCCAAAGTTGATGTATATCACGTTATTCAAAGTTACCGTAGCATCAAAGGAGTGAATGCCTTTCGTATAGTTATTGTTATTGCTTTAAACGACACTTATACTTATATCAAACTATTGAATCGTAAAACAGGTGTGGCTTCATTGCACCTTTTGCATCAAATCAATGGATCTGGTGAGCAATTTTAATTACCCAGAATATCTCGCTATTACTTCCTCTCTTCTTAAAGCTTTGAACTGGTCCTGCACACATCCAACGAATCCTCATCCAAAGTTGATGACTATTACGTTATTCAAAGTTACCGTAGCATCAGAGAATTAAGCGTTTTTCGTAGAGTTATCATTATTGTTTTGTACTTATAGCAAAACATTTAATCTTAAAACAGGTGTGGAGGTATTGCACCTTTTTCTTCAAAATGAATGGATCTGGTGGGCAATTTTAATTACCCAGAATGTCTCGCCATTGCCTCCTCTCTTCTCGAAGCTTTGCTATACCACAAGATTGCGATTTTTTTGTAATCTTGTTATTAGTGAGTAGGAATGTAATTTCGAAATGTCATGTTATCGTTCCTTATCGCAAGTTGTTGCTTCTTTTTTGACCATTATAGTGCTAAACAAAGTGGGCACTTTAACGACTGTGCGTGAGACAGACTTGTCATAATTATAGATTAAAGTTTCATCAACGAGACCCAAAATATTGTGGAATTTATATTATTTGTAACATTGCCGTCACATGTTTTACAGGTGTTAAATGATATCTGTAATTTGTTCGACTTTATGAATGACGCTCAAGTCTTTTTACACTGGAACATTGAAGGTCGTTCGGTTTTACCTCAATTAACCAATCCTAAGTTAACTCAACAATTTTCAATCGAAGCTGGCGCAGTAATAATTTTTTATTGGCTAAATATGATCTACAAATCTATATCGTGCAGAACAACGTGTCAACGACATGTTATAACGATGATGATTAGCTACACTCTAGTTAGTATACTGTACACACGCATACACAAGCACACGCTCACGTACACACACACCTACACGCACGCACACGCACACACGCACACGCACACAGGCACACGCATGCACACGCACAAAATAACGCACAAACCCGCCCGCTCACACACAGACACACGCGCGCTCACACACACACTACTTACATAACACGCACTTGCACACAACACACGCACACAGATGGACACATACAAACACGCACACAAACGCACACAAACACACGCACACTTGCACACACACACAATCTAGTATGGCTGTAGACTCTACAGTGTAGAGGAAGAGCGCAATGAACACATTTACTGAACACCTTTATATTGTAGGTTATAAACCTAAAATAGGCCTACCATTTTCGGTCACCGATTCACCGTGTCATTCACAAGATCATTCCACGAACGATTGAAACGGAGAAATAGAAAGTGATGTGTCATATCACTGTTCCTGACGACGCTGGTAATCCTTTCGACATAACTTCGTTCAACTAAGCGAATTGCCACGACGACTCAGCTTATCTTATTTACGCCCTTAGGTGGCGCCACAAGCGGGAATAGCTTATTTTGCGACCACCACCGATGACAGCATCAACTACATGTCTATAAATTTTAAAAGGATTACTGTAACTGGACCAGCAAAGTTCCCTCGGGCTACCAGGGGAGGGGGGTGGCTTAGGTTTTTTCCAAATCAAACTTTTTTCGTTTGGAATAAAATTTTGACGTTTTAGGTAGCTGTAGAGGATTCATTTGCACACATTTTGAGCTAAAATGTGTGATGATATACCATACCATTCAAAAGTTATACCCGATATACCCGAGGTACCAGGGGGGGTGGATACCACCCCCTTAGATTATCGGCTGTATCTTATCCGTCCTTTGACATGAAAAGACACGAATTACACCATTCTGTAGAGAGAATGTGGGGCTACATTTTGGTGGTCACGGAGTTGTCTTTTGACAACCGGAAGTGCTCAAAATAAATTAAAATATATAAAAAGGTGTTTTATTTTCATAAAATTTTCATGTTTTTCCTATTAAAAATTATTCATAATTTATTTTTCAAGAGAAGTAAATTATGCCATTCTATAGAGGGCATTTAGGGCTATTTTTTGATACTAATTAATATGACATTTGATGACCGGAAGTGCTCAAAATAAATTTAAATGTGTGAAAATGTTGGGTTTTTTTTACAACGTAAACCAGGGGTGCGCAACCTTTTCGTCAGTGTCGGCCGCATCAAAGGCTCACATTCTTACCACGGCCGCCTATGTTTAATCTAGTCCCCTCCTCTGGGGGCGGGGGGTAAAATCGAGGTTTCCGGGAGGGGCAAAGGAGCGTCCGGCAGACGATCGCTGTGGCGCGTGACGCCGATAAGGAAAATGAAGGGTTTGAACTTTTTGAATTTCATCTGTGAGTGGGCAACCTATTCATGAAGTCAGATAAACGCATGATCAAGGTCTGAGCCCCATGCAGCTTTCTACGCCACCTGTTTTCCATTCTGCCCCACACCGATACAGTTGTAGCCTACATTGTAACCTAATATACTTGAAAATTATCTGTGGTGTAAGTTTCATTGGTCACTCTCTCTCCCGCCAGCAGCGGCCATGGCTGACGGTCGACCCTGCTTGTTCAATATCTACTCATTAGTGGAGGAATCTTGGTCCATATCGTATGCAATATGATTGACTTCCGGGACTGGGTATGAAATATTAGTACTCTGACGGGTTCTTTGAGCTACATGTATATCTGGAGGACAAATACGCAGCTGTTACCTCTAAGATACGTGCGCACATGCGACGGACAAATGGTGGGTGCGCCCGCGTGTTCATGGCGCCTACGTAAGTGTGTGCGTAGGCCTGCGTGTGTGTGCTTCATAGCCTACACTTTAAGCACAAATGCAACTATCTGCTTCACATAACCTTAGTTTCAAAACAACGAAATAAAAATATTCATGAATTTATCTACAAACGGCCTCCAGTATGTTATAGTTGGATTTGCGTCCACGGCCGCCAATAATTCCTCTCACGGCCGCATGCGGCCGTACGGCCGCAGGTTGCGCACCGCTGACGTAAACCGATAAGTCTGCGTAAACGTTTTGCAGCAGCTAATACATGTTTTTTTCTTTTTATTGTAATTAAAACTAACTTATTACTAGTTTTTATAGTTGGATATTGGACTTTATTATATGCAAACTATTTTTAAATAAATAAATTATGTTAAAAACACACAGAATCTATGCGAAAGTATGCATTTTGTGAAATCGACGGGTGCCTACGGAAAAAAATTCATAATTCCGGGGTGCTTTCATATATTTCAAACCTAAATATACCATTTTGTGCAGAAATGAATGCTGAATCCATCGATGTATTACAAGTTATGATATCTCAAACCAAACCCAAAATCCAGGGGGGGGGTGGTAACCACCCCCCCCCCCCTTGGTAGTCAGTGTTACAAAAAAAGCTTGGTAGCCTGAGGGTTAAAGTTGATTGGCCTCTTACAAAGTTTAATAATTGATTCGTAGCTAAGCCAGCTCTAGTAAAATAACGAATATGTGAGGTGCGGTGATATAGTGGCTTCGAGAGGAGTAGGCCTAACACTTGACTCCTCACTGACGTGAGGAGTCAAGTGTTGAAGTGTTGAAGAATCATACTTTTTCAAACTATATATTTATAGCGTGAAAGATGGAGACATTGGATGATTGGACCTGCCACTTGGCAGAGAATGAACCTAACGAAGAAGAACGGAATATGTGCCAAAAAAGTACGAGTCCGATCACTAATATTGGTTGTCAAGAATTGTTTGGTCGGAATTGTCAGATCCAAATTGTCAGATCCGAATTGTCCGTCTCTGAAATGTCCGCTCAAATTCTTTGGGTACCGTTTTCAATACCTGCATCTCCAGAAAGCGGTATTTATAACGCAATTTTAAAACAATTTAGAGGTGTCTAATGCTTTAAATAGCTTACACTTTTAAAGGGTTTTTAATTTGAGATTTTAATTTGCTTTTTATTTGACAATCTGGTTGACAGAACGCAACCGGCCATAGCGCAATATTTATTTATTATGCATTTGAAAAAAATCGCAAGGAATTATGTAATCGTTTAACTTGACAATCAGACAGATAAGAGTTATATACGGTACCGCACCAGGTGAGAAGTCAAATATATAAGTAAACACAGAAGTATTAATCAAGTTTAGTTGGCAATGGAAGAAGAAATTAAAAGTAAATGGATCGTGTTGATTTTACTTTGTTGGATGGATCCAGATTTGACGAGGGCAGAGGCCGTTGCCCTTGAAAAAAAATTGTTTGCCATAATACAGCACTTTTTTATTTTTGACTTTGTTGGATGGATCCGATTTGACCAGGATCTATGACAACAGAATCTGTTACCCTGGACAGAAATTTGTCTGGCATTTTACAGCACTTAATAAGCAATTTTTGACTTTGTTCGGACAGACGGATAATTTTGTAGTCACGTTGAACCTTCAGTTAATTTTGTTAACTAAGATACCAATATATATCTCCTTTGAACACAATTTTTGAAGGTGTTGAAGTCGGCATATTACTCGACAAAATGTCTACGTCTTGTTGGCTGCCATCGACAAAATGTCTGAAGTACATGCTGGACGATGACGTCATCTCAGCAAATGGATATTTTGGTCGTTGTTGAATATCTAGACTAAGTATCGTCACCCTTCGCTAAGCTGCTTTTCTTGACTTCCGACGGTTAATGACTTCGGTAAGGCTATGCGAGAGGTGGTCTGACCACCTACCATCGGGATCAATTGATGGCAATCCTGAGTTTCGAATTGGCCTCGACTCCGATGACCTTGAAGGTTGTCCTGGTCCCACCACCGTTCCATTGTTATTTGGGCGTCGTCGTTTTGGACATTTACCGTCCTGGCTCATCTTCTACAATCTACAGCAACGGTGTTCTTCAGAGAACTTTCGCTTTTACTAGAGCAATAACTCCATGGGCGGAAACCTAGGGGGGGGCAAGGGGGACGGTCCACCCAATAAAAGTGTTGGGGGTCGGCCCGTGTATTGCCCCCACCCCAATAATTGAGGGTGAAGACTAAAAAAAACGGGGAAGAATTTTTTGGCCGGTGAAAAAAGACATTTTATAGACTTTGGCGGTTAAAATAAAAAAATACAGTTTTTTTTGCTTTTTCGATCGGACGACTAAAAAAAGGTCGTCAACTTTTTGGGCGGCGAAAATAAAAATATTGCTTGACTTTTTGGCCGGAGGACTAACAAAAATGTTTGACTTTTCGGCCAGATGACAAAAAAATTCGGGTCTTTCTTTCGGCCCCACTCGTTCGCCCCCGGCCCCCCCCAAGTCTCCGCCCAAGTTTCCGCCTATGAATAACTCACACTGCACAACACACAACTACAAGAGGTTTCTGGAAATATGAACTTACAATTAGAAGGCCCGCAGCAATCTTAACTGCACGGCAGGCAACGCCTAGCTTTCTCTTTTGTAGGACCTTCCATCTGAAATGAACTACCTTCGAAGCTGCGTTCATTATATCTGACCAGGTAAACTTCGCTTCAAAAATCTATTACGTCTTCTCCATTTAGTGTTAAATAGACAGGGAGCGCTCTTGAGTAGTCTTTTGAAGGGGTGCTATAAAAGTTCATAATAATATTATAATTATGATGGATCCTGACAAAACTTTAATGTAATGCAAAATCGTTAACGCGGATTCTTTATTTATAGCAATTTTCAAAATGGTTTTAAAGGTGTTAAAATTAATCATTACATAGACGTCGAAAACATAAAGATAATAATCCTTTATTGTTATTTTTTAATTTTTTTATCATTTTCTTCATGCTAAAAAACACATAAGTGCGCTTATGCTTAGAGTGCGTGATTCACGTCCCCGGTGATGATGGAAGGTTTCCCTAAAAACAACGGCGTTGAAACGCTGTGTGCAGATTGAAATCCTCTGGAAGAGGTAGTCAACCTATCTTAAATCTCCGGAAACAGCTGCACAACGTCGACCCAACTCCGGGAAAAACTTCAGACCACCGCGATTGATGAGGCCCAACGTTTCAATAGCAATGGGCGCAAACTCCTGCGAGGCAGGATGCGTGGAATATTTGTTGCATTTCCGATCCGCGGATCATCCGCCGCATGTTCCGCAGCTCCTCCAAGTACCGTTGATGAAAGATGGATATATGAGACAGCACACGATTGTATGGATGGCTGTGAAGTCCCAGGCGATATATTTGCCTCTGGTCCATGGGACGAGGGTAGCCCCGTCTGGTCTTTTGCCGTCCGATCTGATGAGGCCTGGAGGTTCTTTAGAACTGGGAATGTCCGCCTTCGCGAGTGCCCTCCACACCAAGTCGTGGATCGCAAAGTGTCGGGCTGTTCTTCCAGATGATCTTCTGCAGGCCAACCTGTGGTGTTCTCTTGAGCCGGCGGTCTCTCCACACTGACACTGGTGCGGTGCACACAAATCCAAACCCAGGCGCAATCCAACAGCCACCCGGATTGCCTCGTTGCTTAGATCCAAGATACAGGCCGTCACAGGAACAGTTGATAGCCAGTCACCCGCATGAGGGAGGTCACTGCAAATAACCTGGCCATGTTGACTGGATCGCTGTAGACGGCCCATACCGCTGCAGCCCTGTCAGCCTCTATCAGAGGTCCATCCCACACGCTCTGCCTGTTCAAAAGCGGCTCTTCACTGCTCGGATGGGTGTTCTTGCGGAACTCAAGTAGATCGTCGTTGTGGACATCACTCCTCCTTGCTCAGAATAATGGTGCTCACGAAAGACTTCATCGAAGCGGCTGATTTTTCAGTTGATTGGTAAGCACATGAGGCGCAGGTAAATTCATGAAATGTAAATGTCGTGCTAAAACAGATACAAACTCATGGGATACAGGAAGCGTGGAATATTTGTTGCACTTTCGATCCACCGCATGTTCAGCAGCACCTCCGGATACCGTAGACTAGATGACAGATGTAAATAGGAGATAGCACACGTGTGGATGGCTGTGAAGTCCCATGCGATGCATTTGTTCACTGCTATGATGCAACTTATAAACTATCTCCCAGTAATACGAAGTTTTCGCAATATAATTCTGCGAATGATGTGTTCAAACGGAAGATTAGCTTTCTGTTTTAAAAAATCAGTTGCAACATCTTTACATGGAAGATTGGAGTCGATGCAACATCTGACTTTTAAATATCTTGCAAGAAAATGTATTCCAAGAAAATATTGACTTTTACAGGGGTAATGAAAATAAAGACAATAATGAAGTGCTTTTCCTGGAGAGGTCATACGCCACGCAAACCATTGCTCAAACGATGAATCCACGCTTAAATTAGCTGGTATTAACGTGTTACTTGGAGGCGATAGATAATAGAAAAGTGTGTGAAATCCAAGCGAAGCCTGCACGTCTGTATCAAAATAAGAGTCAAGAGGCGGTATTAGCAAAATGTTAACCATCGAAAATTCTTTCAAATCGCTTTGCAGATCAGACTCAAATAGAATGAGATCACACAAATGTTTCACTTCATCGTATTGACGACACTTGTAGAAATACAAAGCACGATAGCACTCAGCGGTGTTACACTGGATACCAAAGTCTTTTTGAATTGTACTGTAAAATGATGTCATATATTCCACAGAGTATTCCATAAGAACATCAATTACTCTGTCTTTAAGTTTCACAGGATTCACAATTGTAGACGCGCTTTCTGCAAGTGAATCGTTTCTACAGTATACGTTTTGCCAAGCAGTATTAAAATGATGACACGACTTCATCACTGCAATATTCTTTGGCTTTCTCAAAACCTTAAGATACTCGTCCATAGGAAAAACTGAATCTGGTAATTTATGCTGCAAGTCTAAACGTTTGGATATTCGTTCGGCTGATAATGCAATTAAATAATTGGCAAACACATCTGGCGAAAGACGCAGATCAAGATAAAGCCGTCTGTCAATGTAACATAGATCATTGTCAGTTACCTTCTTGAGAAGTACACACAATCCAACGATTCTTGTGATATCGTCAATAAACAGCAAACATCCTGCATTCAGCGTTTCTTTGTCTACGTTATAATTCTGGTCAACATGAATTATTGCGAGACAACAGCGTATTGCAAGTTGGTATTCTGATGTTGCAAAGTGAAGAGCAGCCAGATAGGCCAAAGCTGAAGATGCAATGCCGCTCGATGTACATGTACATGTAGAACCCACTTCGTATTCTAAAGCTTTTCTTAGGTATTCCTTCGATACGAGAGACATAAGTTTAAATTCAGCACGGCTGTTTGATCCAGTTAAATTTTGCAGGAGATCTTGAGCTCGCAGTAATTGAAAGAGACCACTTTGTGCTGTAAGCTTATACGGTTTCGGAAAGTTGTGATGCTGACACCTTATAATGTTAGGCTGAATCGATATTGCTTTTACAAACTCAACAAAGAGACTACTATCCAATGAAATCTCATCGAATTGTAAACCATGTTCAATATGTAAAATTAGCGAAAGATTGTCATAGTAAGTGAAACATGAATCTTTCTGTATAGTTGGAAGATCTCCCAGTAAGTGCTTACTGAGCAATCTTGGACCAATACATCTTGTATTATTTACACTTGTTAAGCTCAGTCGCAGTCCTGAACTTGTTCCATTTTGTATCGTGCGACGACCGTCATTATAAGAATTTGCTAATGTGCAAACAAATAATGACTCCAATGATCTCGATTCATCCCTCTTCCAATATTCAGAGAAAGGCAATATGTAATGTGCAAAATGTGGCGTTAACTCCGTTGTGCTCACTATCTTGTGTTGTACAATGATTGGCTGTATATAATTAGTTATGAACCAACGACAAAGAATCCCAGAGTCGTGGAATTCACTTACAAGTCGTTTAGTTTTGTCAAGTATCGTGGAGTTCCATTGCTCACGAAATAAGTTTGCTTCAGGAATAAAATAGTTCGGACAGCATCTCTTATGCAGCCAATCTGAAAGCTTTAGCAACAATTTACAGCAGATTGTTATAACTGAAGACGAATTCCACCATTCAGAAGACACCTCTTCGCAAGTCCATAACATTAGGGTCTTTAGATGATACATACAGAGAACCTCGTTTTCCTTTGGACAATCCTTTTGTATCAGTTCTCTCTTTGCAAAGAATCTCAACAAATGATAAACAATCTGTTGAATTTGAGTCCAACTCCGAAGTAATATTACTTCTGCCAACGAGAATGAAAATCTCCACTGCAGTTTATCCTCTCTGCAAGAAAAATGCTGAACGTAGACCAAATGACAACCATTTTGTACAACTTCCGAGATTGCCTCACTGGTTGGCCACCCACTATTTCTAGGTCGATCAAGCCAACCACGGGCTTCTTTAGGCCATTGTGGGCACCACGCGCATCTGACCATGTCATGTGCGTAGCCATGAGCTTTAGTGTGCTTAATTGCTGGACCACTGATGCTCGTGTCACCTTTATCGAACGTGTGATTGGAAAATTCAGCTGCAAAAGCTTCCATATTTAAATTCGCGAAGCGATTTCCTTCAGTTTTATTGTGAAATTCGTACTCTTTGCATTTCCAATTATAGTGCATATCCGCGAAACCTCGTAACCGTGCAAAACCTGGATAACTTTCGTATGCTTCAATCTTGTAGCAATCAATCGTATCGGCCAGACCACTCAAGTCACTTGGTAGCACTGGAAAATCACCACTGAATGCAAGTTGATCAATTTGTGGCATTAAGTAGTCTATGTCGCCAATGTCTGGATTCAACGGTCGGATATAGAATTCCGCAGCACTGCCGCACATAATCGAATATCGTATTGGCTTAGGTCTCGGGGATGCAAGTAAGTTATGCAAGTGATCAGTCGACATACATGTAGTTGAAAACGATGTTGGATGCAAATGACATGTGCTCACAATGAAAGCAGATGCCATTTCTTCGTTTGATTTATCCGTATATTCCGCCATCATAGAAGAAGAAGAAACATCTCAATCCTAAAAACATCATCCTCATCAGCATTGTCTATAATATTTGTTATCATCAGCAGAAGGCAGCACGAAAGAAAATACTAAATTTTAGACATCAACAAATAAATCAAGAGACATCTGCATACAATCACCTTCATCACTTAATGGTATGATTTATCTAGTTTTACCTGACCAGTAGGGTGATTCAGAAAAATAAAATGTCGAATTTTTCTGGTGCTCTCGATTTTTTATGTTCCTTTTGGTAATAAAATATGGCCCAAAAAATTTGAATGAAATTGGGCAATGTTTAGTTTTGCCTCATCGACCTTGAAATTATTCAATTTTATTGTGATTTGTCAAAAAATTGTATTTTAATAAATATCCATTTTTTCTGAAAAAATTAGTAATCCAGTCTAATAAAAACGATTCAACACTATCTAAGACCTAGTATCTATTGTTTTAAATGCCAATATATTTTAATGATTAAAAGTAATTAAAAATTTAATTGATTTTATTCGAATTTGATCTTTGTGCTTCGTCAATGTAAAATTGAAGGTTGATGCTAGTGAAATCCCTCCTTCAGAACTGTAACCTACAAGTTAAAGAGCTTTAACAATCTTATTACCATCCTAATATTTGGAGATTCTTACCATTTATTAGCAAACATCTTCTTGAATAAATGACTTATCTGACTGCAATGTGGAAACGTTTTACGAAAAGAAACCAAATGATACCAATTCCTCACCAATAGGAATAGGCATCATAAGATAACCTTAAGTGAGGGTCAACTGCTTCTGAACCACTTTTACAAATTGGAAGTTACTTTCGATGCAGATAAAATTTTATTTTCTCTTGTATCAAGTGCAGATCAGTAGATGGAGCAAAAGTGCATCATATGCATTGGGACATGTGATCTATGCATTCACATCAAGTTTAAAATAATCCATATTTTAAACAATCAGTGACTGCATTTTGTGCTCACTTGATTTAAGTTCAGCCATCTACAGGGTGGCTCAAACAAAAACGTACCACAGGATAAAATGCGATAACTTCTCAACCGATTGACATTTTTCTCCGAAAATTTTCCAATTTGTAGGGGAATGAATTTTCAACAATCCCTGAAAGTTTCAGTTGAAACTTTTCATGTTTGCAAAAGTTACAGCTGTTCAAACTTAAAATTTCGTTTTTTCAAATTTTCGCGGAAAATTAACGTCACTTGTAGATTTCCATGTCAAATGATATCACTTTTCACTAGTATCACTACGACCTCAGAATTTTGTTTTACACTTTATTGTAAGGTATAATGAGAGTGTCCACTCCCTGCCTTAGCACAAGCTCAACTTCTTTTTGTGAAGCTCAGTATGGCCTTGTTGGTCGGGTCCTGCGGCAACTGACCCCACATTAGCAGCAAGACTTGATTCAGCTGGCCAATGTTCTCCAACTCGGGATGAAATGTCTTGCAGCGTTCCAGAATAGTTCACCAGACGTGATAAGCAAGAGGACTAAGGTCTGGCGAGTTTGTTAGTCACCTTTGCCAATAAATTTACTGCATTTGATGGCAAAAATAAGGTAGCGTCATCATAATCAGCCTTGCCGTGCGAGCAAGCAGGCGCACCGTCCTGCTGGAAATTAAAACCAGATGTTAGAGCATGCCTGGTCTTCAATGAGTCTGGGTAAGAGAGTTCAGCGATGAGTTTGACATTTAGCCTACTGAATGGTATTAAATGCAGTCATTTCTTGCAGCTGTAACACACGCCAGCATAGCTGATACTGAAATCATGATGTGCTTTGCAAACGTAACACTTTCGAATACCAAGCGAATTTCCTGAACATGACATTTTCCCCCGTCAGACCAAATGACAACTTCCTGCCTCTCTTCCAGCATCTGACCTTCGTTACATAAACACGTTTGCAGACAGCCTTCAAAGTGCTTCAGGCTTCACTTTTCACTGGGTCTTTTGCTATGACCGCGCGATGTCCCAGTCTCTGTTCACGTAACTGCCGAGTTCCCATTTTATCCTCTGCAGAAACTTTGCCCATGACGTTCAGTATGGATTCACAAACTGAGGCCTTAATATACAAAATATGACCATATACTAACAGCTTACATAATAAACAGCTTATCTACAGCTCTTAGTGAGGTTGTATGACATTGTCATCATTTTATGTGTTGCAATTTGCCAAAAAAATCGTAATGAAATCACATGTAATGGAACAAGATTCTCCGGATATTCAAAAACACGAAATTTTAAGTTTGAACAGCTGTAACTTTTGCAAACATGAAAAGTTTCAACTGAAACTTTCAGGGATTGTGGTAAATTCATTCCCCTGCAAATTGGAAAATTTTCGGAGAAAAAGGTCAATCGGTAGCGAAGTTATCGCATTTTTTCCGGTGGTACGTGTTTTTTTGAGCCACCCTGTATACTGTGCATGGTTAAGTGCACTCAGCGCTCACAAATATGCCCCAAGTGATGGACTGAACTCAAACAATTCTTTTCAATCTTTCAACACAGTTGCCTTGGGCCTACATGCAAAGCCAACTTCAATATTAATTTTGACAAACGTTGAAATCGAATGCCACTGAACAAAAGTGGAAACTTGGATAGCCTGCTTTATCTTTGCAATTACGCTCCTGCTGCTAAAAAGTAGTCTGCCTTTCTGCTGGTGACATTTGCTGGACCCAATGCAGAAGCGCGATTTGGTGGAATGATATTCAAAGAACAAAACTTCTCTCATTTCCTCTTATTCTCATATTCAGATGTCAATGGATTTTGAGTTTTCGCAGAATGCATCTCCCGAAAAAATTTCAGTACTGTTCATTCAAGAAGGGTACTCAATTATTCATCTTCTTAATCACTATGATCTTATTCTGATTCACTTTCAAAACTTGATGTAGACAACAGTTTCATTGTACTGCTCGTGACTTACATAGACCTATTCCATGCCTCTTGTGTTTTTTCATTTTTTTACGCCATATACTTACATGTATTTGTTTCATTTGTTTTTCTTTTCTTCTTTTTGGCCAAATAGGCCTCTGTATCTAGTCCAAATGCATCAATGTTGCACCATTGCAAAGTTTGTACCATCCTCTGTTTTTATTTATATTGCCTACTCATGGCCTCACAATGACCAATATGAAAGAGAATATTAAATTATTGAAAACAATCATCTTTTGTTATTTTCTGTGTTGTTCACCTTCAATTCTTGTTACAGCAGATGCATCTGTTTTTTTCCTAATAGGCCTAATGCATTTAGTTTCCGAACAATGTTACTTAGAACTCCATTTGGAATACTTTAGCCTTTCGCACAGATTTCGATCTCTTGGCCTACATTTTCACTACCACTTTCTGAGAAAGTTTCTCTTTCTTATGAAAGAAAAACTGCAAACATTCAAGATTGTAGTCATTATTCTAACTCAAAACGTCTCTTATGGTTCTCCATCAAGATGAATGGAAATCTTTGGCTGGTTGCAGCCATATTGTTTTCGCTATGTATTCAAAATGCTAACAAGCATTTCTCATTTTGAATAGTTTTGCAATAATTTGTTTTGCGTAAATTGTAATGATAAATCAAAAAAGTTGGTTGTTTACACACTTCACCATTTTGTTTATGCTCAATTTATATACTCTTTTAAATTCTATATTATAAAGAATTAGGTAGGCCTAATTTAATTTAAAATGCTTTACACGCAAATAAAATTTAGTGAAATTAATCTGTGAAAACTTTAAGCTCCTTGAGGCAAAACTAAATGCAAACCAATTACTTCCATATTTCACAGTTTTGATCCACGAACTAAAAGGAACACAAAAAGTAAAGAGCACCTTTTAATTTTAATTTCTAACTTTCATTTTTTCTCTACAGAGCTTGAATCACCCTACTGACCAGGCTGACCATTATTTTTCTGACGATCTGAAGCTTAAAATATTCGCATACATTTTTTTTACCCTTTGAATCCGACGGGTCGGTTTTCCGGCCCGTTATCCATAGAGTTACAGGAGCTCTGGGTTCAAAGGGTTAACAGGGTTTTTAAAGGAATTTCTTAGAAATGCACAATTTCCGACTAGCTCTCTATGATTTCTCTCAGGAGGGAGTCTCCTCTTAATTAGACTCGATTTTTCACTATGATTGTCCTGATAGATAAGAAAAAATAACTAAGCAAAGTTAACCCTCGAGTGCCCAAGAGGGGGGGGGGTCCGACCGGACCCCAGGCCTGTTTTTCCCGGATAACTTTTTAAAGGCTATGGATGTGCAAATATGCTTTTAGGTATTCCTAGACCAACCATTTCGGCATAGACTGGTATATTTTGAGTGAGTATTGTCCAACCCTGTACCCCACAATCATAGCGTATACTAAGGGTACCCCAAGATATACGGCTATTAGTCATGCATGCCTATGGTTACTGATCAATAACTATTATTTTATAACAGGTGGTGCTATTGTGATATAATATACATCAATCGATTGCAAATTCATTTGGGAGTATATAATAACTAAATTCTGAAACGAGATTCTAATCCCTTTTCAAGATATTAACTTGAACACGCTGGGGTCCGCGCCGGACGCATAGGCTTCCTTCAGAAACTAACGCAAGCAAGCCTAAAATGTGTATCACGAGATTTTTACATTATTACTTTGCACCAGGTGGTGCTATTGTGCTATAAGATACACCAATCGATTGCAAATTCATTTGGGATTACGTGGAATTAAATTCTGTAACGATATTCCAATCCCTTCTCAAGAAATTAGCATTAAAACGCTGAAGTCCGCGCGGACCCCCCCCCCCTTGGGCATTCGTGTACCAAAAAATACCTTGGGCACTCAAGTGTTAAATAATCATTTTTAACGCATCACGAATCGCATGTAGGTACTGCGAAATTTTAGACGACGCCAAACCACAAACATTATTTTTCCCTCAAATTATCGAGGAAAAAACTGGAGAGCTTCGGTCTAATAAAGCCTAGTTAACGTATCATAACTCATTTGACATATAGGTCAACAATAATATTGAATACATTATAGAAGACTCGAATTCTACATGCATAATAGTATTTGAGACTCACTTTATCTGCAGACTCGCTTTCTGTAAGTCTTTGCCAAGTACTCAATCCCATTCACATGACAATATGACTTCAGTAGGCCTATTGCTGCTAAGCAATAAAGTTGCAAAACTCATCACAGTAAAAAATAATGCCATCAGCGCAGGGTCCTTGTGAGCGCTCGCATAAGGTGGCTGCCTCGTTCGCCTTGCCATAAGGCCGGGCCTGTTCATCCAGGTGCAACGAGGCATGCATCAGGCCTGCTTGTCGCTGATAATAATGAAGGAAGCCGTTTATATGCACAGGGGTTCTCAAACTTTATTTTTATTGTACCCCCAAGTAAAAATTTGAATGATGGCATATCCCCAGCAAAAATTAGATCAGAAACAAATTGCCATTGCGAAGTCCCCTTGCAGTGCCAACTATATAGGCTCTAAAAGTCCTTTTAATCAGTTGTCCTTTTAATCATTTGTGTATAATTAGAGTCGTACATAGGGCACAAAATTTAAAATATGTATAGTCTAATCATGTAATCGTATCAACAAGAGGGAAAATTGGTCTATTATCTATGTAAGAAGAGCTATAACTAAATAGCTTTGCTACCGCTGTAGTTTGATAAGCACAATGTCATATTTAACACTCGAGTGCCCAAGGTATTTTTTGGTACACGAAGGCCCAAGGGGGGGGGGGGTCCGCGCGGACCCCAGCGTTTTATGTTAATATCTTGAGAAGGGATTGGAATATCGTCACAGAGTTTAGTTCTATGTGATCCCAAATAAATTTCCAATCGATTGGTGTATCTTATATGACAATAGCACCACCTGGTGTTAAATAATAGTGTAAAATCTCGTGATACACATTTTATGCTTGCTTGCGTTATTGACCAAAGGAAGTCCAGCGTTTTCATGCCAATATCTTGAGAAGGGATTGGAATATCGTTATAGAATTTATTTCAATGTAATCCCAAATGAATTTGCAATCGATTGATGTATCTCATAGCACAAAAACACCACCTGGTGTAAACTAATAGTGTAAAAATCTCATAATACATATGTTATGCTTGCATGCTTGCGTTATTTATCGAAGGAAAGCCTATACGTCCGGCGCGGACCCCAGCGTGTTCATGTTAATATCTTGAGAAGGGATTGGCATATCGTTATATAGTTTAGTTGTAAGTAATCTCAACTAAATTTGCAATCGATTGATATATATATTATATCTCAATAGCACCACCTGTATAAAATAATAGTTATTGACCAGTAACCATGCGCTTGTATGAATATCAGCCGCACATCATGGGGTAGGCCTACCCTTAGTATATGCTGTGGTTGTGGGGTGCAGGGTTGGACAATACTCACGCAAAATATACCATTCTATGCCCAAATGGTTGCTCAAGAAATAACTAAAAGCATTTATGCAGATCCCTAGCCTTTAAAAAGTTATCCGGGAAAAACAGGCCTGGGGTCCGGTCGGACCCCCCCCCTTGGGCACTCGAGGGTTAAAATAAAAATTATCTGGTTTAATATTTTGTCAATTTCAAATGCAAATTTATGCCATATGCCTATTTTTGGATAGCAAGAATAGTCTAAAAACTAGTTTCACACAGATATTATGACGTAGCCCTACTGAAGGGAATCACAAAATTTAAAATTCGACCAGAAGTTAATCCTTAAGCCAATGTTATTCAGCTCTCCTATTATTTTGAGCTCTACAGTGTGGGCCATAAAAAGGATCCAAATCGTTTTTTTTCCAATATGTTGTGAAAGAAATAAATGACGTTCCTGTTATATGTTGCAACGTTAAAATCATTGCTAAAGAAAAATTGACACAAAGTCCATAAACGCAATGAAAATTTCAATTTCTGTAATTTTTTCGCGTACCCCTTACCGGCGCCTGGCGTACCCCCAGGGGGCAGGGGTACGCGTACCACAGTTTGAGAACCCCTGGTCTAGCACACATTCTGTATAATCGTTGCTTTTCTATCAAGTTTCAGTAATTCATCATCACATCATCATGCAACACGTTTCAAACGATAAACTCACATTAATTATTATTCATTAGCACAACGAAGCTTTCTTAGAAAAAAATGTATTCTAAGAAAGCTTCGTTGTGCTAATGAATAATAATTAATGTGAGTTTATCGTTTTAATCTGCGAATTTAATCTGCGAATGATGCGTTCAAACGGGAGATCAGTCTTGTGAACAGCAATGTCCTTTAGCTCTTCTGCATACGAAAGATTACAGTTGATACGACATCTGACTCTCAAATATCTTGCAAGAAAATGTCGCCCCAGAAAGTAATTACGTTTAACGTGGTAACCTTTCGAAAGAGATGTTGCCAGCTGGTAACCATGGAAGTACACTTGTAACGCAAACCAGTGTAGAAAAGTTGACTCACTTTTGAATTCCAATTTACACATGTCATCATTCAGTGGTGATAAATAGTGAAAAAGTGTGTGCAATCCAAGCAAACACTGTACATCGCTGTCGAAATATGAATCCAGTGGTGGCAACACTAAAACATTCTCAAATGAAAACTCATTCGAGCAATGGTGTACAACAGGCTTATGCAGAATTCGTTCACATAAATTCAAAGCTTCGTGGTATTGTTGACACTTGTAGAAATACAAAGCACGATAGATATTATAAGTGTTGCATTGTATAATATTCCAAAGTCATTGCGAATCACACTGTCAAATGATTTCATAGTTTCTAAGGCACATCTCATCAGAACATCAATTACGTTATCTTTACCTGTCAAAGTAATGAAAGTATTCGTATCTGTTCTGCAATAAACGATCTGTCTTGAAGCTTTGAAAGGATTCCCTGACTTCATCGCAGCAATGGATGTCGGCTTTCTAGAGGCCTTCAGATATTCATCCATAGGAAACACTGTAACGGGTAAATCATTATTAACCCTATGACGCACACCTTCCGCGCCAACGCATTTAGCACACCAGGGGTCCAACGGACCCCACCGATAACATGGGTTGAAATTATATCAATTAGATAGAACTTGGGAATGAACGACTTAAATGTATGTTGTACATAGCACATGCACTCATGGAACATGTTTGGGTCAATATGTAGGCCGAAAATTAACCCTCTAGGGCTGCCAAGGGGGCCTGTGGTATCCCCCCGTTAAGTTTTCTCACCATCAAACATTTCTCGTATGGAATAAAAATTTTACATTTTAAGTTCTTGCAGGGGGTTCATTTACACACATTTTGAGGTAAGATTTGTGATGATACCCCATACCGTTCAAAATATATACCCGATATACCCTAGGTACCAAGAGGGCGGGTGGAAACCACCAACTTAGGTTAACGACTGTAATATTTTATCCGTCATTTATTATGAAGAAGAAACATTCTGCCCCTTCATAGAGGGAATGTACAGGGTGGCTCAAAAAAAAATGTACCACCGGATAAAATGCGATAACTTCGCAACCGATTGACAATTTTCTCCGAAAATTTTCCAATTTGTAGGGGAATGAATTTCCAACAATCCCTGAAAGTTTCGCTTGAAAATTTTCTTGTTTGCAAAAGATACAGCTGTTCAAACTTAAAATTTCGTTTTTTCAAAAATCCGGAGAATAAAGTTCCAATACAATGTGATTTCATTAAGATTTTTTGCAAATTACATCATAAGAAATGATGATGATGTCCTACGACCTCACTAAGAGCTGTAAAGAAGCTGTTTATGCAGCAAACTGTTGGTATTTAGTGATATTTTATAGATCATGGACTCAATTCGTGAATTCATTACTGAACGTCATGGGCAAAGTTTCTGCGGAAGATAAAATGAAAACTGGGGCGCTGCGTGAACAGAGACTGGGACATCGCGTAATCATAGCAAAATACCAAGTGAAAAGTGGAGCCTGAGCATATTGAAGGCTATCTGTAAACATATTTATGTAACGAAGATCAGATGTTAGAAGCGAGGCAGGAAGTGGTCGTTTGGTCTGATGGAAAAAGTACGATTTTCAAGAAATTCGCTTGGTAATCGAAAGGGTCAAGTTTGCAAAGCACATCGTGGTTTCAGCATCAGATTTTCTGGCATGTGTCACGGGTGCCAGAAAAGACTGCATTTAATCCCATTCAGTAGGCTAAATGTCAAACTCATCGCTGAACTCTCTTACCCAGACTCATTGAAGACCAGGTGAGCTCTAACATCTCGTTTTATTTTCCAGAAGAACAGTGCGCCTGCTTGCTCGCACGGCAAAGGTGATTATGATGACGCTACCTTATTTTTGCAATCCACTTCAGTAAATTTATTGGCAAAGGTGACTTACAACATCGCCAGACCTTAGAGCCCTCTTGCTTACCACGTCTGGGAAGCTATGCTGCAAGACATTTCATCCCGAGTTGGAGAACATTGGCTAGCTGAAGGAAGTCCTGCTGCTAATGTGGGATCAGTTGCCGCAAGACTCGATCAACAAGGCCATACTAAGCTTCACAAAAAGAATTCGAGCTCGTATTAAAGCAGGGAGTGGACACTCACATCATACCCCACAATAAACTGCAAAACGTATTTCTGAGGCCGTAGTGAAAATTGATATCATTTGACATGGAAATCAAGAATTGACGTTAATTTTTCCACGGAAATTCGAAAAAACGAAAATCAAAGTTTAAACAGCTGTAACTTTTGCAAACATAAAAAGTTTTCAGTGAAACTTTCAGGGATTGTTGGAAATTCATTCCCCTTCAAATTGGAAAATTTTCGGAGAAAAATTGCAATCGGTTGCAAAGATATTGCATTTTATCCGGTGGTACATTTTTTTTGAGCCACCCTGTAGGGCTACATTGCCATGCTAAATAATTTGTCTTTTCATAACCGGAAGTGCTCAAAATAAATTAAAATTTGTGAAAAATGGTGATTTTCAGAAACGTTTTCCTAGCGAGAATTTCTAGCTTGCTCAATAATTTTTACCAGTGGAGCAGCCAAAAAACATTAGGAGTTGCCATTTGTATGTATGTATGCACATGTATGTATGAATGTATGCATGTATGTATGTATGTATGTATGACATGTACGTATGTATGTATGTATGTATGTATGTATGTATGTATGAATGTATGTATGTATGTATGTATGTATGTATGTGCATGTATGTATGCGTGTATGTAGGTATGTATGTATGTATGTATGCATTACGAATGCAAATGTATCTGTGTATGTATGTATGCATTTATGTATGCATGTATGTATGTATGTACGTACGTGCGTTCGTACGTATGCATGAATGTGTGTATGTATGTATGTATGTATGTATGTATGAATGTATACATACTGTATGTTTGTAAGTATGTATGTACGTGTTTTTGTTTGTATTTATTTATGCGTGTATATGTGTGTACGTACGTAATCTATTCAGGCACTATTGTATGCATATGAATATGTAGGTAAGCCTATGTATGCTTGTATGTACAAATGTGCAGTGTATGTGCATGCATGTATGTGTGTATGTATGTAAGTATGCATGTATCTATGTATGTGTGTATGTTTGTAAACATACATACATGCACACATACATACGTACATACAAACATACTCATACAAGCATGCATACATACATATAGATATACAACATACATGCATACATATATGCATGCATGAATGCATGCACACATATTAACAATACATGCATTAATTAACCCTCAGAGTACCAGGAATTTTTTTATACACTGAGTACCAGTGGGGTCAAAAATGACCCCAACACATTGTTTTCAATAAATTCCTTGTTTTTTGCATTTTTATCAATTGCCAAAAAACAAATAGTAGTAAAGCAATCTGAACATGTTTAGGCTGTTGAAATGAATTAAATTTTTCATAGTTAAAGGTATATTTTTATGTTCAAAGTGTTCGAGTGTTCAATGCTCAAAACTAACATAGAAAATATCCGGTCACTGCAGTTACAGTTTACAGCATCTGATTAGCGGTGTCTACTCCACCCTTCGATGAATTGTATCCCATAATTGCCTTCTTTGATGGAATATTGTTGTTCATCTCTACCTGACTGTGCATGCTGCTGAGCAGGACTACAACTTTCCCTTTCTTTGGACCGTACGACACCAGTGCTGCATCGACATGGAAGCCAAACATGGAAGTGAGGTCTTCGCGAGCTTTCGTGGTAACAAAATGAGTCGGAAGTTCCTTTCTGCTTTTTCGAATAGTGACCAGAAGAGTCATTTGTTTCTCAGCGAGTTTTTGATCAAGTCTGAAACTTGTGAAGAAGTTTTCTGTGGTGACATTTCGTCCAGAACCAGCCATATTTCGTGTTAGGTCGAGCACAACACGTTCTCCTTGGTTCCGTTCTTTTTCCTTACCTACTGGTCTCCCAATATGTATATAAATTAATATCTAACACATATTTTCTTCAGGTAATACTATAGAAAGGATTTATAAATTATAAATATGAATTATTTCAAAGGTTACCATTGAAAGTATTCAAAAAAGCTATTGGGGTCAAAAATGACCCCACTGGTACTCAATGCTAGAAAAGATTGCCAGCGCCCTCTGGTGATAAATAAGGGAAATATTAATTGATATTTCGATAGAGACTAGGTACATCTTTAAAGTCACAAATATTGAATAAATTTGCACGAACAGATTTTGCGCAGTGTACAGTCAAAGTGGGCTTGGGGTCATTTTTGACCCCACTGGTACTCGCAGGGTTAATATATACATTCATACATACACATACACACATATATACATACATACATAATACACTGTATCTAAGTATAAACCCAGGGACGGGGTAATCGCGGGGCGGGGGCAATGTCCCACTGTGGGTAATGTCGAGGGGCAATGGGGGGAGTAATGGCATGGGTTATGGGCCGGGGGTATGTCCTGTTCCCATTATGCTATAGTCGATGCAGCATGGATCTATCAATGCTGAAGCCTGGGGTCCGTTGGACCCCAGGTGTGCTAAATATGCCCTAGGTGTCTTTCTCAATTTTTTTCAAATCAACCAGGGGTGCTACAGTCTCCCAACTTTTTTGTACATGTAGGGGGATGAATTGTTGAGGAATTTGAATTATTTCAGATTTTTACTATTCATATCGAAAAAGATATTCAAGATATCGCACCTCTGGGGTCCGATGGACCCCAGGTGTGCGTTATAGGGTTAAAATCACGATGTCGTAACATTCTTTCTGCAGATATTGCAGCCAAGTAATGAGCAAACACCGCTGGTGACAGACGCAAATCCAAATAAATCCGACCACCAACGTACTGCAGATTAATTTTAACAATCTTCTCGTGAAGCACACACAGTCCAACAATTCGTGCAACATCGTCAATGAAGAGAAAACATCCCGCATTCAGATTGTCCACATCCTTTTGAGGGAGTTGATAAGAAAACAATGCCGAGCAGAAGTTTATTGTTTCTTGGTACTCTAATGTTAAAAAGTGAAGAGCAGCAAGACAGGCCAAAGCTGCAGGAGCAATGCCATCCGTCTTAAAACTATCTAGTTTTAAAGCTTTTGCTAGAAACTCTGTTGA
Organism: Lumbricus rubellus; assembly: GCA_945859605.1. Classification (NCBI taxonomy): domain Eukaryota; kingdom Metazoa; phylum Annelida; class Clitellata; order Crassiclitellata; family Lumbricidae; genus Lumbricus; species Lumbricus rubellus. Next base: position 7,239,809 of record OX243821.1, read on the forward strand.
CAAGAGAGTCAGCAGTTGGCATGCTGGATGACTAACTAGTCCTGTTAGCTTTTCCATAAGACTTTGAGCAAGCAGGAATTGAAAACGACTGTTCTGTTCTGAATACATTTTCGGAAAGTTATGATACGTAGACCTTAAATGTTGGGCTGCATCGGCATCTCTTGGACAAATCTAATAAAGAGATTGCTGTACAAAGAAAGCTCTCCGTAACGTAAAGCGGACGCAGAAAGCAGAATATACGGTAGAATTATAAGAGTACTTGAAACATGCAACCTTAGTTGCTGTTGGAAGATATGCCTTTCTTCTCTGTAGTTCGGAACTAAATAATGATGTGTTTTTCTGTCCACGTATCAAGCTCATGCAAAATCTTGAACCGAATTTGCGATCCTTAATTGCACCATGACAACGCTGACAAGAATCCAGGAAACTGAGCGAAAGCGAAAAACACAACGATTCAAATTCAATCTTTGTCCGTAATTCAATGAGAGGTATCACACAGTCTATGAAATGTCGTATGACTTTTTTAGTGTTTGGAAACCTCAATTGTGTTCGAACAACTGGCATTATGTAATTTTCTGCGAACCATTGAGAAAGAACTAAAAAATTTCCGAATTCATTCATTCGTTTTACAGTCCGGTCAAGCATCGTATCGTTCAACTGGTCGTGAAATAGATTTGCTTCTGGAATGAAATAGTTCGGACATGATCTATCTTTAAGCCATACCGAAAGCTTTCTTAACAACTCAGAGCAAATTGAAATAACAGAAGATGAATTCCACCACTCGGGCGACATCTCTTCACATGTCCATAGCATCAGCGTCTTTAAATGATACGGACATAGAACCTCATCATTTTTTTCACAGTTCTTTGGTATCAATTCCCTCTTAGAGAAGAATCTCAACAAAAGATAAACAATCTTCTGAATTGGAGTCCAACTCTGAAGCAGAATTACTTCTACAAAAGAAAATGAAAATCTCAACTGTAGTTTATCATAATTATCTACAAGAACGATGCTGAACGTATACAGCATGTGAGCATGACAACCATTTTCTACAACTTCAGAGATTGTTTCCTTTGTCGGCCGTCCGTAATGTCTTTCTCGAATTCGGAAACTGTGGGCTTCAGCAGGCCACCCCGGGCAAAATAAGCAGGTTACATAATCAACTCCAAAATCAGTGTCAGAAGACTTAGAAGCTTTAATTGATAGACCACAAACAGTCAGTAATTGCATCGTATTAGTATTGTGACCGAAGGAGAGTCTTTCCCACGAAGTCGCATTAGCAGCCAAGTCGCTCCACAAGTAACAGTTAGACTGAGCTTCATAGTTGAATTCGAACTTTTTACATTTCCAGTTATAGTTCATATGGCCAAATATTCTCAATCGAAAAAATCCTGGATACGCTTTGCATGGCTCAATCTTGTACCAATGGATCGTGTCAGCTAGACCACTTTTATCGTTTGGCAACACTGGGAAGTCACCGCTGAAGGTCAGCTCGTTATTGCGGCCTAATATACGATCAACGTCGTCGATGCAACTATTCAAAGGTTGGATATAGAACTCCGCTTGGCTGCCACACAAAATCATGTATTCATGATAGGTTGGTGCAGGAACCGCTGAGACGTATTATAAGTCATGCATGCAATCAGATGCAGTAGACCTAACAACAGGGCTTTTTTAACGTGCAGTTCTACACAAAATGTGCAGTTCTAAAGGGATTTGTGCAGTTGTAAAAGCAATTTTGTGCAGTTAAATTTTTTTTATAATTCGTTGTTTTCCTAATTGGAACAATACGCTATTTTAAAAGACATTTAGAGAAGCTTATTCTAGACCTATTGCAAGTTTTGTGATTGAAGTGTGCAGCTAAAAACTTTGAAAACTAATTTAAAGTTTCATATGACATAATATGACAAATATTATTTGCTAAAGTCAATAATTATGTCTAGCGGAGTAAGCGGACCACCGATAAAGAAATTGAAACAGTCTTTACTGTCCTTTTCTAGTATTTCGTCAACGTTGGTCGCGAGTGGTAAGTGTAACTATTCACTACACCCTACGGTGTTAATTATTGATTATACGTTGTAGAAACTACATTAGGGCCACGGAAAACTAAAAAAGGTGTATTCAGAAATTCTGACAACCAAAAAAAGATGGCTTCAGAAAAGTTGTCGACTAAAAATAAGGTGTCTAGAAATTTTTACGACTAAAATGGTGTCTTTCAAAATCTTGACAACTAAAACAGATATCTTTCAAAATATTGACAACTAACAAAAGGTGTCTTCAGAAATTCTGACAACTAAAAAAAGATGTATTCAGAAATGTTGTCGACTAAAATAAGGTGTCTAGAAATTTTTTTCGACTAAAATGGTGTATTTTGAAATTTATACAACTAAAAAAGGTGTCTTCAAAAATTGTAACGACTAAAAAAAGGTGTCTTCAGAATATTTGACAACTAAAAAAGATGTTTTCAGAAATTTTGACACCTAAAAAATGTGTCTTCTGAAATCTTGACAACTAAAAAAGGTGTCTTTAGTAATCTAAGCAACTGAAAAAAGGTGTCTTTAGAAATTTTGACAACTAAAAAAGGTGTCTTCAGACATTTTTACGACTAAAAATGTGTTTCCAGAAATATTTACAACTAAAAAAAGTCGTCAGAAATTCTCCGCCGAAGAAACACCCCCGAAATAAAATCTTGGCTATCTTCAGAAATTTGACAAAATGTGCAGTTCTAAATGGATTTGTGCAGTTCTCAAGGCTGGGGAAGTTGTGCAGTTCTAAAAATTCCTTAAAAAAAGCCCTGCCTATTTGCTTCTGATATTTATGCAACGATTACATGCTTTTTAGAAAAAACAAAAACAATTACAACGGTTGATTATAAACTATCTTATAATCATGCACAGTTAATTTCGAATCAAGATGCACAGGTTTTGATTGCATGCTCGAAAGCCAAACTAATACGCTTAGAAAGCGTGTGGCAGCCACGTGCACATGGGCGCCCGCAGCATAGGTCAAGGGGGGTCGCGTGACCCCCCTGGAAAGCATGACAAAATATTAGCAATAGCTCTTTCTGGGCAAATGTTAGTGGTTAAACGGGACAGCTTGCCCAACAGTCATTGCGTTCTTTTACTTCACCAACTTTTGGGGTTTATCTTGTGGTTATCTCTACATATTGGGTACTACTTTAACCCGTTACTCAGTCATAGTTATGTATATTATTGTATAATAGGCCTGCATAGAATCAGACGTCAGAGGAACCACTCAGGTCATCAGGGTACGGTAATCGGATATGCCGACTATAGCTCGCCGTAGACTCGTAGAGGTTGCCGTCAAACCCCACTTGTAAGATTGATGGCACCCTATAATTGTCTTCCTGTGATGCAGGTCAGTGGTCAATCTGCCAGTCTAATGCAGCCTGGCATCTTGTACCCATATGCTCTCCTTTCTAAGAATGCACAAGGAAGATGTCTCTCATCAAACTGCCCTCCGGCACACATTCTCATATAGGACACATGTGCAAGAGTGTTTACAGTATATCAAATTTCAGCTGTAGACTTGTGGTAGGCTATGCATTTATAGGGCTGTCCAGCCTCTTTTGAATAATTATTGGTGATTCAGCTTGTGGATAAAGCTGTCACGACATTATACCGGTTGCCCATGTATAGTGTTGATGTTATTATCAAAAATACAGTGACCCTAAGCTTGTGGAGGTAAGCTCATTCACTGTTCATAAATCTTGCTCTACTGCAGTCAAAGTTTTAGTTTTTTATACTTTATTTACCTGGTAAAAACCGTAAAACTCTGACTGAAAGGTTTGATTTCTTCTGGAAATGTCCAAGCACGCCTGCAGGTGATTTGGCAGGAAAAGCTTTGTCAAAGCAGTATTGAGCAGACCTTAATGGTCAGGATCTCATAGAAGATTTGCCCTCTGTACATACATGTAAGGTAACTTATGGATGTGCCCATTGATTCTGCATAACTTTTTAACATAGTAAAAATTAAATCCGAGTATAATTTATAAGTGTTTGCCAGCTTACAATGGGCCAACTGTAGACAATTCAATCAGAAGTAACCTCTGCAATAAGATTATTTAGCAAGCTGAAGAGCCTGATTTATGCCTGAAGATGACAGAATTAATTTTTAAAGGCATATATTGTCTCATTATAACTTTGCAAGATCTTCTAGATCTGGTCAGGTTGAGCTTTGAGACTATAGTCTTGTTTTTAAAACTGCCATCAGAAATTTGGCAGCAAAAATTACAAGGAATGCTCTTTTTTTAGGCCTACAGTCATTCTATTGTGCTATAAAAGCAAGTACAAAATACTTTGCTAGTATTCAAAATTGTATCTCAAATACTATAGCATTTAAAATAATTACAATAGCATAACTGAATCAAACATATGGTAAGAAATATATAAGAACAAGAAGAAAACATAATATTTGATCAATCAACTACAAGTTCTTGCTCATGTAGACTAGATACAAAATTACAAGCTGACGAAGTTTTGCCCCTGAAATTTTCTGCTGGAAATAAAGAAATGACGTCCCTGCATGGTATACTGTTAGTCTATTATAGTTAGTACAGTTAGTTAGTGTTATTGATTTTTTTCTATGAATAGGCCTAATGTACATGAATAATATATGCCATAGCCTATATCAAAGTCGAAAATTGTTTAACGACTTTTTCGTTTTGTTATAAAAGGCTCATAAATATTATATTACGTTAGATTGAAATAATGTATAGTTGTGTGAGTTGCTTGGTTTTAATGGCATTATTTTGTATCGTAACTCCTCAGGCCACGACCGAGTCGACTGACCCCCCCCCCCCTGCAAAAAATCCTGCGGGCGCCCATGCACGTGCATGAAGTGTTAGTGATTTCATTTTCTTAGCCACGGCGAACGAGGTTACGAATCATCTACCTCGCTGTCTCAACTTCTCACCGACAACGTAGTTTAGTGCTGTAATCATAGTGGAAGCGGAATCGGAAAATGATGGTGCTTTATAGTTACGTTACAATTATAGTCAAATCAGTTTCAGTTTCCGTTTTGGTCGTATTTCATCGCCTTTTAAAACATTTCCTTTCGACTAAAACGCCGTTTTTCCATCATTCCCCTGTTCTATTTTTGGATTGTACAATGTAGGCCTACATGTATATCGCGCATTCGCGCTCGCTATTAATAATCATAACTCAGAATTTCCATTCATTCAGGGCTTTTTAACGCACAGTTGTTCACAAAATGTGCAGTTCTAAATGGATTTGTGCAGTTGTAGAAGCACTTCTGTACAGTTAAAAAGTTAAATTCGATTTGAAATGAAGCCAATAATAATATGTTGGATTAGTTCCAGATATTTCTCAGTCACATGCTTTTCAGAAACAAGAAGAGACATTGTTACTCAGAGTAACATTGGCTCTTCTTGTTCTGTTTGCTTTGCCGTATCTGTTGCTGCCTCTGCCTCTGCCTCTGCCTCTGCCTCTGCCTCTGCCTCAGCCTCTGCCTCTGCCTCTGCCTCTGCCTCTGCCTCTGCCTCTGCCCCTGCCCCTGCCCCTGCCTCCGCCTCCGCCTCCGCCTCCGCCTCCGCCTCTGCCTCTGCCTCTGCCTCTGCCACTGCCTCTGCCTCTGCCTCTGCCTCTACCTCTGAGTCTGCCTCTACCTCTGAGTCTGCCGCTGCATCTATGACGTTGCATTGTGAATTAGAGCCACGTTCAGTATAATTATGATAATACGGAATGGTATCATGCAATCACTGGTTAGCGTGAATCTATGTTGATTGACAGCTCGATCAAGGCTCTGCCACCAAGAAAGGCGGAGCTGCGTGCAGAATTATTAGGCCAGAGGTTTCTGAGACAACCCTGGTACAGAACTAGATTTGACTCGAAAAGGTTACACTGTGTTGAAACATATTTCCGTTTTCCATCAATTTAATTAGTAAAACTGTACTGATTAAAGTCCATTGTTTTTGATACATTTCTGAATGTCTAGTGTAACTTTATATTGAACACGAAAGACTTGCACTGAAAAAATCTCTCTCCGTCTGGAAACTCAATCGCGGATATCGACAAAATGTTCCGAGAGTTTTCCATTTCGTCTGTTTTCTTAATGATCGTCGTTGTGAAGCTGACAACCGGTGAGTTAATTAAAATATTTGGCTACATTATAAATGTGCATGATCGAACGTAAAGCGAAGTTGACGTAAACTATGTTGTTTAAAAGTTTCACAGACTAAATATCGGTTGGGCATTTTGCGATATTTTAGCTACTTGATTTATTTGCGATTTTAGTGACGAATTTGCATAATACGACAAAGTTAATAATATTGTAGTCACTAAAGCCCTTTTGTTATTTTTATATTTTTATTTAGAGCTATATAATTGCACCAAAATTATTGTAATTTTTCAACTAGTTAAGCCGCTAAAGTGCGTCGATTTTAAAACCTTGCCATTTCAATGTTGCTCAACATTTTCTTTAGATATTTTGCACATTGTTAGACCTGAGTGAGGGCTAAAATCTATTGGAAAAAGAAATTCGTTATCATCAGACAAATTTAAATGAGAGCACATTTCATACAATTATCTATTTCGGTGTTTCGGGCACGCGTGTTTTTTCAAAATTTGAGTTAACATTTCATTTAACCCATTCGTGGCCATGTTCAAATATTGGAACATACAAGAAAAGTCTGTATATTTTTAGCAGGGTACCAGCCGAATGTTGTATTCATAAATACACGACGTCATTGGACATTATGAAAGTGAAGGACGCTTGTTTTATAAAAATCTGGGTGATTTTTGTTTGATAAAAAATTCTGTAATTGTAAAATTTAGCCGTTAGGAATATACGAAACTTCAAAAATTCATATCGTGTGAACCTGCGCAGGTAAGTGTACTTCATGTATGTATTTTAATTAGCTGAAATATTGTTTTTGTTGTATCAAATAGCAGTTTTGTTCTGTTGTCGCGAAAAGCTGGCCTATTATGCAAAAATCGAAATGTTCCAATAGTGGAACATGGCTACATGGCAATCCAATTCTCAGTAATATAGCAGCGCATACACTTCTGTGATTCAGTGCGCCAATTTGTGTATTACTCTGTCCTAAATCAAGCACAGTATAATTCTTTCTCAATGCATATAATATAATTTGTTGCGTTCCGATAATATTATGTAAAACTTGTCATAGTAGCCTAAGAAAAAACTTGTTTATGCGTTCAACAGTCATTGACTTGCCTATGTTTCAGCCACAATGAATGTACGGACTTTTATGGGAAGAAAAAAGTAAAAACTGTAACTGCCCCAACACTAAACGAATTACTTGGCAACATTACAACCCGCAGTTTCAGTTCTGCAGACATCTTCATAACACCGCCTGGTGATGAATCTGATGGTGACTCTGACAAATCTGATACAGAAAAAGGCAGCGATTACATTGCAGGTCATTTGACAAGCAAGATTTTGAATGCACCAGCCGAAGCTACAATAGATGCAGAAGATAGTGAGGACAGTAATGGAGAGGAAGAGGACAGTGTAGCTGTTCCAGAAGGCAGTAATATAAGCAGAGCTGCTGCAAAGAAGAAAAACATTTCCAAGACTGTGGAAAAATGGAAGAAAGGTGACTTGAAGCCCCAGCACGTTGATGGTTTGAGCACCGTTTCTCAACAATGTGATCACACCAACGACAGATCTGTTTGAAATGTTTTGGCCAATTGAATTCTTTGAGTACATCAAGAACCAGTCTGAACTGTATGCCAGACAGTGCAATGCTACCAGTATGTTTGAAGTAACAGTAGAGGAACTGAAACTCTTCTTCACAGTGCTTATGATATCGGGTTATAGTTCACTACCTCGAAGAGATCTATACTGGAGTTTAGACGCAGACATCAGAAACGAAGCTGTTGCCCAGGCCATGCCAAGAAACAGATTCAGAGCTATACTCAAGAATCTTCATTTTTCTGACAATACCAACTCATCACGTGATGACAAATTTTCCAAGGTTAGACCGCTCATCACCCATCTCAATGAAAAGTTCGTGAAACTTCTTCCAGCATATGTACATGTAGTGCATGTCGACGTATAGACAACAAATGGTGGTGGCAAGTTTTCACACACTTGATGTCTGCATCCTTGTCCAATGCCTGGATACTGTACCGAAGACAGATAAGAAGTGAAAGAGATACAGCAGCTGAGAAGGCTGACAGCAATTTTGATGACGAAGAACTGCCTAAACTGGATTTTTTGGGCTTCATTCGTAGCATTGTGGCTAACTATTTGCTGTTGTTCAGGGAGCCACAGAATCTGGGCAGACCATCCTCATCTGCAAATAGGAAAGCCGTTCTTATGAGAAACATTCCAGATAGTGTCAGACTTAGCAGCAATGTCTAGCACTATCCAGACAATGTGAAACAGGGTAGATGTCGTGTCTGTAAGAAGAACACAACTTTCAGCTGTGGTGTCTGTCGCGTTAACCTGCACCCAGTGAACTGCTACAAGGACTATCATAAATAGGTCTCAAAGTGACTGCATGCTTACCTGCAAATGGCAGTATAGCATAATAAAGCAGAGGCAAGGACAAGAACAGGCCGTCACTATGGCACTTCTCTAATGACATGACAGATATTATGCATGGTCCAATATTGGAACAATGCCACGTTCCAATAATGGAACAAAATTTCCATGAGCTATAAAAATGTTTTTCAATGAAATTTTCACAAATCTAAGTTGATTCCAGTTATTAGTCAATATTATGTTGTAAAATATCTAAAAATTTCATCAAAATAAAATTTGGCCATGAATGGGTTAAAGTGCTGCCATTTGAACATTGTTTTTCTTTTTCCTTCGATATTTTGCAATCTTGTTTGACCTGACGTAGGGCTAAAATCTGTTAAAAGTTATCTTCGGTCAAATTAAAATGAAAGTACTTTTAATTTTTAGCCCTTAGGAGGTGAGGTGGGGTATGACATACCCCAGAGGTATTCTACTTTAGTTGTTTTGTGGAAAACGTCAAACCAGCTTGGATTATTTTTATAACTTTGTGAATATGAAATACGGACACTTTACCAAAATTTCAGGAATTTTGAACGCACAGTTTTTTCTCAATTTTAATGTATATTTGAAGGAAATTGCGATTTTTCGTATTCCTCTGCTTATTAAAACGGTTGGTATAATTATATTATATGTTAAAAACATCAAGCGCAGAAGGCAAACGGCAGCTGAGAATTTCACGCGACTACCAAAGATACGAGCATCATAATAGGCAGTTACCATTGGTTACCATCAAGGCCGTAGCCAGGATTTTATTTTGGGGGGTGTTTTCAGTGGCGGCCAGGATTTATGTTTTGGGGAGGCTGAATTTCCTAAAACAAATTGAATTTTCATCGGCAAAATTTTCTGGAGACCTTTTTTTAGTCATCCGGTCAAAATCTTTGAAATATTTTCCATTTTCGCCGTCAAAATTTCTGATGACTTTTTTTAGTCGTCAACTTTACTTTTTCTGATCGAAATTTAATCTATAATTTAATTTCGGGGGGTGTTTTCGTCGCTTTTTCATGGTTTTTTGCATAACGAACTAGAAAATGCAATAGATTTTTTCTGCATTTTCCATTTCGGGGGGTGTTCAAACACCCAAAACACCCCCCTGTCTACGGCCTTGGTTACCATTGGTTACCATTGGTTACCATTTGGTTACAACGGTTACAACGTCTCGATTGCACTGCTACGTCATGCTTGTTTTATTGTTTTCAGTTTCAGCATATTCCATCAATTCGGTTTCAATGATTGGTGCAGTTGGTTGCATCGGTCGGGGTATCGCCAAAGCAAATGACTTTATCTACGTACTGTGTTATGGTCCGTATAAAAGTGATCGAATTGTGCGAGCCTACGACGTTAGCTTTCCACACGATCTGCTGATGATATATGTAGTGCATAGCATTAAAGATGTGAGTAATTTTACACGGCTTGTCAGTTTGGTTGCTATGGGAAACACGCTATACGTTGGTGATAGGAAATGCAAATGCATTTGGACGATAGACACGGTTAGCAATACTGTAGTCAGCAATTGGCTGAGTGGACTTGGTAATAGATTCAGTTTGTCATTGGCCAATGACAATCATTTAATGGTTCTGAGGTATTTGGAAGATCTTCCACATCTTGAGATTTACAGTCAAGATGCGAAACTTGTGCGAAGAGTTCCACTTTCCAACGACTTCAAAGGTCCACTTCGTGCCATTCAGAAACCGAATGGAGAATTCATCGTTAGCCACAGATCAGATGAAGATGAAGGCATGTGTGTAAGTTTCATAAATACTGATGGGGAAACTTTGAGTCTGTTTAAGCTGAAAGAAACTGTCTATTTCAAGGATGCGAAATTGTTTCAAGTTAGCAACTTCCGTGATCCCATTGCGGCTGAAATGTTCAGTGGAAATGTTTATTCGCTTGTACATGTACCTGATGAAGGTACATTAAAGTGGAACCGAACCGATGTTATAAAAATCATGAGCATCAGCTCAGAAGGAAACTCTGGAGAGATTATAGGTTTCCGAAACACTGATGGTTTTATTTTAAGTGAAGTAAGAGAATATCCATATAACATACAGCGTGCAGAGTTGTTTTGGGATACGCAAAGCAAGCACCTGTTTGTGGCTGAAAACATGTTTGGAAATATCTATGTATTTGACACGATTAGCTCTAAGTGGAGTCATTTGCATAGTTCAATATATCTTGTGCTTGACTACGACATGAAGGAAAACCAATTCTGTATAGTACGTCCGAGTATCACAAATGCCGGTCGTTCAGGTGTTGACATTTTGGTTTTGAACATAGGCTAAATGCCAACTATGTATTTGAAGCACTGGCAACATTAAATAACTGATATTACAGTCATTCTTTTTATTCATTTGTCCTCAGTCACATCATGACACAAAAGCGACTGAAACATTAATTTTATGAAAGAATAAAATCGCATGTAACGGCATTTGTTTGTAGTTCTAGTGCCACGAAATGTCGGCGTATTTTATTTGCATTATAATAATTATTATTACTATTAACTAGAGCTTAACTAACAGACTTAATTACTGACACTAATATATATTTGGACATTATTATATGTAAACTATTGTTGTATAAATAAATTAGGCTTAAAACACATGGAATCTATTATTTTGCTTATGCGAAAGTGTACATTTTGTGGAATCGACGGGCGACTACGGAAAAATAATAATTTCGAAGTAATTTCATATATTTTAAACCTAAGTACACCATTTTGTGTAGAAATGAATGCTGAATCCATTGATGTATTACAAGTTATGATATCTCAAACCAAACCCAAAATCTAGGAGGTGGTAACCACCACCCCTTAATAGTCAGTGTCACAAAAAAGCTTGGTAGCCTGAGGGTTAAGATAATTATAATATTCATTGTTAACGGCGACTCTTTCCAAACGACGCCTTTTCGTGTAAGCTAGTTAAATTATCAAACGATCAAGGTTTATATAAAAAATGTTTTAAACGTTTTAAAGGTGTTGGTGCCACAGTATTGATTATTATAAGAAAATAAGTGCGGTCATTTTCATACAATTTCATCGTGTTCAATGTAAAGAAATATACATGTACTCTGTCATTGTTCGTACACTGGCAGTGCCAGACATAAAGCCTCGATGTAGGATGAGGAGGGCGACATAAATAACCGTTGCTATGCTTCACCGTGGAACGCGGTGGTGTGTATGGGTATGTTCTGTCAACTTCGGTGCCTTGAAAGATAAAAATCACTATTTCACAAAATTTATTGTCAATAAAGATCGCAACAGAAAAATCAGTTCATGCCCATCAAAATAAGCAATAAACCGAGCTGTGCAGACCTTAGATGTCTCCCAACCGTCTTCCACTAAAACCCAAACCAGACCCAATGATTTGTAGCTAGATGAACATCAAAAATAATTTCCCCCTCATGTTCACAGGCAATTTTCATTTAACCAATATAATTATATTCGATATTTAACCTGCATAACAAGGCAGATTCAGTTTAGCTTCACTGTTTGATAATATAGATCATTAGCGACGCCCTCCTCCTTTGTTCAGGCTTGGAACTGGCACTGGAGAAAGCTTGATTTTAAACGCATTTGTGCGTTCAAAAATGAGCATTTATATATATATATATATATATATATATATATGCCGCACACGGAATTAAAAAAACCGTCGCAGCGAAGGTTTTTTAAAGACAGAACAAACATTCTAAATCCAATAAAAAAATATGTCATAATATGTTGGTTTACAAGGCATTACAATTAATTACCATGAAGCATGCTCGTTAAAAAAGTTGCAATTACAAACATGAAAATATGTCGAGAACAGCAACTTATATCGGTCGTCTTAGACATCTTTTTAAGCATTCAACAATTTCTATATAAGATTACGACGCGACACGTAATTAATCGACGATCAAGTTTATTTTTCACTTGCTAAAATAATATTGAGATTATATTGAATGGATGCATTACACAAACGCGAACGGCAGAGGTCGTCTTAACCCTCGAGTGCCCAAGGGGGGGGGGGGGTCCGACCGGACCTCAGGCCTGTTTTTCCCGGATAACTTTCTAAAGGCTATGGATCTGCAGAAATGCTTTTAGGTATTCTTAGACCAACCATTTGGGCATAGAATGGTATATTTTTCGTGAGTATTGTCCTACCCTGTACCCCACAATCACAGCATATACTAAGGGTACCGCATGATATCCGCTGATATTCATACACGCGTATGGGCTTCCTTCGGTAAATCACGCAAACAAGCATAAAATGTGTCGCGAGATTATTACACTATTATTTTACACCAGGTGGTGCAATTGTAATATAAGATACATCAATCGATTGCAAATTCATTTGGGATTACATAGAACCAACTTCTGTTACGATATTCCAATCCCTTCTCAAGAAATTAGCATGAACACGCTGGGGTCCGCGCGGACCCCCTTCTTGGGCCTTCGTGTACCAAAAAATACCTTGGGCACTCAAGTGTTAAAGACCTTTCAAACCAGCTGGCCTAAAACTGACCTTCATCTCTTAATTAAAGAGTTTTTAAAAATAAGCGAAAAAGTGACAGGATAGAACACATAATCAGCTTAGGGTGGTATCTCGCTCTCTGGCCCCCTACTGCTGCTTATCCATGCTTTTGTGGTCTCTCACCTCGACTATTGTAGTTCTTTCTATCTCTGGATCCCGGCAATTCGTATTGAGTGTCTTGACCGGGTTCTGCGCACGGTCGCACGTCTTACTGGTCGCATTCCTAAATTTGATCAAGTCACAGAGCACATGCGGAATGTCCTCCACTGGCTTCTAATTCCACAGCGGATCACTTATAGGGTTTCTGCAATAGTCTGGCGCTGCATTAGGGTCTTGCTCCCATGTACCTACAAGAACTCTGCTGTCCCACCTCTGGTGTCCAGCGGCGATCTGACCTCCAATCAGCTGATCAAGCTGAACTCTTGACCTCTCGTTCTCGAACCGCTATAATGCAGCGGCGCTCTTTCTCAGTGGCTGGCCTTAGAACCTGGAATGGGCTCCTGTTGCTCTCCGCCTTGTGCCTAGAGGTCACATCACTATGTTTTTATAACTTAAAAACTGCCTTATTTAGCCGTTGTTGAACTGGGAGCGCTTCTGATTACATGTAGATTACCTTGAAGGTGCGCTATGTAAAAGGTCAATAATAATAAAGGGATATAATGACGTCAGATAGCCACGTTGGACTCCTACGGTTTATTATACCACGCACGATCACTACACCGCCGCGCCTCGCAAATCGTTTGGTACTCTCTACATAAATATTCAGTATTAATTTCTATGCAGTCACTGAACATAATCACAGCCTATGTAGCCAAAAGTTGTCTTTACCACAGGCACCTTTCTATTTGACATACAGTAAATTTAACCTACTTCCCAACATAATAATGGTAAGGACGATTCATTTAATTTTATTCGGAGGAAGTATTTATAATATCTGCTTACTGCATTAAAACGGTGTATAAGAATGGAATTTGTTGTTGTTATCCAATGTTTACTACCATCCTGTGACTCTTAGTCACATAATATTATTTTACTAAAAACATAAATGTCACTGTCTTCAGATCAGGAAAAAGCTCATAACGACTGATATTCATCAAGATGGTAATCTATTTGGCAATTTCGTTTGTAGCCAATTATGATGCAAAGTCTACGCTACCAGAACCCTCTCTAGAAATCGAATGCACAGTAAGACTTCATTCTACATGCATATTCTTGACAACACAATGTTCTGTTAATTAAAGGAGTATTTTTAGTTTTAAGGCTCACTGCAGATGAATCATAAATTCCGGTAAATTCTTTTTTGTTTCTTCCAACCATACGGCGATGCCTTCAAATGTTCAAGTGTTAAAAAATTACCGGAGTAGAAAATTATCAAACGACGAGTGGAGAGAAATTTTACGTAGACCTACGGCGAAAATAATAGAATTCGACAACTTTCAATTCAATATATCCCGCTGAATTGACTAGAGGAAGTTCACACTCAAACTGGTTCCCTATAGTATACAATTTATACCATTTGCTTGTACGATTCACCTGTTCCATCTGAATTTGGTTTCCTGCTTGCAGGTCGCAGACATCAACGAACAATAAACGGATTAAATTTGTAAAGCGCATCTACGATGACAATACTGAAAATTCGACAGTCGCAATAATTTTAATCGTGAGACACTGCGAAATGCAATAGCACATAAGACACCTCTTTTAATTTTCTTCGACCGGTTATATATAAAATTTAAAGTAAATAAAAACACAAAAACACTTAAAAACTGTATTGCATGTAGGCCAAACAAACAACTTTCTGTCTAGGGCAACGGCCTCTGTTGTCATAGGCCGGGGTCAAAATTAATCTTGATCCATCCATCCAAATAGGATTATCTTGTCGTGGAAGTGGACCTGTAAATATAATATTTTTCTGATCAGTATATATAACTATTTTACATATTATTGTTATAATATTGCTATTCGTAGCAAGATCTTGTGAAAAAACCCAAGGGGTGGTCACGCTGAGAATTGGTGTGAAAAACAACAGTTTGTGTCCAGTCCTTTAATATACCAATGTATGAAATAATTTTAAAGGTGTCGCTCGTGTTGTTTTTTGCCGTATGCTGATCGCTATTTTCAGTTAATAAGGTGGGACTGCCATTTTCGGTTTCATTATTTTCGCGCGCGAAAAAGGTTGAGAACCTCTGGTCTGCAAGTCTAAACTGTGGCGTATTTTCTTCAACGACAATATGATGATGATGGTGATGACGAGTGTCTCCTTCGTTCTTTATCATAGTTAAGCAGAAGATGTTGATTGACATAATATTTGTAAAGTTATCAGAGAAGACGCAACTTCATTAGGAGCGTTGACTTCAAATTGTCTTGCAACTTCTTAACACATCGACGGTGATTAGTGGAAGTATTAACCTTTGACAATCTTAATCTTAGTTTTTTTAGCATTGTTCTTTTGGTTCGCGACATTTCACGCGTGTGTTAAGTCTAGCACTTTGCTTAGCTAAAGTTAATTAATTAACGATTTGTTGAGAGAGCTATTTACCGCTAAAGAAAATTTTATATATAGGTGTCTACTAATATTTACATGTATGTTAAAACTTAAAACCCAAAATAAGATAAATGGTCGTTACAAGAGAAGGTGGATTATCAATCAAACATTAATTTTGTTCGCGTAAAACATCATCATTAAACAACTGTGCAAAATATTGACCATGGATCATACAGTTTCAACAACATATTTCTCTCAAACTGTTGAGTATTTTGGCCTAAATTTGGCTGTGTTGTACAAATATGAATTATAATTAGTTTGATATACTATTATTCAATATACTTTAAAATTGTTTAATTGCCAGGTTATCAAAGTTTGGGAGCATTTTTTTGCGCCACCCGGGGTATAATTAATTTTACAAAGATTTTATGTATAAGTTCAGTCTATAATAATATTATAAGCAACATAATTAAAATATTTTGCTTGAATTAATATTAATTTATCTATGTTTGTTGTAGGATTTCTTGTGTTAAAAACTGCTTTTGAATAGTACTCTAGAGATAAAGTTACAATTATCTTTTTTCCAGAAGAGAGAAACCATGAGCCCGAGGTAGGAGCTCATGACCACAGTAGGGGCGAGGTGAATGGAATAATCGATACAGTACATGTAATCTATCATTGCGTATTGCGTTGAACAGGCGTTCATCAGCTTCATCTGCCATCTCTGCTGCACCGAAGGTACTGTCTGCGCTTCATCTTCCTCAGCAGCCGCTCAATCTAGTTCATAGATTACAGAAATTGTATATCTAAGAAGAAACATCTTTTTGATGACGACACTGATTACGGTTGGACTCGCAGTGATGTAGTCGAGTCCACCTGCTTCGAGTCCGAGACCGAGTCCGAGTCCAGCTAAGCCGAGTCCGAGTCGAGTCCGACTCCAGAGGGGTTCGAGTCCGAGTCCGAGTCACTAAGGGTCGAGTCCAAGTCCGAGTCCGAGTCCAGTAACACCAAAATCCACTGAAGCACTCAAGATGCCTGTAATGGCATAGAAAACATATCGATACTATAACATGCAAAAAATAGTGTAATTTATCCAAATTGAACTTTTAAAATAATGATATTAGATAAAGTTTTGTTTGATAATCTGGCGAAATGGAATGGATACAAGTTGTCCCACTGCCAAACACATGTTCAACAGGCGCATCTTGTGGAGTCTCTTATGTTGAGATTTGCGGTCAAACTGCCACCCATCAGCAATGCCTTGGCTTCAGCGGCGCCGCCAGGATTTTTTTTCTGTACGCACAACTTGCACAAAAGATTTTTTTCTGTACGCACAACTTGCACAAAATAATATGAAGCGAACAGCGATCGATACGAGCTTATATATATATATATATATATATATATATATATATATATATATATATATATATATATATATATATATATATATATATATATATATATATATATATCGTAAGTCGTGCCCGAACTTTTATTGTTTCAATTTGTTTATAATGTTTCCGCATAATTTTTCCGCATAAAGTTCCGCATAATTATAGGCCTAGCCTTTGCGCATGGACCGCCTAGCAGGCCTAAAAGAAAACCCGTTTGTTTTGTGTTCTGTGGCGCCCGCATGAGATAACTCATACCAGACAACATGCCTAGTTCCTACTGTGCCAGCCAACAAATTATTGGTTTAACACCAAAACTTGACCCGGACAACGCTAGTCACCCAAGTAATGTGGGGCTTGGTGGGTCCTGGTTGATGGCAGGGTTTGGTCGGGGTGGGGACGGAGTCGACACGGGGTGGGGTATGGGATGTCTTCTAATTTGTCTAGTGAGAAGCTTTGATTATTATGTATTGATTGCGTGGCAGTATAATTATGAATATTTAAATCTGATTTACTGGGTTAGTAACTTTATACGATTACTTCTGGGCTTTCTTAACGTGCAGTTCTACACAAAATATGCAGTTCTAAATGGATTTATGCAGTTGTAAAAACATTTTTGTGCAGCTAAAAATATTTTGAAAGTTCATTGTCTACCGATTTGGAATAATACGCTATTTAAAAAATGCATTTAGAGAAGCCTGTAGTAGGCCTATTGCAAGTTTTGTGATCAAAGTTTGTAGCTATAGGCCTAAACTTTGAAACCAGCCAACACCTTATTTTGCAGCTATGCTTATAGTAGACAAACCGAGTGGAGGTGTTTGATGAGTCCTTTCTTAGTTTCGTTCGCAAGTTGGTGCAGTGTTATTTGATGTAGGTCTCGTTAAAATTATTCGACGTCTGTACGAACGCCGTATGTTTCTGGAATAATTTCAATAATTTTTTTTTCTTTACTGTCCTTTTCTAGTATTTCATCAACGTCGGTCGCAAGTGGTAAGTGATCAATCACTATAATTCACCACACCCTATGGTGTTAATATTATTATTGATTTATACGTTGTAGAAACTACACGAGGGACGAGAACGACCAAAAAGGGTGTCTTCAGAAATTGTTACGAATAAAAAAATCTTGAGAAATTTTTTCACTAAAAAAGGTGTCTACGGAAATTTTGACAACTAAACAACGATGTGTTCAGAAACTCTGACACCTAAAATAAGGGGTCTTCAGAAATTTTGACAACTAAAAAAGTGTCTTTACAAATTTCGACACATAATTAGAGTGTTTTTTGAAATTTTGACGACTAAAAAAGGTGTCTGCAGAAATGTTAACAACTAAAACATTGACCACTAAAAAAAGGTGTCTCTGAAATTTTTACAACTAAAACAAGATGTCTTCAGAAATATTGATCACTAGAAAAGGTGTCTTTAGAAATTTTAACGACTAAAAATAGGGTGTCTTCAGAAATTTTGACAACTAAGAGAAGGTGTCTTCAGAAATTTTGAAACCAGCTAAAAAATGTGTCTATATAAATTTTGACGATTAAAAAAAATCGTCAGAAATTCTCCGCCGAAGAAACATCCCCAGAAATAAAATCCTGGCTACGGCCTTGAAGGCTGGTTAAGTTGTGCAGTTCTAAAAATTTCCTTAAAAGCCCTGGTTTACTTTATCACTCCACTTATCAATAATGAAAACTGTGATTGGTAGGTTTAGAGTCAGAAGATTGTCTCAAAATTCGGATATAATGGTCAACTGAAAAGTTTATCGGCAGAAATAAATTATGACGATACAGAGACTTCAATTGCCATTTACGATAATTATGCTTGTGATGATATTTTAGCGTCGTTATGATCATGGTTACAATTACAATCATCATTAATTTACCAACACAATAATCGTCATGATTACGTTGACGACGACAACGATGACGAAACTTATGATTGTAATTGTTATTATGATCATAACGACAATGGCGATTTCATTTCTAGATGATGACGGAATATACGGTAAAATCGAATGAAGACTTGGCATCCGAGTTTATCGTTCGCACATGCCAACTAATTCCGAAGTCGTATTCTGATGCTTATGATCGCATGCACGACTTAGCAGAATCAGAGAATCCGGCATCGAAAAAATATTCTATTCAGTGTGGCAGCTCAGCGGAGTTCTACATCTGTCCGCTGAATTCATGCATCGGCGACACTGATTTCTTATTCATCACAACGGATGAACTGGCCTTCACTGGTAACGTTCCTGTGTTGCCAATTGATAAGACTGGTCTAACCGATTCGATCAAATGCTACGAAATTGAATCACACCGGATGTTTCCAGGTTTTGTTCGATTACGAGTGTCCGGCAAAATGAACTATGACTGGAAACATAAAAAATATGAATTTAGCCCAGCATCTCATCCAAGTCTCTACGTTGCACTGAATTTGGTTCGGAAACCATCTCAAGATGTACATCCAAACCGCATTGCTGGTGGTAGTGTTAGGCATGAGAAGTTTTGTGGTCCAGCGTTTAAAACACAATCATCTGCTGGCTCTGATTTATGCTGTGACGCTGTCACATGCAAATTCTGCCCTCAGTGGCCGAACGAAGCAGACAATTGGCCAATTCGACAAAGAAATAACGGATGGCCGACCATGGAAACAATCTCCGAGGTTGTACAACATGGTTGTCATGTTGTTAATGTCCAGCATCGCTCTTGTAAAGACGAAAAAGATCAATGGCGATTGTCATTTTCACTCGCAGAAATAATTTTACTTCAGAGTTGGACTAAAACTCAACAGATTGTCAATCATTTGCTGAGATTCTTTGCCAAGAATGAATTAATAGAAAATGATTGTCCAAAGGAGGATGAGATTCTCTGTGCGTATCATTTGAAGACGTTGATGTTATGGACTTGTGAAGAAATGCCACCTGAATGGTGGAATTCATCTTCTGTTATTGCGATCTGCAGAGAGTTAATGGTAAAACTTTTAGAATGGCTAAAGAGGCAATACTTTCCGAACTATTTTATTCCTGAAGCTAATTTATTTTTTAGGCCATCGAGCTCCTCAATGTTTGAAAAAGCAAAAGCACGACTAAATGACTTCTGCAATATGACTACTGGCGATCTTTCCCATTGGTTCGTAGAAAATTATATACTGCCAGTCACTCGTACACAATTTCAATTTCTGGAAATAAAGAAAGAAAAGCCTGATTTCATGGATTATTTGCAGCCTCTATTGACTACAGATAAGCAAGCGAATCAGCATCTTTGGATTTTTTAGTCCTTGCGAGATTCATGAGTACTTGTATAGACTGTCGTATGTCAATTAAACATGGAAACAAATCTGATTCAGCTTCTCGCGTTAGATTACCGAATGAAAAATATACCGACAGGTTTTATAGGCCTACGGTAAGTTTTAGTTCAGCGATGCACGTTAAAACAGCTGTTACAGAGATACATGTTATAGAGAAAGACTTGCGTTTCAAGTATTTCGAGAACCTACTCCTCATTTTGCATACAGCATATAGCCTACGTTACGCAGAGATTTCATTGGACACTAGTCTCTTTGTTGAATTTGTCAACGAAATTTCCATGCAGCCTAATGTTGTAAGATCTCAGTATCACAACTTTCCAAAAACGTACACAGAGCAAAGTTGTCGGTTTCAATTCCTCCGTGCTCAAAATCTAATGGAAAATTTGACTGGATCAAACAGCCGGTCAGAATTCCAACTGTTGTCTCTCGTGATAATACGGTATCTAAGAAAAGCCTTAGAATATTGTGATTCTGAATACAATAGTATTGTGCATGCAGCTTTGTCATATCTGGCTGCGATTCATTTTGCCACATCAGATTACCATCAAGCAACACTTTGCTGCTTGAAAGTTCTGGACGAACAGCCTTCTCAAAGGGATAACGAAACACTAAATGCAGGTTGCTTGTTATTTATTGACGATATCGCAAGGATCGTTGGATTGTGTGTGCTTCACAAAAAGATTACTGGTTGTAGTCCTAAGCTTCACTATGCTGCAAAGAGAAAAAGCTTTTATCTTGATCTGCGTCTCTCGCCAGATGTCTTTGTTCAATACTTACTTGCATTGACTGTCGTAAAAACATCCAAACATTTACCAGTTTGTCGTAATTTTCCTGATGCTGGGTTTCATATGGACAAATATCTGAAAATTTTGCTAAAGCTGAAATTTTTTGCTTCAGTGAATACGGGTTCAAATATCAATGGTACGAGACAAGTCGTTTATCGCAGAAGAAATTCTCTGGAAGAAACCGAGTCCACAGTGATGAATAAGTCTTCTATAGAACCAACAATTGGTGTTCTAATTGGATATGCCGTAGAAAATATGATATCGTTCTACAGTACGCTTAGCAAAGACGTTGGTATCCAGTACCACACAGGTGACTGCTATCGTGCCTTGCACCTTTACAAGTGTCACCAATACGATGAATTATTGCGCTTCTGTGAACGAATTCTTATCGAACCTGACCCATCAAACGACTTAGTAAAGCAGCATGCCTTTGCGAATATTCTGTTGATACCACCACTTGACTTACTTTTTGATGGAGACGTTCAGTCGTTGCTTGGATTTCACACGCTCTTCTATTATTTATCACCTCGAAATGACGAATTGCAGAAATGTGCGGATAACATCAATTCACCGTTTGAAAGCTTTTTTGCCGCAAATGTGTACTTTCGTAGGTATGAACTGTCAGCATTTCTCGTATGCGATTATGCCTTGCAAAGTCATTATTTTCTTGGAAGGCATTTTCTTGCAAGATATTTGAAAGTCAGATGTTGCATCGATCGCAATCTTCCATATAAAAAAGCAATGAGAGAATTTGCTACTCAGAAAATTGATCTTCCGTTTGAACATATTATTCACAGGTTTCTTCTGCGAATGCTTCGTAGGTCTGTTGACAATTATATAAAAGTGTTTATCGTGTGAAATATGCGTCTGGTCATATTGATTAGTGATAGTCGAAACTTATGCCAACTTCTGCGGTTCTGTCAAATGACCTGGCTTTATATGCTTTGTGGCATCTTCGGGTGAAAAATTAATGTTCTATAATAGTCACTTCAAAGGTAAAAATATAGCTGTTAGGATTTTCATGTAAATGTTAAACTTAGCATTACTAATACATAATAAAAAAAGTCATATAAACCGTCATTCAAACCCAGTGACGTAACTAGCGTTGGGCTTGGGGGGGCTTAAGCCCCCCCAAACGAAGCTGAAGCCCCCCCAAATGAAATCAAGCCGTTGTATGCTTATGGCTCATTTAAATAGACTACCGCATGGACGGCGTACATGCAGTTACGGACGACCGGCCATGACTGCCTAAAAATGGCTCTTTTTGAGGTCGACACAGCCAAAAATGCGCTGGTCGCTGGGGCTCCGCCCCAGACCCCGCTGGGGAGCTTACGGTAAATACAAAACCCTTCTCTTTTACAGTAGCAGTTTTAGTTTTATTGTTATCCTGGTAGCTTGAGCTTTGCGACACTGAAAAACGACTTATTCTTAAAGTTTTCGCGACTTTTCCCTTCACAAATAGCTGGCAAACAAGAACCTTAAAATGGCTCCATTTGAGGTCGACACAGCCAAAAATGCGCTGGTCGCTGGGGCTCCGCCCCAGACCCCGCTGGGGGAGCTTACGACGCTGCCCCAGACCCCCTAATCGGGACGGGCTTCGTGCCTTCGGCACTCGCAACCTCGCGCCTTCAGCGCCGCCATGCACTCACGACCAATTACAATACAGCGTCCTGGCACTTCTTCTTTTACACTTTAAGCATTGGTCATACTTAAGGCTTAAGCCCCCCGAAACGAAAAATCCTAGTTACGTCCCTGTTCAAACCATTATGTGTTCAATAATGGAATAAATGTGGAAACTGCACCATAAAATCAATATTAATTAACCCTTATAGGGTAACCGGGGGGGGGGGGTAAAAATAACCCCCAGTCTACTTTTTTCGTATAATTTTTTTGAATAAAAGAAAATATCATTTCTACACTACATGTATGTAGATGTAAGCATAGTAGTTGATAGAACTGAATTGTTGTAGATATGTGGTTTTTGTATTTTTGAATATGAATTAGCCATTCTTTCAGTGCATGTACTGGAGGAGTGCGTTTTTTGTTCACGCGTATTCATGACATCGATAACCGTAGGGCGTAGGGCGCGTCTGTTTGAAGATTGGCAGTTGTTTAACCAGGTGATCATCGACAGGACCAACAAGCTGTTTATTGTCCGTCCACTTATTGTTACTCCAATCCAGTTGAGTTCATCAACAGACTCTCATCACCTTCTCCGAATAGCAGTTGAACGACAGTGTTATATAAATATCAAGCTCAAACCTTTTCCGATCCTGAACTATTCCATAGTTTCTTTATCTGTGCGGACCGCTGCCTGCTGATTGACATAATATTTAGACCTATTATAGACTTTTAGGCGCTTTCACAACTTGACTGCCGTTATTAATTCGGATCACTGCAGCTGTCATATGATGCAACAATACCAATGAATAAACAGATCTTAGCTTACAATTTCATGCGAGACGTGCACTTTCTGTTATTCTAGTGCACGCGAATTATGATCAAGATGTTCTCGAAATCCTAAAACAATTTTACACAGTCATTTACGTTTAAAAAAGGCAACCTTTCCTCGCTGTTATGTACTGATTATGACGGAAAAATATTTGTCGATCCACCCTAATGTACATAACACATTATACGAGGCGTCTAAGTATACTTTTTCCGATACACATTGAATGGACAAGCCGTTTATCTACCATTACAAAGGTCAGATGCAAAATGCAATTCGTGACACACGTCAACAACATGTAGAGTGCAGATGAAATATCTTAATTCATACAATGATTGTAAAATGTTTTAAAGGTGTCCAATGGCATCCGCTGTTTTTCTTGAACTTGCCAGTAGAAATGAATGTAATAATAATAATAATTATCATCATTAGCTATTAATCTTCGTTCGGCGTTCTGTTCTGCGTTGCATCCCTCAGTTGTTCAAGATTCATTCCTGTCATCCTGTGTATATCTTCCATCCATCTTCTCCTCGTACCCTCTCCACACGCCAGCATCATCGCCTTCTTCAGTCCATCAGTGCGCATCACGAGACCAAAATACACCAGCTTCTGTTTGATGATCCTCTGCAGCACTGACATATCCCCTCCTAGTTGCCCTATCTCCTGGATCACAGATTCATTTGTCCTTCTCTCTCTCCACGATATCCCCAGCAGCCACCTCCATATCCACATTTCACACGCAGCAATGTTGTTATCCAACGCCTTCGTCTTCGTCCACGTCTCGCTTCCATATAACACTTTGGGGAAAATCATTGCTTTGACCAATCTCGTCTTTGTCTGTAAGCTCACATGACTGTCCCTCCATATCTTATCCATCCCTTGCATTGCAGCTTTGCCCATTGAAATTCTCCGCCTCACCTCTGAATCGCATCTTCCCTCTTTCTCCACCATTGAGCCCAAAAACCAGAAACATGTAACCAATTTCTTAGACACCTCCATATATTTTATTTTCGACGTTACATATAGGTACCTGTTTGTTGCTCATGTACTTCTGCATTCGACGAGCCACTGAGTCAAACTAATTCATTCATTTAACCGCCTCAAAACCCCAAACTTTAAGTGCGACCTAATAATAAATAGTCGAAGCAGTTGGCTTTCGTTTGCAACAGCTTATTTTGTAAGGGGTCATTGCATAATTACGTAACGCCGAAAATGACTCTTTTAGACCCACCCACCCACCCTGTAACGCTTCGTAACGTTTGCCTTGACCCACCCACCCACCCTCCCCAGCGTTACGTAACGATTACTACAAAAAATCAGTTGAAATTTAGGTCTTTTGTTGGTTTATATGAGCACGTAATTATAGTTCATATTTTCATAGTGAATTTAATAGTCATGTTTGAAATGCATTATGCATAAAGTATTATATTTTACACACTGGTGAAAAGAGTATCACGGACTATAACTTACTCATTAATAATCAATCAAGATTAAGATTAATTAATTATAGGCCTATGTTTGCTTATTCTGGGCACTTAGATAATAATTGCCAGTCCTAATAGAAATAGATCTACTGCTTAGTTTGGTTGAGCACAATTTTAAATGCTTATATTTGTGTCCACTAAGTGGGCTTAAAATGATAAAATATGCGTCAATGTGGTTCCTCGATGTCAGAAATTCAAGAAGAATTAGGCCTACCACGTTGTTCCGTTGGTAAAATTATCACAGATCTAAACAATTCGAACAGCGGTTTCCCGTTTGCACAAACTGGAGAACTATGACCTTGCATGTAACTGGACCAGGTGTCTACTGCTCTATCTTATTCAGATAAGACCTACTTCGGTTAAGTTTTAAATCAATGTCAGTAAGTTTAAACTTCTATCACATCGTGTCTGAAGTGTCCTTCGATGTTAATTTAATATTCATTAAAAAAAATCAAGGCGTTACGTAACGTTCAGCTTCCCCCACCCACCCACCCCCGTAACGTCTCGTAACGTTTTCAATGACCCCACCCACCCACCCTCGAGCGTTACGTAATTATGCAATGACCCCTAATGTTAAATGAACTCTCTCCAGCTGACTCTCAGCATCTTTCTATATGTTGTCATCTCAAATGCTGATATTCTCCTTTTGTCTTCCACCTTTAGCGTCCAGGTTTCGCAGCCATAGAGCGCCACTGGCCACACCAATGACCCCATAAGCCTCAGCTTCAACCCTCTTCCAATTGCTCTATCCTTCCACGGAAATAATGGTTGCCTTTAGGCACCTGAAAAACGCATAAAAATAAAGTGTGAAATAACATAGAGGCTGTTCGACATACATTCACTTCAAATCTATTGAAAGCGTATTAGCGAGCATAAGCACTCACGGTCGGTATGATCACAAACTCACAATGTGTGAGTTTTGTGGGGCGCGGTGGTATAGTGGTGGCGTCGTTGCCTTGAAACCGGAAGGTTCGAGGTTCGAATCCACCCCCAAGCCGCGTAAGGACCTTGGGCAAGTCCTTCACTCACAATTGCTCAGCGCTTCGGCGTGAAACTCCGATGCAGTGTCCGCTCTGCATCGGGAGCGCCTCTGAGTAGCGAGCTTGAAGGGGCGCTATAACAAGTGCACACACAAACAAAACAAACAAATGTACCACATCATTGACTCTTTTATCGGCATCTGGTGCTGTCAAATCTGGAGCGCCACTGATGAGTTTCTTTTGAAGTGGCGCTATATAAATTTATGATTATGATTACGGTCACGATTAATTCATATCATTTTTACAGCAACTGCTACACTGGACTGTTTATAGCTTTAAAAGGGCTCGATTCGAGGGAGCATGAATTAACTTTGCATTGACGAAGAAATTCCGTGTTGAATGCTAAAGCACATTTGAAATAATTATTCATCTGGACGGAGAAATTGACATTTCAAGCAACTTCTGTCAAATTTCTAGCGAGATCTCTATGCATTTTGCAGGTGTGGAAGACCACACTTTTCTACTTG
The DNA here is from genome assembly GCA_945859605.1 of Lumbricus rubellus. Classification (NCBI taxonomy): domain Eukaryota; kingdom Metazoa; phylum Annelida; class Clitellata; order Crassiclitellata; family Lumbricidae; genus Lumbricus; species Lumbricus rubellus. Next base: position 7,266,253 of record OX243821.1, read on the forward strand.
CAATATTTTACGGCATGATGTCGACCTCATTTTGACGATATTGCCAAAAATTGTCACCGGTTGTTAAGTGATTTGAACTTGAACTCGAACTTCAGATGTCATCACAACGGCTTTAACGTTTTTAATCATCATCGCATTAGTATAGCAATTGTTACAGACCAACAAAGATGGCAACGATTCGACTTAGTAGAGATGACACCACCGACTACTCTCACGGACAACCCTTCTGACTCAACGCAGCGCTCGTGAATAAGCTGGTGCCCCGACCTTGGCTTTCGAGTAGTGCTTTAGAAATGTCGGTTTTACGAAATGATTTCGAGATTTTGAAATGGCGCCACAGAAATTCTTAGGTAAGATTAGATTAGGAATTGCAAAGTGGATTGACCGTGTTACAACGTTAAAACGATTGACTCTAACGCATTTATGCGTAATAAATGTCGGATGTCATTAGATACTTTTGAAATATGTGTCCGCAAATTTATAAAATATTAATAAGAGGAATATTTATCTATGAATGCAATATCATCACGGTTCCATCATTACGCACGAAGGCATAAAAAATAAACAGAAAGTTAAAAAAATAATATCAACATTGCATTATCGAAAAAAAGTTTTTTTAGCGAGCGGTTGTAAACAATATAAACCCAGGACAAGTAGACGATGATGAATCCGATTTGACCTGGGTCTACGACAACAGAGGCCGTTACCCTGGACAGAAATTTGTTTGGAATATTACAGCACTTATGAGCAAGGTACATGACCAGTAACTGTGCGACGTGTGCGTTGTCAAGTAGAGCGCAAAACTTAGTTATTTATAGTCTACATAGCTTCGATTAAAGGGTGTCTAAACTGACCTTTCAACGATGGCCCCCATTCGTTGCTTAATGCAATATTGAACCAGAAAATAATTGATAACCTTATAATTTCTGTTACATTAACAGCTGCAAACAGCACGATATGACTCCGCCACTGTTTGCAGTCTGCCATTGCCAGTCCCAGGCCTGGACATAGGAGGAGGGCGTCGCTAATGGTCTTTGTCACCACACAGTGACGTTAAACTGCAAATACCACCACCACAACAAGACATACATGTGCTTTCCACTTTCCAGGCGTGTATGGACACGATTTTAAGTAGTATCGCAAACTCACTGACGAATTTCGTGGAAGGAGGAAACGAACCCTGGACGTTAGATCCCTATGATCGTCAGAGGACCACGAGTCGAAGAAACCGATACAGCAGCAAATGATTGTCTCGAATGTTGTCAGAGAAGGTGTAGGAGGTATCCTTCGCGTTTGAAGTAAGACATCACGGTGCACGATAATGACTACATGTATTCCACCACCAAGTCTTCTCTTGGTGTCAACGTCAGGAAGCTGACAGTCGACGACAGAGTGGCACATATCTTATCTTATCTTATCTTATCTGACAATTTATAAAGCGCTTCTTGCAGCAAGAGCCTTTCAGAAGCGCTCCCAGTGCGTTCATCTCCGAGAAAAAAGGCAAGTTTTTAGACGAGAGAAAGATGAGGATACACTACCAGAGAGGATGGCAGAGCGAACTGATGGGGGAAGCCCATTCCATAAAGAGGGACCAATGCAGGCAAATGATCTGGATTGCGCCATGGCGGTCCTGACTCGCGGGACAAAGAGGTCAAGCCGATCAGAGGACCTAAGAGGACGCAGCGAAGTGGCAGAAGGGGGGGGCGAAGTATCTGATCACACAGATACTTCGGAGCAAGACCCATTTGAGACGTGATGACCAAAATTAGGACCTTAAATTGTATACGGGTCGAGAATAGAATCCAGTGAAGTTGTTCAGTCATGAATGAAGAAATGTGGGAGAATCGAGGAAGGCGGGCAATGAGCCTAGCGGCAGCATTGAGTACAGATTGCAGAGGAGCTAGGCGAACCTTTGGTAGACCAATAAGGACAGAATTACAATTATAGTCAATCCGAGAAGATACAAAAGCATGAACAATTGAGGTAAAGATCGAAGATGTAACAGATTTGCGAATAGCCCTGAGACGCCTTAGCTGGAAGTAGGAAGAGCGAGTAAGATTGGCAATGTGCTCAGTGAAGGTAAGAGAACTATCTAGGTTGACACCTAGGTCACGAACACTGGAGGAGAAGTTGAAGTGAGGAAAAGTTTGAGAGAGCAGTGTGTAGTCAAGTTTTTGAAGCTGTTGAGGAGTGCCAAACCAAATCAACTGGGTTTTGGAAGAGTTCAAAGAAAGACGATTAGATGACATCCACAGATGAAGATCATACATGTAGATGTGGACCGGCGTCAGACTGCGATCGGTGACAAGATTCAGAAATGACGATAAGGTCTATAATATCACTTTCCTGTATACATGTAGTATCTGCAGCAGCCAGGTATTTGTTATGGATAGAACGAATATTCTAAGTTGCAAGCTATGTATAATATTATTATGTGTTATTACATTTCCATTATAATGGCTTGAACTGTGATATCGATAATAACCCGTTATGGACCAAACTTTATTAGGCAAATTTTTTATAAACTGCGATGATATTTTGGACCATAAAAATAATGTTTGAACGTAAGCATTGTGTTTTTTGACAAATATCAAATAACATATGCAAAACGGCATATGTTCGTTTTACATGCATACATACATACAATGTACATTCATACATACATGTATGCATACATATATGCATACATACATACATACATACATACAAACAAACATACATACATACATACATACATACATACATACATACATACATACATACATACATACATACATACATACATACATACATACATACATACATACATACATACATACATACATACATACATACATACATACATACATACATACATACATACATACATACATACATACATACATACATACATACATACATACATACATACATACATACATACATACATACATACATACATACATACATACATACATACATACATACATACATACATACATACATACATACATACATACATACATACATACATACATACATACATACATACATACATACATACATACATACATACATACATACATACATACATACACACACACACACACACACACACACACACACACACATACATACATACATACATACATACATACATACATACATACATACATACATACATACATACATATATACACATTACATGCAAAATATATACATGCAGACATGCATGCATTTACACTAACACATCTATTATAATATACGCATACTTGCGTACATACATCCGTACATGGATACATACATGTACATACATACATGCGTACATATATACTTACATACATACATAAAAATACGCATATGGATACATGCATACACATATGCAAGCATGCACGCCTACATACCGCACTTGCATAAATATATGCAAATATACATATACATAATTATACATATTCACAGATAGAAACACGCTCATACATACTATACATGCATACATACGTGCATGCGCACATGCATTACTTCCTTCATTCATTCATTTATACATACATACATACATACATACGTACATACATACATACATACATACATGCATACATACATACATACATACATACGTACATACGTACATGCATACGTACATACATACATATATTCGTGCATACAAACATACATGTATGCATCTGTTTAGATCTGTTGGGTAGCTACTTTGTGAGATTCTTGTAAGGGCGCTATATAAATGTTCATATACATACGTACTTAAATACATATGTGCATATATACATACATACATACATACATACATACATAAATACATACATACATACATACATACATACATACATACATACATACATGCATGCATGCATGCATACATACGTACATACATACATACATACATACATACATACATACATACATACATACATACATACATACATACATACATACATACATACATACATACATAAATACATACATACATACATACATACATACATACATACATACATACATACATGCACATACAACAATGTATCCATACATGCATGTGTACACGAATAGTGAATACGTACATTCCTGTATGCATACATACAGGCACGCATAAGTGCACGTATGCGTACATGCATAGGCCTAAAAGCATAGGCCTACATTTTGAGTTGGTTTTTATATGTAACTCAGACTTAGATATGCATGTATGTGTCTGTAAATCAACGTTGACTTGACATGACGCATCAGTAGCCTATTGGACCACTGTTCGTAAAACGAACATGACCCAGATATGAATTTTTTACAATATCTTTTTTTACAGGAAAATTATACAAATGCCATGTGCTTTGTTACAAATATGTGCACTTTTAAAATTAATATCAGTTTGAGTGTTCTCGCACATCACACCAAAATAACAACTTTGCTAACAAAAGACGGCGATTATACGTAGTTTTGCAGTTTTTGGCATTAGTTAAAAACAGTTCAAAACTTAAAAAACTATAATTTTTTCATTCTATCTGACAAATCAATCTTCCTGCTGACCTAAAAACATCGGTACAGGAGATTAAAATCATGCCGTCTCCCAAATTGACGTCTTCAAAAAATATGTTCGTAAAACGAACGATGGTCCTTAACGGGATAATTGACGTCGCCAACCCCATCACCATACTTGGGACTGGCACTGTCAATGCGCAAGCAAATAAGTAATTAATCATTCAATCAATTATAAAGACAGCATTTCTATTCACTAAATTAAATGGAGAGAAGGCCAGATTTAAAATATTGCTAGATTTATTTATTTATAGGCGTGCATAAATAAGTTTCGAAGGTGTCCA